>CM037794.1:10081670-10131670 GCA_021229015.1 Solen grandis
ATATAACTTCATATACTTATTCACTATCATAAGGTCTACAATCTTACCAAGGGCAATAACTCCATTAGGTCCATTTTGACCTGATTTTTCTCCCCCTTTAAAAAAACAAACTCTAACAGACTGTGTGCAGTGCTTTTCAATCTTTCTAATCCTTTCTTTTTCTAGGGAAAAAAAACAAATATACTAAAGGTAGTTGTTAGAGCGTCTGCCCTAGAATCTTGAGGTTTTGGTGTCGTACTTGATTTGTAAAAAAATGGTACTGCAGACCTGTTTACCCCTGTGGATTGTCCGTACTTCCTATGGATTTAATGTCTGAAATATGCACTACAGATTGATATTGAAAATTTTACGGAAATCGGCAAAACTTGCTTTGTTACGTTTTTTTTTATTATTTTCAGTTTCAGTTAAATAGTGTGCTTTGTGCACATTAGCATACTTTTCATACATTTTTGTCGCTTAAACGTTTACTTTTAGTTATATTTATTAAGCATCTAAAGATGAGTTTTGTTTGTATTCAGAATACTTGGATGTTATTGCAGTGACGTTTCGGTAGTAATCTTTCATGTTGATGATGGAGAAAAAGTGGATGGTGATTCATATTCTCCTGTTAAAAACAAAATTGCTCACAATGTTATCTGTCACCATATAAGGAACTATGGCCCTGTTTACAGCCTTCCTCAAAAGGCTGTTACTTCGTGCATTGCACGTTGTGTAACTCTTGATTTTTTCGTAAAAATGCGGGAAAGAATTAAAGCATATTTACAGTAATCAACATGAAGACAGTGTTAAACTAAAGTAAAAACAGACAAGTATAACTCCTTTCATCGCATCAACATCTTCTTAAGTGTTTCAGATGTAAGTTTGTAACTAGTATAATGAAATGTTAGTCTACATCTGGGATATAATTAGTTTCTTTTTAATGAATTGTTTTTGAAATTAAAATTCATTCCTGTAAAAATTGTTATCTCCAAAAATGAGCATCAACTTATGTGTGTTTGTGTTTAAGTGATTAATTCATACATGTTAAATAGGTATAAAATTACACTATGAATTAAAGACTACTGACAGATGTCAAAAACTACTAGTAAAACACTGCCAGGCTACTGACACGCCTTGAAAAGAGTACACAGGTCTGGTACTGGTATAGCTCTTTTGCTTGTTGCACAGCTTTTAAGGGTAGTTCTAGGACTGGTTGGCCTGGTGGCAGGATAATGTGACTGGGTGTGGTATCATGCCACATGTCTACAGCTTGATGCTGCAGCATAGCACTATATCTGTCTGAAGTAGACATGGACTTCAAATTACTGAAATATTGTTGGGCTGGACGTCAAACATAATCAAAGACAGTAATTTATTCTAATCCTTTCTTTTTCTAGAATCAAAAAATCTTTAGTCATCTTTTATATGAGAGATCATACTTTCAAATTCCAAAAGCAAGGTCATTCTTTTTTGCAAAAGATCGTTCTTCATTCCTATTTAAGCTTTTACCTTCAATAGACATGTTTTGCTGCCTTTGCAAACAGAGCAGACCCAGATCAGACAGCTCTATTAAGAGAGCTCTATTAAGAGATGTCTGATCAGGGTCTCTGATCAAGGCTTTTTTTCTTTCTTTATCAGGGTCTGTTCCTTCAGAGGTGCCTTCCCCTCTGAAAAAATCTTTAAATTCATGCAGTTTTTCCCCAAATTTGCATCTTACTTCAGGATTTTTCTTTCTCCATTGAAAAAAAAGGGTAATATTTTCCCTAAAATATGATATTAAGGCCCCTTCCCCAATATTTAAAAAAAAAAAAAGCCTGCCTTGGTTAACTCATATAACACTGATTTTACACAGTCTGCCAGCAGAAAACAAACTTTTTTTCACAGTATAGTTGTACCATTTAAAGTTCATTAAATGAATCATCATGGGTTTTCCTTCTGATGACCAATAATGAATCTTTCTAACATACTTTGGGGCAATTTGAGGGTTAAAACTGCATGAATTTTAAAGGATTTTTCAGGTGGAAAGTAATCTATGAATTGCCGCTGTTAAAGAAGGCAAAAAAGGTCTAATTTAAAAAGTCATACATTTTGTAAATTAGGTAATGGCTTAATTCTTCACCTAATGAATATTCATTCTCGAATATTTGACTTGATAAATGCTAATAAGTGGAACTTTAAATAGTTTATGAAATATCAGATTTCTCTTTGCCACACAGACTGTGTAGAATCTTTGCTACAAATTTGTATGAGCAATCAGAAGAGACCCTCCAATAGGAGCTGTCTGATCTGGTCTACTCGGTTTGCCAATGTGTCTATATGAAGTAAAGGGTTAATTTTACCACCATGGCACACAGTAAGAACGCTATAAATAATTTATTGAAGATGGACAGTGTGATCTCTCTACAATTTTTGGCATTGTTTACTAGGTGGACAGGTATATACAGAAATATGATAGAGATATAGCACAGATGGAGAGTGATTTGAGGGAATTACAGAGCAACTCTGAAGATGAAAACAAAGAGAATCAGAGCCAAAGTTTGTATTTATTTCCAACCACCTCATTCCGTGTAGGGCTGTACTGAGAGGTCTCGTTAATGTGCTGTGTGTTTTATTGAAGGTTGAACGAAAATTCTATCTCTGAAGTTGAATGAAGTTTTAATAAGGATGGCATTATCATCATGAACAATTTTTGAGAGAAAAAAATCCAAAAATCATGTGTTTATGAAAAATGGTAAAAAAAAAATTGTGTACTGGTAATTAGACATTCTTTTTTTTAATCGTTTTCACATAGATTTTTAGATTTTAAATTTATGCTACAGGTATTGCTGGTTTTTCTAGTTCTTAGAATGAACATACAGGTATATTTTGCACACATAACTGGACCTTTGGTACAGCCAGCTACATGATATGTATACACAATATGGTTTGTCAGATGCTGGCACATTCGGACTTACCTGTAGACACTATCTTACTTTGTGTGTATTTATCCTCAGGTGTATCTTCTAAAAAATTCATATCTTGCTTAACCCTGTTTAAACGCCTTGCAGTTTCTCCTCATTAGACTATGATTGTAAATCAAACAACTGATTAAATGATCCCATCATCAAATTGCACAAAAATAATCTCTTCTGTAGATTTTAGGATCATATGGTGTTTTTTTTTTTTTTTTTTTTAAGGATTAAAGGTTAAAGTAAAGTCCCTGTAATGGTTCCACTACATTTCAGACTTCATGGCCTTTCACGGAGATGAAACAAGGTTACCTAAAATTTCATTAGGGTATCTTGATTATCTTGGTAGAGGTTCAGTGTTCCAAGACATAGCGGAACCATTACAGGGACTTTACCTTAAGTAAATTTCTATTGAGATAAGGATTGGATAGCTTTATGTAAGCAGAACATGTACTTGTAATGGTTGTAGGATTTTTTTCATCAAAATTGGGGGTTTGCATTTGACACTTACATTTTGGCAAGGTATCCCGTAGGGACAACTGTTCTGAAATTCAGGAGTCCCATCTGAAAATTTGGAGTCCTTGTCACACTTCTCTGATGAAGGTTGGCTTTCTTCACACAACTATTGCTTGAAAGTTGCAATTTATCAAAGAGGGTTACTGATAACGTTTTATGAAGAAGATTGCATTGGTTTATAACAAATGTGGCTGTTTAATTTACTTCTATTCAGAACCCCAGGCATGTCAATTCTGGAGTCCCTTTCCAATTTTTGGTGTCCTCAGGATTGTTGGACACTGTTAGTGTTGACCGTTGGGGGTGGAGGGATTGGAAGGACTTATAAACAGAGTTAAACAGTGTATCAATAAGAAAACCTGTCTGAAATCTGCATTAGATATAGATGTCTACGGTTCCCATGTGCCAGCATTTAACAACAGTGGGAAATTTACTGCAGGAATAATGTCACCTATGCTTCTCTTGTTCACTGTAACCAATCTTGATTTCTGAAGGTCGATAAACATATACGAAAACTGGACGCCGACCTGGCACGATTTGAAGCCGACCTGAAGGAGAAAAGCCTAGGAAAGCCAAAATCAGATGAAAAAATAGAGACAGGAAAAAAATCAAGTGTGTATATATATATATATATATATATAGTGTGGCTTCACCATTTCAGTGTTGTTATTGTGATCACACCTTGTTTTGATGTATTTGTTACCATGGCAACATCCTTCATAGCATCACCTCATCGAAAGGAAAAAGTCAAGGGAGCTTTATGGCTGGTGCAATTTGATTTTGAAATATTTTTGTTTTGTATGTTTTCTTAGGTAAAATTTTTATACTCTGCTTCATAAAGTGATGTAGGACCTATATATAGGAATTGTATTTCCTTTTTAGCTCACCTGAGCACAAAGTGCTCAAGGTGAGCTTTTAGGATCGCCCTTCGTCCGGCGTCCGTCATTGTGCGTCGTCCGTCGTCAACAATTTGCTTTAAACGACATCTCCTCTGAAACCACTGGACAGAATTTAATGAAACTTGGCAGGGATGTTCCCTGGGTGAGGCTCTACAAAAGTTGCTAAAATAAAGTTGATCCATGTAGAACTCTGGTTGCCATGGCAACAAAAAGAAAAATAATTTGAAAACTTTAAAAATCATCTTCTTCAAAACTACTGGCCAGATTTTAAAATAAATTGGTACAGATGTTCCTGGGGTCAACCTCTACCAAAGTTGCTAAAATTATTCTGATCTGTAAAAAAACATGGCCGCCAGGGGCGGGGCTTATTTGCCTTATATGTATATAGAGAAACCTTTAAACAACATCTCCTCTGAAACCACTGGACAGAATTTGATTAAACTTGGCAGGGATGATCCTTGGGTCAACCTTCACAAAAGTTGCTAAAATAAACTTGATCCATGTAGAACTCTGGTTGCCATGGCAACAAAAAAAAATAAAAAAAATGAAAACTTTAAAAATCATCTTCTTCAAAACTACTGGCCAGATTTTAAAATAATTTGGTACAGATGTTTCTTGGGTCAATCTGTTTATCTCAGGTGAGCGATTTAGGGCCATCATGGGCCTCTTGTTTCAAAATTGAAAATTTGTATACATATTCTTCGGGAGAAAATTGTGTCTGCAGTAAAAGGCACATGGTTATATCCCTTGAAATTTAACGGATTTAACTTTTTCTGCTTTCATTAAGTGTCAGTATTACACTTAAGGGTAATGGATATGTTTAGGATGTCTTAGACAAAGGTTAGACAAATTTAGTAATTCCTGGAAATGTTATTACAATGAATCATTGGAGACAAAATGTTTTGAAGAAGAATTGATATGCAGGTGGACTATATAAGGTCATCTTGTCTCTCTATTCTAATATAGGTGTTCTTCTTGGTTTGTTAAGTCCGGAAGACATTTAAATCTTGTGACTTCCTTTGTAGTGTTCAGGATACTTGATAAAATGAACAATCTGTTTACATTCACATATGTGAACTTACAATGAGTTTTCAGAAGTAGGGTTTACATTCTCAGGGCTTTTTATGCAAAATTTTGGATAAATCCTTAGCCTTTTCATTTTGGGAAATTTCAGTGTAGAACAGAATTTGGGGGAGGGGGGTGGGGGTGGCACATAGAACAGTTGATCTAGGATGCCAGACCTTAAACAGCTCTTACACTTTGATTGGCCTTTTGGAACAAACTTTTTCCTCTAAATTGGGATTAAACAAAACTTTTGACAACTACAATATAGTTGAATATATTCTTCAGTAAAAAAGTTTTTTTTTATTGCTCATTTATATTCAAGAAGTTTCCTCACATGTGTTAGTGTTGATGGCATATTCACCATAACTCTTTCATCTGCTGCATGATTCAGTACAATCACTTGCTGTTGTTCTTGTTTCAGTTTCATAAGTCATGCATGAAGTCCCTTCATTTCATTCTATTTATTCACAAGTTGTTTCTTTTAGCTTTATTTATGAAAGCACATTTGTTTATATTACCAATTCATTTGAAAAATTATGTCCTTTTTACAAAAGTTGTTGCTTTTGTGTGGTTATAGTTGCTGACTTGCAATCATTTAACCTCTCACTGCAGTGGGTTTGAGTCCCAGCAGGGCCACTACAACTTTAGTGAGAAAGCCTTCCAGCTGTCTTGCAGTAGTCTGTGGTTCTACCCAGGTGCTTTTGTACACTCTGGGCCTTGTCTTCATCTTAATAAAGCTGGACATCTGACAGTCGCTATATGATTGAAATGTTTAACTCAAGCAGAACAAAAAAAATAAATTATTTGGTTGTATTTTTGGAAATTTTTATTGCAAGAAGTAAACAATGCACATACTCAAATGCCTTAAAGAGTTACAAATGTGGTGCAATAGTATTTTGTCCTTTCTACTGCAGCAGGGTTTTCGATGACACAAAAAATTGTGTGTTTTGACGCAAAATAATCTGAAATGACCCCCATGTTGAATGCTAGTGCGCCGTCAGTGACGCATTTTCAAAACCAGGTTCTAAATATAAGACACATTCAATTGATATCAAATAGCTGTCAGTTTCAACCTACTATATGTGTTTCCTTTATTCTGGAAACAACATGTGATATTCCAGATGCATGTTTATTTTATTTTTTCTGCTTCGCTCTGAATAACAGATCAAGATATGGGACTTTTCGTTTGCCGGCAATGCTTAAAACGATGACCTTACGTCGTTGTCGTCCCGAATATTAGGCTGTCTGTTTACATGCATAGAAGCTTGTTTTTATTTATGAAAACTAGACTTACTTTGATTTTTTCTCACCATATAGCGCCCTTTTATATATTTGGATAAATTTTATCACAGAATAATTCTCCCTTTATAAATTAGTCAGATGTTACGATACATTCTGTACAACTTAGTCCCAACCAATGATGGAGAGTTGTTGCATAGCAAAGTCTTTCGGATCATCGCAAGTTTCCATTTACACAGGTTTTATATAACAGACACAGTGCAGGTATTAAGTTTTATTATTATTATTACCTAGCAAGCATGTCCCCCTAAAATTTCAAATGACCCCTAAATCAAATATTCGAGGGGACACATGTCCCCAAAATGAAACTGTATATATTAAACCTTGCTGCAGACTGTGTTCAATTAAGCTTTTGACAATTTAACAGTAGTTTGCTAGTCTGTTTGATATCAGTAATTGAATACCAGGTCCTGTTTCAGATTTGAAAGATAAAGATAAAAAGAAGAGGAAATCTATGAAAGATGAGTTTGAAGATGAAATCCCAAGAAAGAAAAAGAAAAAAGGACAGCAGTAAGTAGTCAGTGAATTATATATATGCATTATAATGTTTCTCTCTCTCTCTCTCTATATATATATAGATATTCATTTCAGAATTTATTGAATCAGTTGATTTTTTGTGTCACCTGCAGTAGAGCAGAGGTGACACATTGGGATCACTTTTCCGTCATCTCTCCCTCTCAGTCTGTCTGTCTGTCTGTCTCACTTTTTCCGTCACACTTCAGCAGGTGATGTGTACCAATGAACACTCTTGTTAAATTAAATAAGGAGTAATTACTCTGCAAGTTTTAAACAAATAATTTTTTATTTATTACAATGAAGAAACCTTATAATGCATACTATTATAATGTGAAATCAAATGTAACTTTATTAGACCCCATACATGCCATATTTTCAGTAGGTCTCCCAGGGAGGTTTTGAAATTTTCACAGGGAGATTTGGGTCCGCCAGGGATTTTACGACTTATTATCAAAGAGACGTTATTATTAAAAAAAAAATAAAAAAAATACACATTTGATTACCCTCCATTAAATTCATTAACAGTTTATATTATATACTGTGTATTGCATTAATGAAATACCTTTAAAAGATATCTAAAAAATCTCAAATATTATTTATAGATATCTTTATTCAAATAGCAACTTAACTTTCCACAAGCACCATTTCACATTAAATGCAACACTACTTGTAACAAATCAGAGGTCATGCCACTACATCAAACACATTTAAATTGTACAGTATCTTTGATTTATTGAATGATTTTGATCATATGGTTTTATTAATGGGGATGAATAAAGATAAAGAGTCGATCATATTTAATAATATTTTCACCTTCTGTCTGTTTTTTTTTATTTTTTTTTTTTTTTTCATAATTAACTGCTTTTAGCTAAATATTTTCGCTGAAAATATTTATCGTGTACGTTATGGTGATATGAAGTGGTTACCAACTCTTCGATCAGCTCATTCTCATTTAGTAAATATTCACAGACATTCCGTTGTTAATCAATCAGCGTCGGTGTGAAAATTGCACTTATTTGCAATTTACGCTAGCTGAGGTGTCATTTAATATGATCGTCTATATGACGAGTTTTGTTAAGATTTAAATGATTGGTAAACAGCTGATCTAATTATCATTTATTGTTTACACTTCGGTAAGTAAGGATTAGCTATTCTCCGGACCTTTTTATCCCTGGTAAGATATACTAAAGCAATCATTTACGTCTTTATTACAATGTACCAAATGCATTCTAACCTTACTCATTCAGCTTTAGTATTGCCTTGATAGCTGCTAATGACCGACGATAATTGTTTCAACTGATAGACTGGCGAATCTGTACTGTCTGAATCACGCAATTTGATTGGATAAGGACAATCACACATTGCTTGTGCTGTGTACAGCACACTGGTCAGGATGATACTAACAATGTTCTTACGTAACCTTCCTGATGCTGTATCATAGTTTGGTAATAGAAGGATTTACTGAGTTCAAAGGGAAACCGGTTTGATTTAAGTCAAACCGGGAGATTTTCACCTCCCGGCGGGAGATCGGGAGACAAGTCGAAATCCCGGGAGATTTAATCTCCCGCCGGGAGATATGGCATGTATGAGACCCCCAGTGTGTAGTTTTCAATTTGTTGATATGACTTAACATGCTCATCTAGACTTAGACCTCCAGTGTAGCAGTATAATGGAACTACACTCTCTACACTCACCACATTATTTGCTTAAAGGTAATTTAACAGTCTGTTTATTTTACAGATATGCATTTGGCAAATTCCGATAATACATCGTATAAAATAGCATACACTTTGCAAATGTTGACAAAACAAATGCTCTTAAAGTTGACTTATGGTTGGTCAGTGGTTCTACCAAGGTGTCTGTTCACCCCGGGTCTTCCTCCACTTGTAATAAGCTTGACATCCATACATGACTGAAATACTGTCACAGCCAAGGTGAACTCAAAATCAACAACAAATCAAATACATGGCTTATTTTGAACATGTTCCAATACTGAAGGTCATTAATTTTTGTTGGTTTTACATTCCATTGATTTTGTAATAAAGGGATATTCATGCTTTAGAAAACATGTCTATACCGTAATCGTTTGAATATTAGCCGCAGTTTCATGCTAAATTTCATCAATTTAAACTGTGCATGCGGCTTATATATGGTATTACAACATAGTTTACTTTTTTCCGAACATAAATCTACCGAGAATCGGTCTTTTACAAGCGCCGCCATTTTGTGTACTATTCTGCGGATTCGTATTAGTTCAAGGTTACGGCGCATCACATAAAATAAGGGACAATTTAATGACATATATTACTTTTATAATTAAACGATTTATATGAAATCATAATAATGAATATTTTTTATTTGAAATTTGGTGTTTTTGTGTGTTTTTTTTTCTTTATTTTTTAGTGTAGTATTTTAAGGTAAAATGTGTGAAAAAATCCAGCCAATCACAGGCAGATATTCAATGAGGGAGGTCGAAACAGGATGGCGTCGGTGGGATGGTGTCACTTTGACACTGTGTACACAGGTTATTAATACTAACCTGGCACTTACCTGACATATTTGAGAATGTATTGAGATGACACGTTCAGCTACGATTCGCTTTATAAGCAGAATCATTTCGATCAAATTTCATTCTTGCTTTCGAGCTGCCTAGCAAACTTCGATTGTAAAACAGATCTTTTCAGATCTTCCTTTACATTGTCAAACAGATCTTTTCAGATCTTCCTTCACATTGTCAATTTTCAGGTTCCTCCACTTTCAATTGTAAAACAGATCTTTTCAGATCTTCCTTTACATTGTCAAACAGATCTTTTCAGATCTTCCTTACATTGTCAAACAGATCTTTTTTTCTTTTCAGATCTTCCTTCACATTGTCAAACAGATCTTTTCAGATCTTCCTTCACATTGTCAAACAGATCTTTTCAGATCTTCCTTCACATTGTCAAACAGATCTTTTCAGATCTTCCTTCACATTGTCAAACAGATCTTTTCAGATCTTCCTTCACATTGTCAAACAGATCTTTTCAGATCTTCCTTCACATTGTCAAACAATAACTGTCTGTTATGGGCTGAACACGAGTTAACTATTCGGCTACGTGTTATGGGTACGGGTTATGACTACTTTAAATTATGCAGCGTGTAAAAATTATGGGATACCAAAATGGCCGATCCCGACGATTTGTCCATGGCTTATATACTGTATTAGGCGTTTTTTAACTGATTTGGGGACAATTTTCGGGATGCGGCTTATCCACGAATGCGGCTAATATTCAAATGATGACGGTAATTAAGAACAGGTTTTCTTGGGATTAATATTTGTGGATAAAAATTCACAGAAAATTAGTGACCATAAAAATTTATAATTTCTCAGTATTCATAATTATGTATTTATATCCCCTTTCTAGGGATGAGCCCCCACCGACGCCTGTGATTTCCCCACTTCTCTCCCTAACCATCAACAATCCCTCGGATGTGCTGGACATGCCGGTGGATCCAAATGAGCCGACATACTGTCTATGTCACCAGGTCTCCTATGGGGAGATGATCGGATGTGATAATCTTGATGTAAGTTCCCTGAATCTCTCTACCTTATAAGAACAGTTTCAAGTACAGTTTTCTGAATTTTTCTACCCATCAGTTTCCAGAATTTTTCTTACTTACAAAACTACATTTTCCAGAATTTTTCTACCTTTCAAGTACAGTTTCCAAAATTCTTCCACCTTACAAGTACAGTTTCCATATTTCTCTAACCATACAGTTTCCAGAATTCTTCTACCTTACATGAACAGTTTCCAGAATTTCTGTACCTTACAAGTACAGCCCCAAGAATTTTTCTACCTTACAATTACAGTTAAACCTGGTTAAACCAAAGTTGTTGGAACTGGCTAGAAAACTTCTTAAATTATGATTATCTAGATAGAATAGGAATAACAGTTTTGTCTGTTTCATGCTTGCAATATCTGTTGAGTTTAGAGTTTTATCTTCAATAGGTCTATTAAATGCTTTTTATAATAGTTTCGCACTCTTAAATTACCAGGATTTTCTATACCCTACAGTGAAGAAACTTTTACATTAAATTTGAATTGGAGTAACTGCCTTTTCAATTTAGAGATTGTGAAAATGATAAGTTAATGAAAATTATACAAGTCAATAGAAAAAAATCTGGTAAAAGTGGTAAAAGCGTCCGCCTTGGGAGCAGGAGGTTGTGGGTTCAATCCACATGTATTCTTTTATGTACACCTGGTCAGTCCTTGACTACCTATTATCCTAGTGGAGCTATTGGATATTGGATTGCATGAAAGTCAATTTAAAACACATCTGTAAAAATGGGGAAAGGTCAATTATATTGATTGAATTAAAAAAAAAAAAAAAAGATTTAATTTAATGGTATATTTTCCAGTGTCCTATAGAGTGGTTCCATTTTGGCTGCGTTGGACTCACAGCTAAACCCAAAGGGAAATGGTACTGTCCTAGATGCACAGAAGAAAGAAAGAAGAAATGATGTTGACTGACAGCCTGTGTTTATTCAACAAGACGATAGACTCCACAGTGCATCAGATGTTTGACAGCTGATAGAAATATTTTATCTGTGTAATAAGCCGGATTTGTCCAGAACAGAACATAGATACTGCAAGTTATTTCATGCATTTGAATCATGTCAATTTCAGCCTGAATTATCTCATTCTTCACAAGATTTTTATATTGCATGCTGGAGTAACTCATTCAGTAGATCATCAGAATGTTTCATATTTGGATTTTAAAGGGCCTTTTTCTTCTTTTTTTTTTAATACTGAAAGAGGAAAGTAGCTTGTCTGTGATCATTCAGAATTGGATTGTTCATGTTGAATTGCTATATTCAGTACAGTACAATGCCGCTATAATGCGGACTGGCTATTTCGTGTTGACCAGTATATCACAGTTGATCTATGGACCCCAAAAATATATCGTGTTATTTGCATAGGCTTACCGCAAAACTAATCTATCTCCTTCTATATATGTATTTAAAAAAGTTTTGCGGTCAGTATTTAACATGCTAGTGCACTGACACGTGGAAGTGATAACAATTAAACACCCTAGGTGGTAAGCATTTGTGTTTGGGGGCAGTAGATGATTACGCAATCGAGTGTTAATGACCGGCAACAATGCAGGTTTGTAGGTATAATTATCCAATCACAATAATCAGCATTAAATTGGTATGGACATCCAATATCAAGCAGATACTCAATAAAATACACAAACATTGTCTAAAATCCACTGCATAAACCTTAATAATGGTATTTTTGTTTATTATGCTAGCGTGCATAATTTTACCATGGATTAAAAAGTCCCGGAAAATAGCCAATCTTTTTCACTGGAAGCAAACAATAAATGATAATTAGATCAGCGTTACCTGGTAATTTGTTTCATTTAAACATTAACAAGGCTCCTCATATCAATACATCATAATAAGTTCACCTCAGCTTAATTTGAAATAGCGATAAATTGTAGTGGAATGGCAATCTTCACACCGACATTGTTTTGATAAACAATAGACGGCATTTATTATAATGAGATATGCTGAAGAGTTATGTAACCACTTCACATCACCATACCTTACACACTACTCTCTGAATCTGAATCATCGGCAATTACAGAAGAAAACAACAAAAAACAACAATAATTTACGACTATCACAAAGAAACTTGTATATAACATTCTCAAACCTACTATGCGGTCCAATAGAACACAGTATTTGGGCTTTGACCCCAAGAAGCATAATATAGCAGTGTTGTACTGTAAACATGTTTTTTTCTGCTTAATTTAATGACCTTTATAAGGTTTACCAAATTATTTAAAATCAACTTGAAGTAATACTTAATTACTTAGGAGTTTCCCTAAACCAAATAATTACATTTCTTAAAAATATTGTAAGTCAGTGATCATGTATTAATGTTGTCATTTATTCAGTTACTTTGCAGAAGAAAAGTTATTACTTTAACTTAAGTGGAATTCAGGCTTGTTTTAGATTTTAAGTTTTGATTAAATTCATGCTTTTGTAATATTTTAGGTAAAACTTAGAGCTATGTTATGTTGTTGGAATTCATGGCCTAAAAAATCATGTATTTGATTTTTGAATGGTTATATGTTACACCATAGGGCAGTTAAAATATACTTGGGTGTATTTTTATAAAGATTTTTCTGAATGTTTTTCGTCAGCCAAAATATTGGAGTTTTCTCAGTGATCAAATCTAGGGCATCTACCTGTATGGGAGTGGTCAGTCTCAAAAGTATTTTGGAAGGGTTTTATTCCATATCTCTGTTCTAATTGTGCCCTAAAAGTAGCCTAAATGGCATATCAGCTGCATATTAATAAGTTTTACCCCTTACCTCATGAATATTCATTTTCAAATTTATGATTTGATGAATGTTAATTTTGTACTGTCAGAACTATGAATAGTATATAAAGCAATAAAAAAATGAAACTTCTTTGTCATGTAGACTGTGCAGACAGGCCCTGATCAGACAGCTCCTGCAAGAAACGGACTGATGACAGTCTGCTCTGTTTGCCAAGGCTTTAGAACATGTCTGTGTGAGATAGTTTTACTTAAGGACCAGTGGTCCTGTGGCGCATCCTGAATTGAACAGGTCTGGTTGTATTAAAAATTTACTACTACTAATTCTGATCTCTGTACATTGTATGTATTTCTGTCATGTAATTGAAAGATTTATTTCGTTGGAAGTCTTTCTAGTTATAGACAAGGCAATTTTCATTAATTTTTGAAGAAAGATTTTATTAATAGTTGGAAGAAATAACTTCATTCATTTTAAATACTTTTTTGTCAAGTAACATTGTACCATAGATCTGTTCATAGTCTCCTTTTTTCATTTTCATGCTTTGTTTAAGCGAAAATTAATGTTAACTAAGAACTTTCATTCTAGATTGATACCAAAAAGTAATTTGAAAACATAATATATTTACTGAAGGTTCTTTTCAATCTTAATGGATAAAGCCTTTCATAATTTTATTTTTCTATCGAATCCCTATTCATACCTTTTTATGATTTTGTGGCAGTGTATAGGTATTGAAAATCAGAGTTGTATTCATGTACAAAATTAAGATGTGATACATTTAGCTGTGTTTACTGGAGATGATGTAAATTGTATTAAGAATTGTTCCCTTATTTACATCTACTTAACAAGTTGAATGTATTCTCTACCTGTAAAATAGCTGCATGTCACTAATTGACTTAAAATACTGTCGTATAGATGTAAGCTTTAACACAAAGGATTAGAATGGAAGGGACATGACATTGTAAACAGTCCACATTTGCTAGTTTATCCTCATGTATTCAAAATGTTTTTCATTTTATGACAATTTTACTTCCCGTTGTATTTTGAACAAGGTTATTATTGTTGATAGTTGTTACAGTTATGTTTCATTTATTTTTCATATTGAAATCTCATATTGAAATCATTCAGTTCATTTACTTTGTATTAAAATCATTGCATCCATTTGGATTAGAGGTAGAAGATAATCTCTGACCATACTAAGTTATTTGTCATTTTTGTAAGTCTTGCATGAGTTTCATAATTCTTTGAACGAAGTGGTACATAAGATTGTCTTTGTGTGTATAACAGTATTTTGTTCACAAAATCCTTCAAGAAAGTTTGTCAGTTGCATGCAGTTGTTCCATCTACAATATTGGTCACTCAAGAACTGAGGCACCGTGTTATAGATACAGCAAACTGCAGATCTGAAGGTTTTGAGATAGGCACTGGAATCTTTTGATGACCACCCAAAGCACAAAGTACTGGTCCAATTCAGGAACCATTGAGATGTTGCTGTATGAATTGTAAGAATTTTTTCCCAATTATTAAAAGGAAATAGGTTTAAAACCAGAGGGTTAGGTTATGTATGGACCAGCATAAATAATGGTAGACAGTATTGAAATTGTAAATGCACATGGATATGTCCATTGCCATCTACACCTGGTAGATGTTACAAATTAACATGAAATATATTTAAGCATGATCAAGAAATCATCACCAGATACCCAGGACTTTCAATTTTTTTTTTACTACACCTGTCAGCCACAGGAAACTTGGCTGGCGTTGCCTTGTTTTTAAGATATTAGTTACCATAGCGACCAGTCAAAATGCTGCATATAAAAATGAGTACTCATTAGTAGAGAAGTAAAATCTAATTTCTTTACATAAAGCCTCTGGACCATCATTGAAAATCCAGTAATTCCATGTACACTTTCATATGGGAGATAAAAACTATGAACATTTTTCATTGATCCAGAATTCTACATTACAGCTTGAGGCATTTAATGGGATAATGACTTAACTGATGTTATTTAGAATAACGAAATGAGTCACAAGTGGGTTTCAGATGCTTACAGTATGCTCCATCCAGAGAACACTCTTGTTTTTATTTTTTTATTAATGTCAAAACACAATATCTTAAAACCATTTTTCTCAATATAGTGTATGCGTGTATGATAAGTGTGAATTTTTACAATCTGCAAGCAATAATTACTGTTTTTTCTCTGATGTTTGGAATAAGGTGATGAGAGAAGTTCATAGCCATTATGTAAATTTTAGGGTTAGCACAGGGATCCTGAAAACTGGAGTCCTTTTTTTTTTTTAACTCTAAAAGTTCTCCCATATATTTGAGAAACATTCTGAATCCTCTTCTCTAGAAATGCATTCTGGGTTTTCATGCTGCAAATATACTGAATGTAAGTAGAGACATTGATAAGTCGTTTAGAGGAATGGTTTTGAGTAATGTCCCGATTGTTGAGGTATAGAAAAATCTTTATCACATGGTATAAGGAAAAAAAAGGGGAAGGATGAAAGGAGAAGGTCGTTAGAGTCAGGTTTACACAGTCTTAGCTGAATTTTTTTAAATGAAACATGTAAAAAGATCTGTCATTTTTGCATGACCTACTTATCGAAGATAAAAAATTACAACCTCTTTTTCTCCTGTTCCTTGGACTAGAACTGAAGGTAGGTTATGGATCTTTATGGTAACGTGTATGCATTTTTACTATTCTCAAGGTCAATAAATAGGGAAACTTAAGGTCTTCAAATTTTGGAGTTGAGGAAGATCTTAATACGAGATGTTAATGAGATCCACATTTACCTGCCCTTTTTGATTTGTCAGTCGTTCATTAATAGCAGTGTATTAAGGGATAGTTTAAAAAACTACAGCCTTTCAAATGAATTGGCTGCATGTTCCCTCAGACTCAAATGTATATATATAATGTACATTTTCCTCGTCTCTTAAGTGCATATTGTGAATAAGTACAAGTAGTCAAACTTGAATTTCACCACCAATACCTAGCCTAGTGTAATCTAATACTTAAGGGCAAGTTTCAACATTTTTTTATATTTTTATCCAAAAAGAAAAAAATATTTCATAACACCTATTTTGGTTATAGTTATAATTAATGTAAATTTAGCCCTGTACTTGAATATTTAGCATACCAGGAAGTGCTGAGTATCGTTGGTGGTAGTTAATTTTTTTTTTTTTTTTTTTTTTTTTTAAGAATGTAAGGGAAAAATCTCATTGTGGAAGACATGTACGTATCAAAAAGTTTTGACGATGACCAGATTGTTGGTTATGGCATGTTCTCTGTTGTTTTTCTTGTTTTTATGCTTTCATGAACATGTTAATTGTTATTAATAAAATCATCTGTACAAAATGGTTTTATATTATTTCTTTACGGAAGCAAGTTTCTATAAGAATCCAGTTGTTAAGCCCCGCCTTTTTCATTCTTGCCTGGGTCCACTTCTCCTTTATGGTGCTGTCACATAGCACTGGCTAAGCCCAACAGGCCCATACCATTTGATTTAAATGACTTACAGTGTCCTCGTACCAGTCAGTGTCACCATGTTGGCTGTGTTGCTGCCGGGTCCTCAACTTGTAGCTACTGGCCCCTTACCGCCTGGAAGGCCCCCATATTGTTTGCTAAACGTTCACGTCTCCTTGCTGACGTCACACATGGTATATAATAGCTGGGAATTCACCCATCCGGTCACATCAGTTCATGATTTCCTCATAATTTTTCTCACAATTGGTAACTAATGCCTAAACATGGAATGAGAGCTGCTGGCATAGAGGTAGGTAAAGTAAGAAAGCTTCTGGAACCACAGGATCCTTCAACCTGATCCACAACTTCAAGGTTAATTAGTTGCGCAATCGTTACATGAACAACGGGGATCTGGATACACTGCGGTTGACGGTGCCTAGGACGCCACTGAAAACAAGGGAGTTCAACTAGCTATTGCTGTATAAAGCCATCGCCATTATTATCAGTGAATTTCAAGCTGGCGTATTTTGAACTGTGTATTGATATCAGTAATATTTTTTGATTTTGTAAGTATTGTTTTATTGCAAATTAAAATTTTGAAAAAGAAAATCACCTTAGTAATTTATTCTTCCTTGTACACATGGAACTGCCCTGTCGTTCATAAAACGAATATGTGGTGAAAACACTCGTAAAACCGTGACCACCTGTGTGTGGGGTTCCTATATAAATATTGGTATGTGGATAATGTGAGGTTCTCTTATTATCCGTTTTTTGCCACTGTTCAACTTCTCGGTCTCGTGCCTTTGCATATCTCTCAAATCTAGACATAATTATCCATGTTAATTTTATTTTCATCAAACCATGGCAATTTTGGTCCTTTGACTTGACTGTCCTTTAAAACGGGCTTACCTTTTTCTCTATCTTGACCAGTTCCAATGCCTGTTGATGTTGCAGTTATGTTAACTACAGTTCTGTCATGTTTTTCCTTCTCCCTCACACACTCCAACCGTAATCTTTCAAACTCTGCCTTTTCTTTCTGTAATTCCAACTAATTTGATCTGCTCCAATTGTACTAGTTCCTGCTGCAGTTCCTGTCCCTGTTGTTGTTCCTGTTCCTGCTGCTTTCGTTTCCGTTCCTGCTGCTTTTTCTGTTGTTGTTCTCAGTCCTCTTGCTGTTGTTCCAGCTCCTGCTGCTGTCGATCCTGTTCCTCCTGCCTCCGATCCTTTTCTGAGCCTGTTCCTCACAAGTTTTCCAGGTCCATATCTGTGTAACCGGACTTCTCCCCTATCTCCATATCCTTCAAGCTAGACATGATTATATAAATGTAACTGATAAATGCAAACCTAATACTGGATAGCTTTGTAATTCTCTTTGTACTATAACATTCAACACTACTCACTAACTTCACCATAATAATCCCCTATTTTAAACCATGAAATCTGTTTAATAAAATGTCTTGTATCAACGACGTTGCATCATGTACTCCTATATATTAATAAATACTTAACATACGATGCATCATGTACTCCTATATATTAATAAATACTTAACATACGATGCATCATGTACTCCTATATATTAATAAATACTTAACATACGATGCATCATGTACTCCTATATATTAATAAATACTTAACATATGATGCATCATGTACTCCTATATATTAATAAATACTTAACATACGATGCATCATGTACTCCTATATATTAATAAATACTTAACATACGATGCATCATGTACTCCTATATATTAATAAATACTTAACATACGATGCATCATGTACTCCTATATATTAATAAATACTTAACATACGATGCATCATGTACTCCTATATATTAATAAATACTTAACATATGATGCATCATGTACTCCTATATATTAATAAATACTTAACATACGATGCATCATGTACTCCTATATATTAATAAATACTTAACATACGATGCATCATGTACTCCTATATATTAATAAATACTTAACATACGATGCATCATGTACTCCTATATATTAATAAATACTTAACATACGATGCATCATGTACTCCTATATATTAATAAATACTTAACATACGATGCATCATGTACTCCTATATATTAATAAATACTTAACATACGATGCATCATGTACTCCTATATATTAATAAATACTTAACATACGATGCATCATGTACTCCTATATATTAATAAATACTTAACATACGATGCATCATGTACTCCTATATATTAATAAATACTTAACATACGATGCATCATGTACTCCTATATATTAATAAATACTTAACATACGATGCATCATGTACTCCTATATATTAATAAATACTTAACATACGATGCATCATGTACTCCTATATATTAATAAATACTTAACATACGATGCATCATGTACTCCTATATATTAATAAATACTTAACATACGATGCATCATGTACTCCTATATATTAATAAATACTTAACATACGATGCATCATGTACACCTGTTATGATTCACTTCACACATCATAAAGTATGCACCTCTTACTCCTCACATGAAATGATTTTCTCTTCCTTAATAAGACTCCTGTGTTACTTAAGTAATTACGTCAATAAGAATACCACAGTTTTAAATATAGAAAAATAAACACAAAAATTTAAATCAACAATTCTGTTTCAGTCACTCTAACATGCTAACCCCCTAACAGTGCACCTATTGCTAATTACCCTCAGTTTCCATGCTTTACTATGAAACCACTGTAGAGACACAGCGATGCTGTGTCTCATCATTAGGCAATACTAAATAAAATGGACTCGCCCCATATGTGTGGCTTACTTTTAGCCCAGGTGTCGGTTACACGAGATCCACCATCCAGAGTTTGCTGACTGTCCAAAATATAACTTATTTAAGAAATAAATTTAACCAAACTATTCGAAAGAAGGAAGTTTACTTAATCATACAAACAGAAAAATTTAATGAGGAATCTTTACGAAATAAAGTTTCATTCTTCCTTGGATTGTTGTCACCTAAGAGCATGATCTCACTTCTGACACCATTGTGGCAAAATGACTAAGGGTTGACAACTCACCAAGGTCGAATAAATTACTAAGGCTCTTTTACAAAATTTTAATTTACAAAAATAATTAAAAAAAATTACATCATAAGAAAATATTACTTCTATCAATACACAATTAACAATTCACTGGCTTTGCACAATTCTTTTAAGCTTCTTGAAATTCACTGATAAGGTTCGGTCAAAATCTACTATACGTGTACAAATCACAAAACTATTCACATTAGGAATACATGTAACTACAATGTATGTCCCAACTGACCCTTCTGGTGATGACTATACAACAATAGCTAGGTGAACTCCCTAGTGTTCTGTATTGTCCTGAGCGACTGCAGTGTATCCGGATCCCCGTCATACATGTAACGATTACGTAACTCAGTGTCTGGATTGTCAACCATATTTATCGGTTGGGGAATGATATAAAAGAAACTAATTTTTTTTTTGAGTGAAATGACGCATTTATAAAGGAATAACAAGCAACATATTCATGTATAATTAACATTTGGTATTTTATCAAATAAATACATGAATTTTCCTTTAACAAAATATTGGCCCCAGTATCATTATCTCAAACTTCAAAGCAGTTTAACAAATCTTACAGTGAGGCTGAGGAAAAGCAACAGACACTGTACACATACAATCATTATTGGCCCATTATTTCCAAACTTCATTAGTTACATTATTTTTAAAAAAAATTTTTTCCCAAAAAATTTCCCAACATCTGTCATTTTTTATTAAAGTTGATGTGCGATATTTGCATTTAAATCTTCATGCAATAACTACATTTGAGTTTCCATGCAACTATAGTTTCCATGTGTTAACAGTTTAAACATGCAAAAAAACAAATGCATTAGAGTTTCCATGAGCTCTAGTTATAAAATGTGTCCTTGTAATTACAGCATTCAAGCTTCAATGCAACATCTGCATTAAATTCCCATGCAACAACTGCATGTAAATCTACATACAACAACTGCATTAACATGTTTGTCTCAGTTTTGATATTTTCTTCTTAAATTGGATGCAATAGAACAGCTATGAAACCGGGTTCAAATTCCACCAACAATATGTAGCACTTAGTAAAACTTAAAATCTTGAATCGGACAAACACATTTCATTATTCCATTTCTACAAACTAATGGAGTATACATTTGTATTTGAAATAAATTATACCTTTACGATAAACAATGTTTTCTAGGTAATGAAACATCTGGGAATTAAAAGAATGATGAAACTAAAAACAGCCTCTTAGTGATGTAAAATCATAAATTTTCTGTGAGATGAAATTATGTTGTTTATGTACCTTATGGAACTTCGTAGGTACATTTATTCGTGATATATAGGCTAACCCCAATATAAAGATTACTTCATAAAGACAAGCCCCAATACAAGGGTCACCTCATATATAAGCCAACCCCAATATAAAGATCACATCATAAAAAGACTAACACCAATATAAAGTGATTGTGATCTATTGATGAGTGGTATCACTGAGCTTTTACTGTAAAATGTATTTGTGTTATATTTGCAGTATTTTGATTGTTTTGAGAGACATCACCCAGAGTTAACATAAGCTCAAACATAATATTTATTTCTTTAGATAGATTTTCAAATATATAAATAATAATTCTAACAATACATTAACTTAAATGTAAAACAGGTAGATTTTTTTTTTTCCGGGGGGGGGGGGGGGGGGGGGTTGTGTGTGCTCAGCAAACGTTGAGTGGTATATGTGCAAACAGCATGAAACTGTCTCAAATTTCTACAACACATTAATGACGGGAAATAGACATTTTCCAAAATGATGAACCTAAATTTACAATCAGGGTGCACACTATGCATGAGTGCTAATTATACATGGGTGATTTCTGTAGGTGATCTTTTCACAAATTAATGTTGGTTTGTTTCCTGTAGGCAAAGTCATAATAATATCATTTACAATGACAATAGGTAAACAATTTCTAAGAAACATATATTTGGTTTGTAACTTATAACGTTAATGTAACATTTGATTCATTGTTCCACATAACAAACAATGCTAGCAAGCCAACAGCAAACATGTATACGAAGATGTATATATATATATATATATATATATTTTTTTTTATTTTTTTTTCCAAAAAATAATTGCACAACTGACATTAAGATGCTAAATAATCCAGTCCAAAATGAGAACATACTTTAAACAAAAGTTAAATCCAAAATGAGTACATAGTTTAAAAAACAAACAAAAAAATGTTATCATCACCAAAACAAAATATTGAAATCAATGTGGTCCACAACATGCTAACTTAATGCTGCAGTAAAAATGGTAAATTTGTAAATAATATTAAGGATGTCTGCGTAAAAATATATCTTATAAATTTTAAATTTCAATATCTGGACATACAAGTATAAGATTCATTTGATTTTACCCACTGGCATTTGCATGCTCTCATTATTCAGTATTTTATAGAAATTAATGATTTCGGCTATTCATATATAACATGTCATCTAAACAATACCTTGGCTTTGTATTCATAATTCACAAGTTCATTCCTTACAATATAACATGTAACATGTCAAATGATGCAAAACCAGGTTATCAAGTGCCACCCCAGGCAAGCACTATTTTTACTGACAGTGACCTTGACCCTATTGACCTGAAAATCAATCCCAAACTTCTTCTTCTTATAAGGTGTCTACCTACCAAGTATGAAAACTGTATCTCTATTCTTACAGGAGATATTTGATGGAAACATGTTTGATGCCTGCCCAGCAATGTATACCATTCTCATAATCAGGATATTAATTGAAAACCTGGAAAAAAATCCAATATTTACTGTTATTGTTATTTTCTTTTATTTACAATTGGGGACAGGGTCACTTTCCAAAAGTTCCTGAAAACTCAACATTGTCAACACCAAACTGTTGTGTGCTGAAGTCTACAATTACTGTTACAGTATTAAAGTCATATAGCGACGTCCAGTTAATTACATATGGAGGCAGACCCCTAGCACACAGAGGCAATTTGGGAAGATCCAGTGACCTACTGCAAGCTAGCAGGAAGACTTCATGTACCACATAAGACCTGATACCAGTAAGTGGAATGATACCACAGCAAACTATGTGAGATGGAAATACATAAGGGTTATATGGTTACATGCCAGTGAACCGCAAACCACTCCACTACAGCATGCGATAATATCATCAAAAGGAATGCCAGCTTCATAAGTATTTAACTCATTGTAACTTGTATACATTAAAATATATTTAATATATATATACATATATGTTACTTATATATTTGTAAAACAAATTCTGAAAAAAACAACAACAAGGAAATATGTCTGTGAGACACTAATGCCCCGTCAATAAGGTCAGAACTAAATATTTGCTTGTATTTTTAAAAGATTATATAATGATGTACATTTGTACAAAGTTTCATGATAATGTGAAGTTACCTTTAGAGAAAAAGACGCTTAAACAGAGGTAACCTGGGGCAGAATAACCAATTTTACCAAGTCATAGCCATAAAATTAAAAAAATACTACTGGTAAATAATCCATGTCATGATGATTGTAAATGAATGTCAAGTTTCATGAAGATGTAAAGTCAGTAGAAAAAAAAGCTTAAACACAAATGCAAGACAACCAAATATACCAAGTTAATCCAAGGCAGAAGAATCATTTTACCATGTTCATCCAACCATGAAATGTAGGTAACTGTCATAAATCTGCATAAATATTAAATTGATCATATCATAATGTACATGTGTACCTAGTTTAATTAACATGTGAAGTCGTCTTCAAAGAAAAAAGCTTTAACGCAAAGGTAAACCTGAGCCAGAACAACCAATTTTTCAATGTTCATACAACCAAGAAAAAAGGGTCACAGCCATTAATTTACATACATTTTTGAAAGATCATATTATGATGTACATGTGTACCTAGTTTCATAAAGATGTGAAGTCATCTTCTTAGAAAAAAAAGCTTAAACGCAAAGGTAAACCTAAGGTGTGACGGACGGACGCATGGACCGAAAATCTATATGCCCACCAACTCCATTGGTGGGGCATCAAAAAAAATAAAAAATCTTAAAATCTAGATTTGAGTCAAAATGGAATGTATGCCTTGGTACATATCCAAGTGATGATGATAATGATGATGATGGTGAATGTGATGCCAAACATGACCTAGGAAAGTAAGTCATTCAAAATGTGAAACACATGATATATAATGCCCTTATATTACTACACAATATAGCTCCCATAGACAACAACTGTATCATTACTGTAGATAATTAATTACAGACGATGTAATGCTTTACCTGAATAATTCAATTAAATCACCTGTTAGACTTCATAGACCAAAAAAAAAAATAACATAGGCATACAGCTGAAATTTTGATGCGGATAAGTTGGTAAGAGTATTGGAAGTTATTTCAACCTGATACAGTAATGTTTGAACCTCTTTAGAGAGAGAACCACTCTAGGGAGCTACATACTTTATCTCATATAGATGTTTTGACCCCTAGGCAAACAGCAGACCCAGATCAGACAGCTCCTGGAATCCCCTCTGTTTGATCATGAAATATTGTAGCTCAGATTGTACAGTCTGTATGGCAAAGGAAAATTCATAGTTTCAAAATATACAGTTATAATTTCAGTAAATAAGTATTTATAAAGTCATAAAATGGAACATGAATATTCATGAGATAAAGGATTAACTTTGTCCCAACAGTGTTGTTTAATCCTGATCAAAATAGGCGTAGGGAACTTCCCTAATATGAGGACCAACCTGTACGTATGAACCTACAGGTATGAAAAAATCATCTGTGTGCAGTGAAGTGGTTAATACCATTTGCCACACCAGTTTGAGAGAATTTGCACACCATTTGCCAAACCACTTTGAAAGCATTTGCAAAACCACTTTGAAAGCATTTGCAAAACCATTTTGAGAGAATTTGCCAAACCATTTTGAGAGCATTTGCAAAACCATTTTACGAGATGACTGAAACTTTACCATCTATATGAATTTAGAAAAGTTTCATGATCAGCCCTTATTTCTTTTAAAGATGAAGTTCTTCTAAATACAATCTCAACCTCTAACTCAAATATCATTCTGTGAATTCCTCAAAATTGACATTGAATCTTAGGTCAATATTTTGAGTATAAGCATTGAATAGTATTTTAGTACATTTTTTTTTAGGCCAAGTGGCATAATCTAGATGAAATGTTGGACATATATTACTCATCATTAACATATTTTTCAATCTTTTTTCTTTTCAGATACTGAATAGACAGAAACATACATATATTTGCTATCTCTTGATTAATAACATTTTTTTTCACCTGACCCCATGATTTTGAAAATCTGTGAATAATGTACAAGATATAAAATCAAACTAGGATAAAAATGGACCTTTCCAGTGTATTCAAATTGACTTGCATGCTAGCCAATGAACCCTTCCAATTTTAAAGCAGTGAACATCTAAGCCCTGCCTTTTCCAGTTATGGCTAGGTCAACAGCTTAACCCTTTCCCTCATAGAGGAAACCATGAAAAGACCTATGCGAACAACACACACACAGGTAACTCGCAGGCTGATCAGGTTTTATGCTGTTCGCTGCTCCTCAGTGGTCTGGAAATGAGGACTTTATAATTTAATTTGGTAAGGTTTAACTGTGGTTTTCTGCAGATCAGGCTTTATGTGGTACCTATTGAGTGCGTCAAAATGAGTATATGAGGGAAAGGGTTAAAAACTGTATCACAAACAAAATTTTGCATAAACCTGGTCAACAGTTGATCTTTCATCACATCAGTGTTTGTTTGCATATTGGGGTTATCTTCCAATCATCAGTATTTCAGTCATTTAGAGGCAATGTCTACTTGAGACAGATACAGTCCTGCCACACTGCAGTATCACGCCGTAGAAATGTGGCATGATACCACACCCAGTCACATTATCCTGATGGTGGGCCAACCAGTCTTGGAACTACCCTTTTATGCTGAGCACCAAGCAAGGGAGCTATACCAGTACCATTTGTTACTACTTTGGTATGCAAAGGCCAGAGATCGAACCCACGACCTCCAGGGCAGATGATCTAACCACTTGGCCACCGGGACTGGTCACAGTGTAGCTATCGGATAGCCTGTATGTCATTATTCACTGGGAAGTTAAATAGTTATAGTGAGATAACAGGTAGTTAATGGTTGCCCTGGTTTACACAAAAGAACACATGGTTTTGCCTGTGATACTGTTAGTGAGCTGTTGACCTCTTGCTATATTGATAGGAGTATAAATATCCAAAATGTCTGGAGAAATGATCATTTTAGGCCAGATTACTGAATAGTTACCCTAGATGATTGATCTAGTTAACCCAAAAGAGCACTTTGTTTTGTGAATCTGTTTGCAAGCAGTTGACCTTTTTATGAAAGGAAAATGATAATAATTAACCCTGCAAATGTTTACATTTGCTGATATTTATATTAGATTATCCAATAGTTACACTGGGATATCATGTGACTAATGATTGAACAACCCTATGTTCAGTTACTACTGACATACATGTATGCAAGCAAGGAACCAACATGATTTTTTTTGCTCAAGTATGCAACTGTTGACAGTAACTAAACACAGGACTGGTATGCACAAAAAAAAAACATGGATTTGTTTGTGAAATGGCTATAGTGATTTTGTTATGAAATATGTCCCTGACAATAAATAAAATTTGAACTTCAAAATTACAGCAGATGATGTTTGGAAATTCATCTCATTTAAAAAAATTAAGGAGGAGCTTTAATTTTCACTGTAAAAAAATATGGGAAGTTATAATGGGCAACAGCATTCTCAAGAACATTGTGATCAGAACATTACAAAGTTTTTTATGGCCCGTGAGTATAGGATGAGCTCATCACAATTAATAATGATGAACACAAAGTAACAAAAATACAAAATACCAATAACACTAAATTATGCATATATTGTCAAAAAATTACCCGACATTAAATAAGTAAAAGCAATATGTATACGAAGATGAAATATTGATATTAAGAAAAAGTTAACATATCTAATATCCTTATTCTCTAAAGCTTCTGTAAAATCATTAATTTCGTTGACATTAAATTTCATTGATTATGTACCTAAGGGAATTTTTTTGGGCACATTAATGATCTATGTTCTAGGAAATGTGAAGTATATTTAAGTGACAAGTTTTAGTAGGGATTAATATCTTAGGATAAAACCCTCCATTAAATAAATGAAAATTAGTGCCCCACAAAAATTAATGATTTCACAGTATTTACCGTACAAAAGTTCTGATTCTACACTAAAGAATGATTCTCTACAATATAAACTTTGTGCCATTCTCTAAACACTCAAAATTTAGTTCTGTTTTTAAGAAATGGTACAAATTAAGCCATATGCTGGTAACACATTCATAGTTATTCCCCTTGATCAGCATTCATGCCAGTGTTCACTGTCACAATGAGGAGGCCTACCTCTCACAAAGCAAGACTTAAGTAAGATTTTCTTTATTCAAAATTTTGAAAAATCTGAAAATCTAACACTCCTGTTTTTATTGACCAAGAAAAGAGACAGTTTGCATATATAATAAATAACATATCTAAAATATAAATGAATGTAAACCACAAATTAATATTTTTACAGAATAAAGTTTTTCTCATGTTAAGATTGTACTGATCTAGAATTTGAGGTCATTGAATTAAGGAAATATCTTCAGTTGTTGAAACATGAAATGTTGGCCAGTCAATTTGATTTTCCTATAAAACAAAATAAATATAAATTACTCTCTGTTGGATATAAAATCCTTGCATATGTCAGATCACATTATGAAAATAGGTTATCAGTCCTTCTCAGTCACCCAAATGTCTTCCATATCACAAATGTTATCCCCTCTATTTAGAATAAGGCCTCAGACAACGATAACTTTATTACAACGTAGAAAGAATATAATATTTACCATTCGAGTTAAACTAGAACTACCACTAGAAGTAAATACACCTGTATTCCACCTTGTCATGTATTAATGTGAATGTTTGATGTAACAAACTTGACAAGCATGTTTCCTTTATAGGCACCACTTCTGTGAATCAGAGATATACTGCAATAAAAAGCTCATGTAAAAATCCTATATTGCATAATTTGTTCTTTACATATATATAGTGAAGTCCACAAATTCTTTATTTGTATATATATAATATACATATGGCAATACGACTCCATGAATTTGAAAAGGCTATTGCAAAAAAGCAATTAATGTGATGCTTCAAAATTAATATGCATATCAGTTAAACCAATGAAAAGCTGTACAAAGCTCTGACAAGCAAATGCACATGAACCTTGCTTTTAAATAGTTTACTTTTGTTCAACAATCTTCGACAAACCATTAAGGGAGGGAATATGCCTGTTTTGGCATGTTAATTAAGCAGCCAGGTCAATTGACTATCTCAGACTTTGGAATGAAACTTTAACACTCAAAACAGAAAACTTGGTGTCCACTAGGTGCCTCTACTTGGTTTCCCCTCTCACTCAACATTCTACTGTTGTTTGCATTTCTCCTTTTCCCCATCACTCTTTTTTGATTTGCGACCTTTGTCTCCTGACCTTCTCTGACCTTGAACTGGCACAAACGGGCTGACCACAGCTGGTCCATCGTCATGGAAATTATCACCACGCGAAGATACCGTGCTGATGGTACGGTCTGAAAAATTAAAATCATACAGAAAATATAATTTCTGCATCAATCCTTTACCTCATGAATATTTACATACAAATTTATGACCTGATGAATATCAATTTACAGGACTTTAAATGGTACATGTACATGAAATAATGGATATATATCTATATTTTTTTTTGCCATGCAGACTGTGTAGCATCTCAGCATCATTATCATATGAGCAAACAGAGGAGACCCTGATCAGACAGCTGTTTGCCAATGTGTCAATATGAGTCTTTGAAATGAAGGCTTAAAGCGTGTATATACCTCTTGCATATAATGTTTCTATGATTTCCCTGTCATTATCAGACAGCTGTAGGTCACAGAAACATACTATGGAACACCTTACAAAAAAAATGCATTTATACAATCTAACATATTATTAACAATAAAATAATCGCGTTATTTAAAACAACAAAGTTACGCCTAAGATCACATTTGATTGTACATATTTTAGTGAAACAGGCCACAGGTGTTCATCATTACATTTTCTTTAAACTTAAGTACTTAATATATTTTAATGACAATTTTTTAAAACTAAAGTGTGACTTTTTTATAGGTTATCCATAGCTATTGTCAGTGATAGATATATGATAAAACTTCAAATTACAATGTCAATTAGAAAACAAGAACTGTCTAATGACAGCCTGACTATTCCCAATGGTGGAGGGTATAATATAATCCTTTATATGCTGTAAACGTCAATAAAATGTCAAATGGATGGAGAAACATGGCCAGTGACCCGAGATTATGACCCCAAAACAGGGTATGAAATTTCGATCTACTTTATTCTGAAATAGCATATACCTTCCTATAAAAATAAAAACAATTCAAGATTCCAGCTGAAATATAAGTATGCTTGAAATAGGATTTTGTAACAGACAGACAAATGGATAGACAGACAACTCAGACAAAATCAATATGTCTCTCCCCACATATGGGAAGGGGAGACATAATTAAAATAATTTCTAATTGATCTGCATTGATTGCAGTCTTTAACAGTCTGTTACATGTATAAGTATTTACAGTGTGACCATACCATGTGGTATATGGCGTCATTTTAAGCTAATGTGTAAAGCATATTTTATATTGATTTGAATAAGAAAACTGCTGAAAGTATTTTATTTCTTCACCTATTTCAATGGGATAGAGCGCATGCGAAGCGGAAAATTGTGCCCTACACATAGGTTCCAGTGATTCTTTTGTCATATGTTTGATATTTCCAAACATTCAAGACAACATTATTAGCTATGCGCTTTGTGTGTTGGCAAACAAAATTTCACGAACTCTGAAGGTTTTCCGGAATGTTAGGAAAAACTGTACATCTAACTGGATCCTATGAGTAGGGCACAATTTTCTGCTTTGCATGAGCTACATACTATTAGAATTGAAAGAAATAAAATACAGCAGTTTTTCCTTCTATATCGATGCAATTTATGTTTTATGCTAATCTTAAAATGACGTCATATATCATACAGTATGGCCAAACTGATTTAGTCAAACTGGAAAATGATTTTTTTTTTGTACGATTTACACACAATTAAGTTCTGTCACATAAATATGATCAAATATGAAAATGGGATATTGCCTGATTTTTAATTAAAAATGATATATAATTATAAAAATGCAAAATAACACATTAAAACAATGGAAAAAATTTGAAGAAAAAAAACAAACATGCAAAGGATGTCTACTCTGCTAACTCCCCGTTACCTTGCTGACCATTAGTGAGGTAGACAGGAGAGCCGTGTAACTTAGAGAGGCTGCCTCGTCTTATACTGCCCCGCACACCTGGATCCCACTCTAACTCTGTACATACTGGTTAGTAAAGACATGGGATATGTGAGTATATGAGTACATGTATATATGAGTACATGAATATATGAGAATATGAGTACCTCCTCCTGGTTTCGGTTCCTGCTTCAATTTTGTGACCCTTCAATTATTAGGACTCTCTCTCTGTACCATACATGTATTGGAATTGATGTATACAAAATGTTTGATATTTGTATTCTAACAAAAACGCTTAAAGGAATATTGAAACTAAGCAATATAAAAAAGAAATTAATTACTTTTCATGTAAAACAATTCATTTTCACTAACATTTATTAATTATATTACTTTTCCATAATTCTGACACCTATTTTCTACATTTCTGATTTTAATCAGCATTGTAAACAATGGCAGTGGCAAATTCTGATATGGTAAGCAGAAATACTAGAATATGGTCAAAGGTTATAAAAAAGAGAAATTTCAGAATGTGCCATTGTTACCATTTTCCGGTTAGGTATAAATATGGAAGTGGAAAATATTTTTATCTTTATTGAATCTTTCATTCGAGCTCATGTATTTTGAGTTTGTTAATTGTTTCATTCAAGAACAAAAAAGTATGACACACCTAATGCATATATGTGTAAATTTAACTTATGGGTCACTAAAGTAGGACAAACCATTCTAATAAGGTTGTGACCTCCACAGCCAGCTGTACAAACCCCTCTTAAATATTTACCAAAGGTAAAATGTCAAACCCTGGTTTCAAGTTAACCACTGGTTAAATGTCAAACCCTGGTTTCAAGTTAACCACTGGTTAAATGTCAAACCCTGTTTGCAAGTTACCCACTGGTTAAATGCCTAACTCTGGTTGATCGTTAACCACTGGTTAAATGTCTAACTCTGGTTAAATCCTAACCACTGGATGAACCTTCACCACTCAGAACCTATACAGGCAATGAACAGACTTGCATTTCACCAAACATACTAATTAAGCAATACTACTACAATTACTACTTCTACTGCTACTAATTTTCATCATTTTTCTTTTTTAATAAACCCACCGCCTTACTAGGGTAACAATTTCTGTAGACATAATTTTTAGAACAATGGCTTTAACCTTCTCTGACATTTTAATCAAATGTGCCCATCCTTTGGGAAAATAATTCTAGAGTGTAAACATTAAAAAGTATGATAAGGAACTTGAAAAAGAGACAAAGCAATTTAGATTTCATCATTTTGAATTGTTTTATCCTAAAACATCAATGAGTATGGAAATAAGATTTGTTTTGCAAATTTCTCATGAATACTAAAAAGACCTGTATTCCATTCTATTTTTTTTATTACAATCACATTTCTGAAATTAAACAACACTAAGAAGTCTAATTTTTCAGAGAAAAAAACAAACAACAACAAAATGAATAAATTAAATAATAAAAAATGAATAACATACTTTGTTTCTGCAAGTTGAGGGCTGACCATATCACTGTATTATTAAATGCACATAGAGATAGTAGAAGATAGAAGAGTTTCACAGACAGCCCTCAAAATGTAATAGCAGATCAATCTGTGAACATTTTAAATCCAATTTCCTTCAAGTTGTAGAGGTGATAAACACTTGTCATTGACAAAACATTTGAAAAAAAAAAGGCAATTTCTCTTAAAATGATTTAACTGGGACAAGAATAAAAAAAGTTAAATGATTAAATGAGTGTTTGTAACTGTGTCCCCAAATGTGAAAGAGACAAATAGATTCTTAGATCTTCTTAGAAAAATCTTTCTGAAAATTATATCATATTCGGTCCAGATACAATTTTGTTCTTTCAAACAATCTTCTCGTGCAATATAACTTGGTTTTCCTAAAATATTGATTATGTTCTTATATTCTGTTAATGACAGCATTCTGACATTTATCTTACGATAGGTTCTTGCAATACAAACTTAATTTACGATCACAGAAACTTTACTTCATGGCCAAAATATTGTCCTTTATACCTTAAACACATCCTACATAATAAACAGCCTAAAATGGGATACTTAAATTGCAGTGGCATTCATTATTTCAACAAGGGAAACAGAAGATTTAATACACTGTATAATTAATTAAAACTGACAAGTGCTTGTTTGGTTACTGGGTTGCAAGCATCCAAGTTCAACAGCATTATTTCCGAGGCAATTTCACCACAGCCTGGCTACACCAATTTCCTATTCTGTTTTAACAAGTGATTTATAATGCATAACATCTGCATTCAAAGCATACAACTTAATCATCTGCATAAACAGATTAGGACGAAATGCAAATGTCAGGGCAAGGCTATGACATAGTTCCAACTGTGATGGCCACGCTTGTTTCAATAAGAAGGCCCTCCATGGGCCAATTCATAAGCTCCTGAGTCTCAATAAAAGACTCAGCCTTGAGATTCTAAAGTTTTAAGCTTTCAACTTCTACTTAAATAATAAATGAATTAATAAACCTCAATAATATTAGGTAAGAGGTCCCTTGATTTATTAAGAATATAATAAAAAATCTATGAAATATTTACAGAATTATTAAAAAATCTCTTTGAAAATTTGCACTTTTTGGGACTAAGTCTAAAATATAGACTTACAATATTGGTAAGTTAGAACCCTTAGACTTAAGAAGTGCAACTTTTCAAAGTGATATTTTACTAAATGTATACATTTATCACCATTAAGGGTTATTTTCTTGTACATTTATTAATATTGAGGGATGTATTTCTTGTACATTTATCAATGTTGAAGGTTGTATTTCTTGTACATTTATCAATATAGGTGTTGTATTTCTTGAATATTTATCAATGTTGAAGATTGTATTTCTTGTACGTTTATCAATATATGTGTAGTATTTCTTGTACATTTATCCATTTAAGGGCTGTATTTCTTGTACATTTAACAATGTAGAAGGTTAAATATTTATCAATGTTGAGGATTGTATTTCTTGTACATTTACCAATGTTGAGGATTGTATTTCTTGTACATTTACCAATGTTGAGGATTGTATTTCTTGTACATTTACCAATGTTGAGGATTGTATTTCTTGAATATTTATCAATGTTGAGGATTGTATTTCTTGTACATTTACCAATGTTGAGGATTGTATTTCTTGTATATTTATCAATGTTGAGGATTGTATTTCTTGAATATTTATCAATGTTGAGGATTGTATTTCTTGTATATTTATCAATGTTGAGGATTGTATTTCTTGAATATTTATCAATGTTGAGGATTGTATTTCTTGTACATTTACCAATGTTGAGGATTGTATTTCTTGAACATTTACCAATGTTGAAGATTGTATTTCTTGAATATTTATCAATGTTGAGGATGGTCTTTCTTGTACATTTACCAATGTTGAAGATTGTATTTCTTGAATATTTACCAATGTTGAGGATTGTATTTCTTGTACATTTACCAATGTTGAGGATTGTATTTCTTGTACATTTATCAATGTTGAGGATTGTATTTCTTGTACATTTACCAATGTTGAGGATTGTATTTCTTGTACATTTACCAATGTTGAGGATTGTATTTCTTGTACATTTACCAATGTTGAGGATTGTATTTCTTGTACATTTACCAATGTTGAGGATTGTATTTCTTGTACATTTATCAATGTTGAGGATTGTATTTCTTGTACATTTACCAATGTTGAGGATTGTATTTCTTGTACATTTACCAATGTTGAGGATTGTATTTCTTGTACATTTACCAATGTTGAGGATTGTATTTCTTGAATATTTATCAATGTTGAGGATTGTATTTCTTGTACATTTACCAATGTTGAGGATTGTATTTCTTGAATATTTATCAATGTTGAGGATTGTATTTCTTGTACATTTACCAATGTTGAGGATTGTATTTCTTGAATATTTATCAATGTTGAGGATTGTATTTCTTGAATATTTATCAATGTTGAGGATTGTATTTCTTGAATATTTATCAATGTTCATGAGGCTTGTATTTTATGTACATTTATATTTTAAGGGTTATATTTCTTGTACATTCATCAATGTTGAGGGTTGTATTTTTTAGCTAAAAGGAGGTAAATATTAAATCTCATGATTTTTGGCAACCATTATCTTAGAAAATATTCAGTTTGACCTGGGATAACCAGTAAAGGTGATTAATACCCCAACACCTCACATGTCTTCATGTAACGTGTGACTAGGAAGCGACGAGATGGAATGAAGGCACTCACTTCTGTGAAGCAGTGGTTTAAATGATGACTCAGGAGATAATGAATGGTCCCTCTAAAGTCTGTATACATGTAGAAGTCTACAGAAGGGTTCAACTAGAATTATCCAAAACAGTTACTCTGTGGACAAGATTTAAAACTTGGTCATTGAAATGCCCCTATCATGGTTCAGTTGAGGTGCTGACATAATTTCTGAGTTGCACATTTTACCTATTCTGTGGTCAGGTCTAAAAGTTGCAGTATTCATATTCGAGAATCCCAGTGTCAAACACATCTGACAATTGTGCTGATCCCCCACTAGATCTCAGTGGGGCTGCCCTGGCAATGGAGCAGATGTAAGGATCATGTCAAGTCAAACAAAACCCTGTGTATCACTGAATCAAAAACTGAATAGGGAAAATCATATTTTACCAAATGGAGTAGATAAAAATCATGTCTCTTCTTTTTTAAAGAAACCCCTCTGAATCAATGGTCTAAGTGAGAGAACCCAAATCTATAAAATGACATAAAAATCAAAGCATATCTGTCAGACTTGAATTTCTACATATTTCTTTTTCTTTCAATATGTTAATATTTGTTTCAAGAATATATTAAATGTACTAAATATTGATGAAGTTGTCAACTACCGACTAACTACCAGTATACCGACCAAGGTTGCATCTGTTAGTAAAAATGTAAGTAAATATGAATAATATATAGTTAAATAGTAGGGCTGAAACTGCATGTTACAAATTTATCACAATACATTGGGGTGCATCATGGTACCCAGTATGTTTTTTTCATTGTCTGTATGTACCCAGTACAAATCAGTTAAGGCCAAATCAGCCAAAGGCGTTGAAAAGGTCAAGAGACTGCTGCGTGGCAAACAGTCCTAATGAAAATAGTGTTAGAAATACTGACACTTCCCCAATTTCACAGGTTGAAGGTTTCAAAGTAGTTCCAAATCCAATTAAGGGAACCAAAAGATATTCCAGTTTGCTAAGTTTTTCAGGTTGATATGCCTTACAAATCTTTAAAGTTACAAAATGAAAAACCACCTAGAATGATAGTTGTCTCTATACTGTATTCAAGAACATGTAACAAGTATAATACTAAAAGAACATGCAACATTTCAGCCCTTTAAAACAAATATTAAAGGTATTAGTAAAAAGGCTAGCAAGTAACTTAAAGGATAATACAGGCAGTACATGTTAACTAAATTAGCAATAATCTATGACAAGAAACTTCTCTAGCCGTAATTATATGGGCTAGATCATGAACATTTATAATTCTACATGATTTGTATTTTTTTTTCATATTCTACATGTATGCTATAATAAGACCATTTTCCAAAGATGAAAGATTTTTTATAATGATATGATATCATCAGAGACCCACAAACTACTTATTCCATATCTCTCCATATACTGTTTTGGGGAGTTTAAGTTTATATTTGCCATTACATGTATCAATCTAACACAGCCTACCATTTGTTGTACAGTGATATCATAAATGGGGACTTCTGGGCCAATAATAACTCTTGTTCTTACAGCAACCGTTCCAGCTAGCAACATTATTTATTGTCAATGATTATAAAATAAGCAAAATTACTGGATTTTTATTGTTAATTATTATAATAATATAATCATATAATTATTCTGTGATAATTTATTAATTAAGGAATTCATGATGTGGATATGATGTGCTCTAACCAAATTTGACCGGTTTAGAATTAATCTATCTCAACTGAAGAGAACTCATCTGTATTAGCAGCATTTTCATAGATCACTATAGGTCTAATCAATATACTGTCATCTGTATTAGCAGCATTTTCATAGATCACTATAGGTCTAATCAATATACTGTCATCTGTATTAGCAGCATTTTCATAGATCACTATAGGTCTAATCAATATACTGTCATCTGTATTAGCAGCATTTTCACAGATCACTATAGGTCTAATCAATATACTGTCATCTGTATTAGCAGCATTTTCATAGATCACTATAGGTCTAATCAATATACTGTCATCTGTATATGCAGCATTTTCATAGATCACTATAGGTCTAATCAATATACTGTCATCTGTATATGCAGCATTTTCATAGATCACTATAGGTCTAATCAATATACTGTCATCTGTATATGCAGCATTTTCATAGATCACTATAGGTCTAATCAATATACTGTCATCTGTATTAGCAGCATTTTCATAGATCACTATAGGACTAATCAATATACTGTCATCTGTATATGCAGCATTTTCATAGATCACTATAGGTCTAATCAATATACTGTCATCTGTATTAGCAGCATTTTCATAGATCACTATAGGACTAATCAATATACTGTCATCTGTATTAGCAGCATTTTCATAGATCACTATAGGACTAATCAATATACTGTCATCTGTATTATGCAGCATTTTCATAGATCACTATAGGTCTAATCAATATACTGTCATCTGTATTAGCAGCATTTTCATAGATCACTATAGGTCTAATCAATATACTGTCATCTGTATTAGCAGCATTTTCATAGATCACTATAGGTCTAATCAATATACTGTCATCTGTATTAGCAGCATTTTCATAGATCACTATAGGTCTAATCAATATACTGTCATCTGTATTAGCAGTCAACTCAGCATAACAGCCCACCAGTGAAAAAAGGCATGTGTCCAAATTCCCAGCATTGAATTCATATAGATGTCAACCTCTGAATAAAAGCCACCACTAGATAAAGGCCAGTCTTCAATTAACATGACGCCAAAACGCCCCGAAATGAATATGCATATCGGTTTAACCAGTGAAAAGCTGTACAATCCTCCGACAAACAAATGCACGTGAATCTTGCTTTCAATAGTTACCTTAGTTCAACAACCTCCGACAAACATTCGGGGCGTGGCTATACCTGTTTTGGTGTCATGTTAATTCCCCTTGAGTGCCCTTTGTCTGCAGGTTTAACTGTATATAAAACAACGACTCCCTAGCCAAGTATTCAATGGCTGACAGATGTAGTGAAATGTAATAATCTGTTGTGTGTATCAGATGATGATGATGATATATGTGACAGGTTTCAAAATGAATGACTGAGACCCAATGTCCACACATCACCAATACCAGGTATGTGTTGAGCGACAAACATCTACAGAAACATTGCTCCTACCTTCCTGGGGCAAAGAACGTGTCACCTGCGGGCCAGACGTGACTCTCTCCCCTGCCCGGGGTGTGTAGGTCGGGTCGATGGCTGCGGCTATGTTGTTGAAGTTAAATGGATCACTGACTGCGTAGTGGGATCCCACATCTACACTTGTGTCATGGTGACCTGGGCTGGTGTAACGATTAAATAACAAATACTGGTAAACATTAGGTGGAAAATTCTTACAGAGAAACAGAAGAGTTATAGATATAAAAGTGGAGATATATTCAAATATTTTACGTCAATTTGAAAACAATTAATTTACAGGCGCAATAGCTCAGTGGTAGAGTGTCCGCTTTGTGTTCAGAAGGTCAGGGGTTCAAATCGCAGCTTGGGCACTTCCTCTTGTGACCGTGTCAAAATTTAAAATTGTACAAGATGCACCCTTGCCTGACAATCGGCAAAATGAGGTTGCTATGGGAACTTGCATACTCAGTACTTGTTCTACCCAGGAACTTGTCTCCCATGTATTGGTGCTATACACCAGGCATGTAAAATAACCAAGGGGTCTATTTGCAAAATGAGCAATGGTATTGCAAATGGACTCCCTTGTTTCAAACCACTGTCACTTCTGATGCTGCTTCTTTAGCAAAAAGCAAGACCCACATGTGGGAAATCCTTGACTGCAAGGTCTAAAATATAGCCAAAATAATCAGAAAATGATTGCCAGCCCTTACAATAAAAGAAGTGGTTCTTGGGAAGGAACAATACCTGGCGCCTAGGAATTTCATGAAAAATCTAAGCCCCCTTTGCAGTTGAACCCACAATCTTCCGATTTGAAGTTATTAACCATGGCCTTATATCTATAGATTACACTGCAGATGGAAAGCCCTCTTGTTTTCCTATGCATTCCTTATATGGGATATATGGAAGGACTCCTAGAGAGAACCCTAGTAGAGGTTAAACCATATGAATATTTACCCGTATGGGAAGGCTTCCTCACTGTGGTAGCTGCCAGGCGGTGAGGGGGAGTCTGGCAGATGTTCACTGTTGTCAGATCGTAATCTTCCCCTGCTGGCATCTGGCGGTTGTGAGGCCAACCACCGCTCCACGTCTGGCATTTCTTGCTGCGGAAGCTGAGACGGGTGGTAGGCACGTGCTGGCACGGACGAACGAAAATTGTTCTGCACTTTTTGTACATTTTGTTTTGTATCACTAGGACCGCTCACAGTTCTACGAGCATTGTTCAAGGCCTGACCTGTGGAAACTGGTCGGTTCTGCCCAACCCGCGGGTCACCAGATCTGAGATCCCGACCACCCTGCAGTCTTTGCTCTGTGGCTATTTGCATGGCCGACATGTACCCATCACTGGGGTCACAAGGCGAACTGCCTTCATCCCCTTGTTCCGGACCGTTCTCCATGGACTGAATGAAGCTGTTTCTACGATAACGGCGATGGTCATGTTCTACGTTCCTTGGTGGGAGAGCTGGTGGCCTCTGAATTTGTTCCTTTATATGACAAAAAAAAAATATATATACATATTCAATATATTTTTATTTTTCTGAGGTCCCTTGAAAAATCAAAGCATTGCAAAGAATCACAAGAGAAGTCACGTTATATGTAATTATGCACTGAACATTGATAGATATTGATGTGTTCACCATTGATAAAATCATCATATCAAAGCATTTAAACAGATTAGATGTGTCAGGACCTAACTAAACTATTCATAACAAAACAATACCAGTCGATTATAAATGATTGATTACTTGGTTTAACAACAGTATTTCAGTCATTTGTAGACAATGTCTACTTGAAAAAAATATAGTGTTGCCTCACTGTCGTATCACACCTCAGTCATGAGGCCTAATACCACAGCCAGTCACATTATCCTGACAACCAGCCCTGGAACTACCTTCATATGCTAAGTGCCGAGCAAGGGAGCTATACCAGTACAATTTTTTATGACTATGGTATGTAACGGCCGGGGATTGAACTAACCACTTGGCTACTTGGGGCAGTTTTAGACATATCAACGATGAGACTATTTTGCTTAAAAATTGCAGAAGTACAAAATCATGTGTAAGAATGCCAAAAATGCAAGTGAGCAGTGAGGCTGAGAAATGCAGTAACTTCTGAGAAATGCAGTAACTTTGTCTTAAAAAATGATTGTTAAGATACAGAAATATAACAACATACCCAGACAAGGAGACACGTCTTCCTATGTTCAATGCATAAATTGTCTACTACAGTATCCCCAAAATAGTTACAAATCATAATTATGTATTGAACACAACCTTTAAGAATTAACTCCTGTAGACTAATTATTGCCCTCAGGAATCTTTCGAAGGACACTACTCTGTGTCCCTACAGGAAACCACATATTACGATGTTACAGTCGACAGTCTAACAATAAAGTCAGTAGAACTGACAGATGCTCCCCGAAGAACGTCATTGTTACAAATAAGGCCTTGATCAATGGGTGGGAGGATATGTTAAGGACTGGAATGGGATCAGCAAATGCTTATCATGTATAGAATCCAGGTAATGCCATCTCCTCTTGGTAATAAAGCTTCACATAAAATGTTTTGTTGAAATCAAGCCGTTAGTTCTTGAGAAATAGTCCGGACAAGGAAAGTGTGACGGACGAACAAAGCGGCGACTATTTGCGTCACCTTCAGTGAGCATAAAAAAAGGTAAAAAAAGGCTCTTAACTCTCTAAACAGTAAACCATATTATATATTCTTGTTCCTTTTGATGAGACAGAAGATAAAATGGTAAATACTTTGGTGTCCCCCAAGATCACACAGGGGTCAGACCCCACCCCCAAAATTTTACTTAGAACCTTTCAGCTCAAAGCTGTTGAAATCCCCATTCCTAAATCATATCTATTCTCCTCATCAGATGAGATGTTTTACCAACTCTAATTTGGAGACTTAGTAACAGTTTACTATTTAATATGATAATACATGTTACTCATCAGATCTTTCATTGATTTTTTTTAAGTTTTTATACTACTGAAAATTAAGTCATACATTTCAATGTGTGCTCATATCAAAGAGGTTAACCAACACTCTTGACATATGACTGGATATTTGAAATAGTGTATAATGGCCTAAACAACAATTAGCTGACATGATTATGATTGACATTACTAGCATATTGAATTTTGTTGGGTTTTGTTTAAATGATATCTCCTGTTAAATTAGGCAAATGACATGAATATCAGTCAACAACATGTCTCTTAAAAATTGAGGAACCAGGTCACATCAACGATATGCATATCTATTCTTGGTAATAAAGCTTCCCATAAAGTTTCATTGAATTCAAGCCATTAGTTCCTGAGAAATAGCCCGGACAAGAATCATACAATATGTACTATAGGCCAAAAAGTCAAGGGGCCATAACTCTTTGAAAAATTTAGGAATCGGGTCATGCTGACGATATGCGCATCACCTCTTGGTAATAAAGCTTCCCATAAAGTTTCGTTGAATTCAAGCCGTTAGTTCCTGAGAAATAGTCCGGACAAGGAAAGTGAGACGGACGAACGGACGAACGAAGCGGCGACTATATGCGTCACCTTCGGTGAGCATAACAAGTTTATAATAAGAATGTCTCATTTTATATATTGATGTCAATAATTAGACCTTGAATTAGATCTGAGACCAATAATGTTTTATTTTATTGTTGTTGTTTTTTTCAAATAAGTTTTGGACCGTTTCTTATTTAATTATGTTTGTGAAAGAAAATGTCTCTTTAATATGTACACATACTGAGTTGCTTTTCTGCTTCTTAAAAATTCCAAATCAGGTGAAATATGACCATGTTTTGCTAAACAGGCAACATCTGAAACTCACATAAATGGGTTTCTCCATGTAGTTACAAACAAGGTATCCATGTAATGCTGCTGAAAAGCTTGCAGCACAACAGTTATTCTATCATTATTTTTTGTAGCCTTTATTCATTTCCAATAGTTAAAGTGTGTTTGTACCTACATGGAACTTGAAAAAAAAAACATGGTCTTTATTATTCCGGAGTAAGTCTCATTGGGGCAAGTGTAAAACTCCAAAAGTAGGTAGAAATAAACCCAGACAATATTCAGAAACTTGAATGTGTCAAATAGACAAATAGACATGGTGACATATACTTTTTAGACACAGCAATCTATTCTTATGAGGGCATAAAATGAAAAAAAAAAAGAGCTTCTTAGTACATTTTATAATATAATATCATTACACAGCCAGCCATATATTTGGTGAAAAAAGGTACAAAAGAAAGAAGTAAAAAAAGATGTTTCCAATGGAAACATGCTTGAGTGTAAATAGATAAAGATCTTCCCACTGCCTTGCAGATAATGACTGTACAAGAAATAGAGGACATCTGTCTTACTAATCAAGAAATAGAGGACATCTGTCTTACTCATCAAGAAACAGAGGACATCTGTCTTACTCATCAAGAAACAGAGGACATCTGTCTTACTAATCAAGAAAAAGAGGACATCTGTCGCACTAATCAAGAAACAGAGGACATCTGTCTTACCCATCAAGAAACAGTGGACATCTGTCTTACTAATCAAGAAATAGAGGACATCTGTCGCACTAATCAAGAAAAAGAGGACATCTGTCTTACCCATCAAGAAACAGAGGACATCTGTCTTACCCATCAAGAAACAGAGGACATCTGTCTTACTAATCAAGAAACAGAGGACATCTGTCTTACCCATCAAGAAACAGAGGACATCTGTCTTACTAATCAAGAAACAGAGGACATCTGTCTTACCCATCAAGAAACAGAGGACATCTGTCTTACTCACCAAGAAATAGAGGACATCTGTCTTACTAATCAAGAAAAAGAGGACATCTGTCTTACCCATCAAGAAACAGAGGACATCTGTCTTACCCATCAAGAAACAGAGGACATCTGTCTTACTAATCAAGAAATAGAGGACATCCATCTTATTAATCAAGAAACAGAGGACACCTGTCTTACTAATCAAGAAACAGAGGACATCTGTCTTACGCATCAAGAAACAGAGGACATCTGTCTTACTAATCAAGAAACAGAGGACATCTGTCGTACTAATCAAGAAACAGAGGACATCTGTCTTACTCATCAAGAAACAGAGGATATCTGTCTTACTAATCAAGAAACAGAGGATATCTGTCTTACTCATCAAGAAATAGTGGACATCTGTCTTACTAATCAAGAAATACAGGACATCTGTCTTACTAATCAAGAAATAGAGGACATCCGTCTTATTAATCAAGAAACAGAGGACACCTGTCTTACTAATCAAGAAACAGAGGACATCTGTCTTACGCATCAAGAAACAGAGAACATCTGTCTTACTCATCAAGAAACAGAGGACATCTGTCTTACTAATCAAGAAACAGAGGATATCTGTCTTACTAATCAAGAAACAGAGGACATCTGTCTTACTCATCAAGAAACAGAGGACATCTGTCTTACTAATCAAGAAACAGAGGACATCTGTCTTACTCATCAAGAAACAGAGGACATCTGTCTTACTCATCAAGAAACAGAGGACATCTGTCTTACTCATCAAGAAACAGAGGACATCTGTTGCACTAATTAAGAAACAGAGGACATCTGTTGCACTAATTAAGAAACAGAGGACATCTGTCGCACTATTCAAGAAACAGAGGACATCTGTTGCACTTATCAAGAAAGTGAAAGTGAGGACTGAAGTAATGACAAAATTAATGCTTTTCTTTAAACCACCATTCAGTAATGCGAAAATTCCCTCCCTCTGCCAATGTATGATGAATATAAATATATAATTTTGTACCATATAACCAAATGAAATTAGAAATGTGTCTATAGGACACAGATGCCCCCATAACTGCTTTTTTGTTGAATTGATAGCATTTCAAGAACCATTGACCAGTTTGACAAGGATTTCATACGAAAGGTTACAGTGACCATGACCTTTGATATAGTGATCTCAAAATCAATAGGGTTCATCTACTGGTCATGGCCAATTTCTCTAACTGGTTTCACAAACCCAGGCCCTGCGGTTCTCCAGTTAATGATAGGACAAGAATTTCATACTAATGAACACAATGACCTTGATCTATGACTTAGTGACCTCAAAATCAATAGGGTTCATCTACTGGTCATGGCCAATGTTCCTACCAGGTTTCACAAGCCCAGGCCCTGCGGTTCTCCAGTTAATGATCTGTCAAGTTTTGGACAGACGGACGTACATACGGACAGCACTATGCTGTCCACTCTTCAAAGTTATTTGGAAAACATGTGTCATCTGCTGAAGCTTGACAGAAAAAGTGTGACGGACAGACAAACAATGGAAAAGTGATCCCTATGGGTCACCTCTGCTTACAGCAGATTACACAAAAATGAATTTAAAAACTAATCTAAGAGTTTAGTGAATAACTGTGGTAACTACTTCTTTATTTATTTCTGTAGTTACCATAAGTATACACCCAGCCCTCAAACTATTAATATGAATAGATACAGCAACAGTCAAGACAGGTCAGCTGGTCACCAGTACAAAGAAATGGTCATCAGTAAATTGCCACAATATTTTTTTTTTAACTTATTCATTTCACATCAATTGGAACACAGTCCAAACTTGAATTTTTCTATCTGGGACACAAGTTCTGACCTGTGCCTTTCTGGCTTCCTCCTGCTGTTTCCGTTTCTGTTTGGCCTTCCTCAGCCGGATCTTCTCCTGCTCCTGGATAATCTGCGCCAAACGCTGGTCCTGCTCCTCGATCTCCCGCAGCTTTGTGCGGTCCACCTCTGCCTTGGAACGCTGTCATGCAGAATATACCGTATAATTATCGATTTTCATGGGGGACTTAATTTCATCCATTCACAGATTATCCTTCATGGATATTTCTTGAGTATTTCTATCAAAAGCATGGAAGATAAAAGAACCATGGATGATCCTCAATTCAGCTATTTCTTATGAACTTCAAAAATAAATACTGACCATACACTTCCTAGAAGAAGCTGAGTCTGACTATTACTATATAGATGGAAGCCTCATTTTTCAAAGGATCAAACTTCTTTAAGCAATTATAGAACAGGTCCATGAGGTGATAGCATTAACTTCTAGTCACTGGTTTCAGGAGAAATATTTTCTAATGTGCTATTAAAATAATAGAAGGAAACTAGACCACCCACCAGGGAGTCTCATTTTTCTAGAGATCAACTTTTTAGCAGAATTGATCCCTTTTCCAAACATTTATTTCTGAATCCAGGTTTTAGAGAATATATTTATAAAGATATTTAGAGAAGTTTAGGTTTGGCTGTCTGACCTCACTTTTGAACTATTTATGGATGATGCCAGATTACACCAAATGAATATGTAAACAATTTTAATTGGTAGAAAATACTTAACTTAGTGAAAAGGTTATGCATATAGCAACTAGCTGAAATATATGCTTTGCTTTCATGAAATATAAAAAAAAAATATTCAGACTAATTACAGTTTTTTTGAAAAATATAATTATGACCATTTTATCAAAATATTGCACATTTAGGCCTGCTTTAGGCCTAATATTATAGATATCTGTAATATATTATGGTCTGTTTCACCCCCTCTATATGAATGAAAGACAATGCTATAGTGTGCTTAATTACAATAATGCTTTCTTTGCATATAGCAATAGAAAGTACACTTTACATTATATAACTATCCTACAGTCTTCATTACTTTAATCCCCATTAGTTTTTTTTTTTTTTAAAAATTCTTAGTTCAATAGCTCACAAAATAGAGAGCACTGCATGCAGATACCAACACTTGTTCGTTTTTCTTTTTAAAAAGGGGAGATCAATTTGGTCAAAATGGACCTAAGACTTATGGCCCTTGATGAGAATGTAGAAACCTGATCCTGACAATTTCAACAACTCTGTTACTATGGTAATGAGCCTCACCTTGTGCTCCTGGTCCTGCAGCAGCTTGGCTAGTTCCTCATCCTGAATCTCCTGCAGGATCTGGCGGTGGGCGGGGTCAAGGTGCTCCGGCAGATTGTAGAAGTCTGAGAAGTCCCCGTCGTCCTCAATCTGACCCAGAGGCGTTACCCTGGTAACAAGAAAAACATGCGGGCTGTCATATATATCAAATATGTACAAGTACGCAGGGCAGTACTAACTGGAAATTGAATTGACAGGTTCATTTTTTTTGGTTTGTGTGTGTGGTTCTTTTTTTTTGGTTTAACAGTTGATACAAAAATATTTCAGTCAGTTAGCCGTGTCCAGCTAATTACAGGTGGAGGAAGACATCTAGTGCAAAGAGGTATGGGTAAGTTGAACTACTAACCTACCAGAAAACAAGTTTGTTTGTGATATTTTTATATACACACAAAAAATGTTTAATTCTTTAATGTTTCCTTTAATATTTTATATCAATGTTGTGGTCCAGTAGTAACATTAGTGATTATGGATGCAAAGCCTGTGAGTTTCAACCCCATTTTGGGCAAGGATTTTTCATTGCATACCCAACCACCAAGTATTGTGAAGTTATATCACAAGAAACATATCAAATGTCACAAAACCAGGTTTTCAACTGTCACCCCAGGCAAACAAAACTATTTTTAGTAACAGTGATCTACGTATCTGACCCTACTGACCGGAAAGGAAATCATTATCTTACTCTTCTTAAAACATATCTACCTGCAAAATATGATTTACCATAATTCTAACAGGAGCTATTCGACAGAAACCACATTTGTCGCCCCAAGCAAGCAACATCATTTTTAGTAACAGTGACCTTGACCGTATTGACCTTAAAATCAATCCCAACTTTCCTTTTCTGATAAGGTATCTGTATACTTATTCTTATCCTCATACCTCACTTCTGAAAGAAGTAATTTGACAGAAACAAAAAATCTAATTTTAGCAACAATGACCTTGCCCCTTTTTTCCTAAAATCAATCCCTACCTTCCTCTTCCGATTAGGTACCTACCTACCATAAATGATTAATTTTACCTAAATTCTAATAGGAGATATTCAAGGGAAATCGCATGTTTGTCGCCAAAGGGAAGCAAAACTATTTTTAGTAACAGTGACCTTGACCCTGCTGACCTGAAAATCAATCCCAAACTTCCTCTTCCAATAAGGTATCTGTATACTAAATCTGATCATCATAACCTCACTCCTAAAAGCAGTTATTCGACAGAAATCAAAATTCTAATTTTAGCAACAGTGACCTTGACCCTATTGACCTGAAAATCAATCTTAACCTTCCTCTTCCTATTAGGTATCTACCTACCAAATATTATTACTTTACCTTAATTCTAACAGGAGATAGTTGAAGGAAACCAAATGTTTAATGCCAGTCCAACAACAAACCCCATTCTAATAACCAGGTTGTAACTTTGTTGAAAACCTGGTTAAAAATCTGACTAATAGTAGTTGAGAAACAGAACAGATAAAATATATTTAATTTCAAGAAATATGACAAGGGGTGTGGGGCATAACTCAATGAAAGTTAAAGCAAGCATAACATATCTATATAGTATGAGCGAATAGGCTTGGTGTTGATAATTGTTCTGAAGTTAAATAAAAAGTAGCTAAGAAACAGTGTGGACAAAATTTCTTCACTAAATACAACAAAGGGCTGTAACTCATATAGAATTAAGCCAATAATGATGTGCAAACATATGCACAACTAGACTTGATACTTGTCAATGCCCTGAAGTTAAATCAATATCAAATGATTGGTAGCCAAGATATAGTATGGACAAAATATATTCAATAAATATAACAAAGAGCCATAACTCATTTAAAATCCAGCAGATGAAAACATGTCAATCATATGCACAACTTGGCTTTTATACTTATTGATGCTGTGAAGTTGTATCACTTGAGTGTTCTTTGGAACACGTGTGTCACCTGCTGAAGTGTGACGGAAAAAGTGTGACGAACAGACAGACAGACGGATAGATCCAGCCAATGATAGCCAAGAAATAGTGCGGACAAAATACATTTTAGAAATATATAAAAGGGCCATAACTCATTCAAAATCAAGCAAATAATGATGTGCCTGTGATACATGTATGCGCAACTAGGCTTGGTGATTATCAATACTGTGAAGTTAAATCAAAATCCAACCAAAGGTAGCTGAGAAATAGGACTGACAAATCTCATTTACAGACACACTGATGGACCAACTAACCGATAGCTGGGACTCCAATATTGCCCCCATACAATTCTTATTATGGGGTATAATAAATTTGAAATTTCATTATCATTTTCTGTGAATTTTTTTTTCAGTATTTCTTTTCATTTTTATTTTTGTCTTCAAGTACCAGACTAATCCTAAAGATCAGTTTGGCCCCAAAACTGACAACAATGTCTCATTCAAACTTCATTATCTGTAGAGAAGACTGATCTTGCAGCCTCTGTTAAAAATTTCATCCAATTTCCCTGGTTATGACTCTGCATAATTCAGACATATAAGACAATCAGCTTGCTGCTGGCTGATCAAAGGTTCAAACTTTGCACCCCTGGGCAACTCATCAGGATCCATAACGAACACTTAAACAAACAAGCTTTGACAAAAAAACCTGCCCTGTCTAATAATGGATCTAGACGTCTGCTCTCATCTCCCAACTGAAAGACTACCTGATAGTGTTTTGTTTGAAGTGAGGGAACACATAAATTATGCACAATCAACTGCATGGTTGTAATGTTTGCAATGTCCCCATGCTAGAGACCCTTGGTCATGTTATTGTACATTGAAACACAAACATCATCAACCCTAATGTCATGTATGACCAGCTTACATTAATTATTTAAATGATGATCCTAATGATTTAACTCAGTTATCAGTAAATCCCACACGATGTCTGGAAAAATGACTGACCTGACCTTAATGACAGTTGAGGCCTTGTTTATTTTTGTACTGCAACAAAGTTGTTGTCATGTAGTTCGATCATTGTCGCTGTGACAGTAATGAAGTCATAAAGCAAACTACAGTGCAAACTGTTCATAACGACATTCTGTATTATCCGCCACTTTTTGTCCGTCCCATCATTTTTCCTATTCAAAATCTGCTTAAATAACCTGACTATAACGACACTTGTCTTACCTGTAATCCAACATACAATTTTGGTCCCGTTAGTGAAAATTGCACTATAATTACACTGCTTTATCTGACACATATCCAAATCGTTACTTTTCAGTGTTGAAGCAATACAATGACAAATCAAATATGTTATTCTTAATTAACTTTGATTGTTTTTGTTTACACCTGTATTTAAACATTATTTTTGGGAATTATTTAAAGCTTAATGTCATAAATAGTTAATACGTGGCTTACCAAAGTTAACCCTTTCCCTCATATAGACTCATTTTGACACATAAAGCCTGATCTGCAGAAAGCCAGACTCAAACCTTACCAAATTTAATTGTAAAATCCTCATTACCAGACCACTGAGGAGCAGCGAACAGCATAAAACCTGATCAGCCTGCGAGTTACTCGCAGGCTGATCTGGTTTTATGCTGTTCGCATAGGTCTTTTCATGGTGTCCTCTATGAGGGAAAGTTTTAAGGGTAAGGTCTAAAATGACCTGTTTTATCTGACAGTGTCAGTGGATCCCAGTGGGTGTCAGATAAAACAGGTTTTACTGTACAGAGTTGGAGGAAGACGAGAGTGCACAGAGGCGTTTGGTTAAAACCAGTCCAACATACTGAAAGCCAGCTGAAAGGTGGAAGGCTTCCTCACCAGGGACGTAGCTTGGTTTACTGAATGTGTAGGCACAATTTTCTAGCATGTGGAACTCATGGGGAAGTTTGTATTTGCAATGCTGTTAGTACATTCTGTTTGGTTTTAAGGCTTTTTTTTAATGGTAGAAGACCCATTTAATGTGTGGATTTTCAAGCAATTATTACTCTAACTAGTTTACAACTGACCAAACGTCATTTTTGATATATAATCATTAATAGCCATTACACTCTCATAATACTGAAATCTATGACTCTCACTCGTTACTTTTCAAGTACCGTGCGCAAGAGCAATCTGTCTTGGGAGCGACAGATCAACACACAGTTTTAGCTTAATGATTGTTGTCATCTTCATCTTATGACTAGGTAATGTAAACCACCCCTGCTGATGGCAGTAACA
>CM037794.1:10131770-10181770 GCA_021229015.1 Solen grandis
ATTTTTTTTCTCAATTAAAATATTATACAGATACAGTGTAACCTTGTTAGTCCAGAGACTTTGGTCCTTGGGTAAATTTCCGAATTAATGAATTTTCCATATTAATGAATCAAACCATATCTTTCTTCTTCTTTTTTTACTTTCTTTTACACTTTCTCAAGTGCTCTCTGAATACTGTTAATTGTTTTAAGAACGATTGGTACTTCCGAAAGTACTTCACTGAAGACGTGTCAGACTTACACATATTTTTATTGTCTTCTCCCAAGTTGTAGGAAATATAACGAGGCTTGATCAGTGATGTTTAACAGTTTTAAAAATTCAAGGGTCTAGAAAAACAAGCTTAATATCCAGCACTTACCATATTAAACATAAGTCATAAGAAAATATGAAGTGTGTATTTTTTTACAGTGTGGTCTTTTCAGTCACTTGCATTATTTGACACAATTTTGAAAAATGGGTAAATGATGGATATCCACTTTTAAAGCTTACAACTTACTGCATTACTTTCTCTCCTTCAGTATTTATTTTGTTTATGCATGACTGTTTATATTTTTATCTTAGAGAAAATATGTGTTTGCGCACATACCTACTGGGCCTTAAGGAAGCAACGCCAGTGCTTACATCCACAATTATTTGTTTGTTTAATTAACATCCCCAGATAGTATTTCAATCATTTGGAGACTATGTCTAGTTGAATTTTTAGCAAAATGGAGGGGGGGGGGGGTATTTGGTTTAGAAAAACATTGAGGAGTTCTACATTTTGTAAAAACATTCACAGAGGTAAAAAATCAAAAGTGCTGCTGGGATTTTTAAATGTGCATGTATGACAGACCCTAAGCCCATTGCCTGTTAAATTTTTTCATTCTCCCATACAGGACAAACTTGTTTCCTGCTCAGACATTTTAACAGTCAAACACCATGATGAATAGCACAATTAAACAGTGACAGATTCACAGCATTAATCTTAAATGGAATGAAATCGTTAACTTGGTTAAAAATGCATTAATTCTTGATGAATATTAACTCTGTAGTACAGTGTGTATCATTACCAAGACCCAAGAGAAACATAAGCATGAGTAATGATTGCAACTTGTCAGTTTATCAAGAATATTGATTAAACCTGATCATCTTATTTTTTTTTTTTTATTGCTTTGAGGAGAGTGTGCACCCATTTAGCAGTAAAAATTTAAGCCTCCCCAATCCAATTCATGGTTAACTGCTCACGAACAGTATTACAAACAAAATCTCATTTGAGTTTTTTTTGTGTGAACCATGTCAACCAGTGACTACCAATTTGAATGCATACATATTATAAGGTGTCTTCCTTCATTATTTATATTATAAGGTGTTTTCCTTCATCATTTATATTATAAGGTGTTTTCCTTCATTATTTATATTATAAGGTGTTTTCCTTCATTATTTATATTATAAGGTGTTTTCCTTCATCATTTATATTATAAGGTGTTTTCCTTCATTATTTATATTATAAGGTGTTTTCCTTCATCATTTATATTATAAGGTGTTTTCCTTCATTATTTATATTATAAGGTGTTTTCCTTCATCATTTATATTATAAGGTGTTTTCCTTCATTATTTATATTATAAGGTGTTTTCCTTCATCATTTATATTATAAGGTGTTTTCCTTCATTATTTATATTATAAGGTGTTTTCCTTCATCATTTATATTATAAGGTGTTTTCCTTCATTATTTCACTTGTCTTGGTCAAATGACCCCTTGATATAGATTACGAGAAATATTTGGGAGGTATTAAGAAAATTTGGACTAATTGGGCAATACAATGTACTTTATGCGCCATGGAAAACTCCAACACTGGAAAGGTCCGTCCATAACAACAAGCGCAGGCATCCTGATATTTTCCTATAGAATATACTTTGAAATCATTATTTTTCATTGGACAATAAAATTGTGGATTTCGTTGAGAGTTATATCCACGAATATTAATCCCCACGAAAACTTGCCTCATGCATAGACCTCACATTTTCTAGAACATATGCAGATCCACAAATAAATGTACCCACAACATTCCCTTAGGTACATAATCAAAGAAATTTAATGTCAACAAAAATTAATGATTTTACAATAACCACTGAGATAACTTGATAAAGGAAACCATCAGACAACTTGATAGAGTCAGATGCAGCACTGGCCAGGTCACCTTGTCTTGATGACTTGTAATCTCCGATAACATCTGGACTACAATCAATATCATTACCATCTTGTATCAGGCCGCATTGAATGAATATTTGTTTGTTTGTTTGGGTTGAACATTCCACTGAGAGGAGATTATCTGGGTTTTCTCTATTTATATATTATCTGGCCATGAACACAAAATTGTCCTTCATGACACTTATCTTGTTGAAATAACCCCATAATATTTCAAAAATTTTCTCTTAAGAAATGAAGATGCTTAGAGTGCAAACAACGAGTAATCTTGCATTTCTTAAGATTGAAAGGAGCATAACTCGTGTACTAATAAGCTGATATCAGCCATAATCAAACTTGGCCAAGAGCAAATGGCTATAAACATTGTCATAGAGTTTGAAGATGAATGCTTAAGAAATGAAGATGCTAGAGTGAAAACAAAGTGAAATCTGGCAAATTTAAACATTAAAAGGGGCATATCTCTTGACTTAATAGGCCAATATCACCATAATCAAACTTGGCCAAGAGATAATAGTCATAAAAATTGCCATAGAGTTTCAAGATGATTACTTGAGAAATGAAGATGCTAGAGTGCAAACAAACTAATTGTGGACGAGGGATGGACGGACGACAGACATTCATCGATCCGAATAGCTCATCCTGAGCACATGTGCTAAGTTGAGCTAAATACTATATAAATATAAATTTTGCAAATTTTAATCAAAAATTCAAATTACCTGAAAGTTTTAAATTGAATAAAATCATTTTTAGTAGGCTTGAATGTTTGTTTTTATGATTGCTGTGGATTACCAACTGATAGATCATTAGAATAAACTTTCAAAGCTAATTGATTATCCTGATTATCTTTGAATTATTGATCATTATTGATTGTATTATTTTACGCATTTAAACACTACAGGTGTTTTGATATTTAACAATACTGATTATATGCTTTACTGAAAAAACTTTGAAAACAATTATTTTTAACCATTTTCAACGTTAATATGATTTTATGTTGTAACAAAATATTTAACATTCGTAAGCATCCTGTATGGTACATAATAGCCTTTACATACGTTTTTATACACTGCAGTAGTTAAATTGTGTTCACAAATGAAGGTTAACATGTTCAGTGCTGAAAAACAGCGACAACCGGAAAAAACTTATTTGGGTTAATTTCAACATTGTCAAACGTATTTTTTACTAAAAATACGTTGAATCTTGCATCCAGTTATAAACATGCAAAAAAAAAAACACCGTCTCATAACGTTGTAGGAAGTCGCTTTAAAGATTGGCCAGTTTCGGAGGCAACAATTTTTTTACCCCTTTCAATATGCTACAGGCATTCCCTGTAAAGATTGACCCATTGCGCAAAGGATATCAAATGACCCCCATTCCATTCATTATAAGGTCAGAGTGATTGTATGCTACTTTTAAGGTGACAAGGATTTTTCCAGGAAATTGTGGAAAAAATTGCCTTAGTCAGTCTGTCTGACACATGGTATGCAGAGACAAGATGGCCCTAAAATTGCTCACTTGAAAAACAAGAGTGTAAAAACAGCAAATATGTCTGATGTCCTGATATTTCATGGGCCTAAATGTAGCTCTATCAGACAAATATAAGCCATAATTGAACTAAACTGAGATTTTGTTGCCATTATTGTTGTGTTTAAGTAAAATTATGATTGCTTAATAATTTCAGATGCCAGTGTAAACAAAGTAAAAAATCTGACATTTTTTTATAATTCAAGGCCCACAACTCCTTACCTTAAAAGTCGATTTCTGCCATAATCTTGAGGACGGAGAGATTATGGTCATTAACATTGTTTGTCGTAAACATTGACACAGTAAAGTTTAAAGATGATTGCTTAAGAAATGACGATGCTAGATAGTCTGGCAATTTTTTTTATTAAAAGGGGTATAAATCCTGACCTAATTGGCCGATATCAGCCATAATTGAACTTGACTATAGATTAAGGCCATCAACATTGCCATAACGTTTGAAGATGATTGTTCAAGAAATGAAGACACTAGAGTGTAAACAAAGTAAAATCTGACATTTTTTTTATTAAAAGGGGCATCACTGCTGACTAAAGGGTTGATAATCGAACTTGACTGAGAGATTATAGTCATAAATATTGTCAAAAAGTTTGAATATAATTGCTTAAGAAATGAAGATGCTAGAGTGTAAACAAACTAATTATGGACGATGGATGACAGACATTCAACGATCCTAAAAGCTCATCCTGGGTGAGCTAAAAAAAGCTTGAATTAATTTGAATCTTGATAAGTCATAAATACACATATTTTCTAATTAGGAAGCTATGAATAATGATATATAATCATGTATAAAGACCATAAAAATTTAACAGTCCATAAAAACAAGTGTTTATACAATAGTCACTGACTTACTGGCACACAGAAATTTCATCATGGTGTTTTAGCTTTCCAGCTAACTTTATGACTTAAATACTGTCACAATGTTGGTAAACTTTATAACAACAACACCAACAACAGAAGCATTGTTATTTTACATATACAAACATAAAACAGGCAACATTCAAGAGTGTTAAATAAAATACTAGTACACAGAGCAACAGGTAACTCTTTTTCATGAAATATGGATATTTATACCCTATGATTTTTATATCAATAGGGTAAATTGGGTATTTGTGCATGTTTTTTTTTTTTTTTCTTTTTGACAAATAAGAACTGTGTATTCTGTATTAATGTATTTTGTAAATAACTGCCAACATTTTAACTGAGTTTAAAAAAGAATGCTTTTTTACCCCATGATTCTGAAAACTATTGTTTTTTTATGCCAAAATTGGGTAAATACTCAAATACCCTGCTAATCTGTTACACTGAGTGTTAAAAACAAAATAAAGGCATGTTAAGCTACCATCGCCAACCATGCTACCAGATGATACATACAACAGGCTATATCTAACTTTACCTCATATACTCTGAAATCATTAATTTTCATGGGACACTAATTTTTGTCAATTTTGTGGAGGGTTTTATCCGTAATTATTATTCTCCATGACCTCATGTTTTCTAGAACATAGATCCACAAATAAATGTACCCATGAAATTCCATTAGGTACATAATCAATGAAATTTAATGTCAATGAAAATTAATGATTTACAGTATATGGGAAAACAAAGCAAACCCTCCTTCCTCCACGAAGCTATCTGACCAGGGCCCCTCCATTTACTCATATATTATTGTAAGTTTAAAGATTAAATTATTGCATTGGCCGTATGTCTTGCGATACATGCATTTCAACTGAGAGTTCAGGCAATCCCTGCCTGAACCAAAGGTTGCATAAATTTATAAACAAGAGGGCCAAGATGGATAACTCCAGGCCTTGTGGTTTCTGACAAGAAGATTTTTCTAGTTTTTTTTTCCTATATAAGCCTATGTTAAATCAAGTGACCCCTGGGGCGGGGCCAATTTTGATCCTCGGGGTCATGATTGGTAGAGGTTCACTAGACAATGCTACACACTAAATATCTAAGCTCTAGGCCTTGCAGTTTTGCAGAAGAAAATTTTCAAAGTTTGCATTTTTATAATCTATTTTTAGCTCCTGTGACTTACTTTTTCAACCAATCAAAATAATTTGAACAACTTTGATACAGGACATCATTAGGATGATTCATGTAAAGTTTGGTCAAAATCCATTCAGCGGTTTAGGAGATGTTGTTTAAAGAAAAATGTTGACACCAGACACATGCACAGACGATGGACAAAAGGCACGTTGTGCTCAGGTGAGCTAAAAATTTGACTTGACTCTTTATTTAAACAAAACCGCAGTAAAATATTGACTGAAAATATTAATGGACCCCTACAATTTCATGACAGACTCTGATGTGGGACTCCTGCATCCCATGGACTCCTGAACTTTAAACATAATGTATAACCCTGATTGTATCACAGATTTTACACAGCCTGCGCAGCAAAAATATATATTTTGTCATATATCATTTTGAATTTCAGTCAGTTTATAATCATCAAGTCATAAATTTGTACATGAATATTCATGAGGTAAAGGGTACACACAGCTCTTCCTGCCATCTTTATCTTAAGTATTTGAATTTTAATTTAAACATGATATGCAAAATATTCATTAAAAAATACATATAAAATATAGGGTATTTTAAACCTCTATCTTGAAAGTTTATAAAAAATAGAAATCCGTATCAGGAGAATATTTCTGAAATATCTCCTGGAGACCAGATCAATTATAGCTCTACCACATGCAGCTACATGCATTGGAATATAAAATGATTTGTTAATACAAGCTTAGATGTTACAAGCTTGGCTGATAAAACAGGAGATTTTATTCAAACCCATAAATTTTGATGGAAATTTCTGTCATATTGTGTCTAAGAAATTGTCCTTACAGGAACATTATTAGAAGCTTGAATAAATTGCAGACACTTAAGTAGACTTGATGCATGGTCGAATAACAAAGATAGAAGAATACAGCGTAAGGCATGAACAATCGTGTTACAAGATAATACAATTTATCATCATTATCAATATAAAGGAACTTCTTATTTCTGTTTGGCACTAATTAACTAGAAACTACATGTGATTAATCCCCCTGTATGTCACCTTGACTTCATGTAATGTGAGTGCAGGATGGGACGGGATATAACAGAATTAGTTTAAACTTGATTTATTTTACATTGATTATGAAACAAGTTCTACTCATTTTCGATGGCGCAGTTGACAGGGTTTGTGATAATAATTGTGGGAGGGAACCGGATCACCCCGGGAAACCTCAGATGTGGACGTGCGACCACTCTACCCTCTCATGTACGTGACTGGGGATCAAACCCATGACATATAGGTGAGAAACAAAGTGCATTACAACTACGCTATCCAGGCACCCAATAACAGGATGTTAGGTGATAAGTGTGATTAAAGATCACCATATTGGTGAAACAGATCATCTAGATATCCTAGGCCGAAAAAAATTAAAACTGAAAATTAATGAAATCCTATAATAATAATACTGTTCAGAAAAGAAGATATAAATCATTTTTTTCACACTATTGAATGAAATGCTCCCTATCAACTGAGTCAATATCCACCATAACTGATCTTTGCTCAAAGATATTGGCACTAAGTTTGAAGAAAATTGTTTTAATAAGAATTAAAGTGTTCCTATAAAGTAAACAAACAATATGTGGATAACAAACTTCAATGTATCACAGGGGGCCTACATGTAAATATTTTGAATACAGAACTTACTGATGATTATGGAAGCAACTATTTTTACAATTGCTATGTATGGAAAATGCCTGTGTATCATCTAATAATTATGTTATACATTGACAAAGTTTGAAATGTGATGGACAGACAGAGGACGGACGGACGTTCTAAAATATGGATACATTATGTGGCTAAACTTTTGTTCTCTCTTAGTCACATAAGAGCCAATTATAGCCACATAAGAAAAACAAGAGGGCCATGATGGCCCTTAATCGCTCACCTGAGAAATATTGCTTTCAATGGTTTATAATATGAACATACTTAAAGTGGGACCAATTTTGACACAGGGCCATGATTTGAAAAAAAAACTTGATAGAGATGTACTAAACAATGCTACACACTAAATATCTTAACTCTTGACCTTGTGGTTTCTGAGAAGATTTTCCTTTCTTCCTCTATATAAGCCTATGTAAAATCAAGTGACACCTGGGGTGGACCCAATTTGGACCCAAGGGCCATGATTTGAACAACTTTGGTAGAGATCCACTAGACAATGGTACAAGCCTTATATCTAAGCTGGCCTTTTTTTTTTCCCTTTTGGTCATTATTTTAACAACTTTTGTAGTAGTTCACAAGACAATTCTACATACCAAATATCCAAGCTCTAAGCCTTGCAGTATTTCAGGAGATGATTTTTCTATTTTTCCTATGTAAAATCAAGTGACCCCTAGGGCAGGGCCAATTTTCACCCAAGGGCCATGATTTGAACAACTTAAGTAGAGATCCACCAGACAATACTACATACCCAATATCTTAACACCAGGCCATGTGGTTTCTGATGAGAAGATTTTTCTAGGTTTTCCCTATATAAGCCTATGTAAAATAAAGTGACCCCTGGGGCAGGGCAAATTTTGACCCTAGGGCCATGATTTGAACAATTTTTGTAAAGGTTTATAAGACAATTCTACATGCTGTAGAGGCCTTACAGTTTTGCAGGAGAAGATTTTCTAAGATTGCATTTTAAAATCTATTTTTAGCTCCTGTGACCTACTTTTTCAACCAATCATAATAATTTGTACAATTTTGTTAGAGGACATCATAAGCATGATACCTGTGAAATTTTGTCAAAATCCCTTCAGCGGATTTGGAGATGTTGTTTAATGAAAAAAGTTGACGCAAGACACACGGACAGATGGACGGACGACAGACGCCGGACAAAAGGCAATCATATTATCTCACCATGAGCACGTTGTGCTCAGGTGAGCTAATTATCTAAGCTCTAGGCCTTATGGATTCATAAAAGAAGATTTTTAAGATTTTCCTATATAACTCTATGTAAAACAAGTAACCCCTGGTGCTGGGTCTTTTATCACCATAGGGCTATGATTTGAACAATCTTGGTAATGAACCATTAGATGATGCTATATACCAAATATCTTAGCTCTAGGCCTTATGGTTTCATAGGAGAAGATTTTTAAAGTTTTTCCTATATAAGTCTATGTAAAAAAAAGTGACCCCCGGGGCAGGGCCAATTCTAACCCCAGGGTCATAATTTGAACAACTTTTGTAGAGATTCATTAGACAATGCTGCATGCCAAATATCTTAGCTCTAGGCCTTATTGTTTCATAGAAGAAGATTTTTTTAAGTTTTTCACTATATAAACCTATGAAAAATAAAATGACCCCTGGGGCGGGGCCAATTTTGACCCCAGGGTCATGATCTGAACAACTTTTGTAGATGTTCATAAGACCATTCTACATACCAATTACTAAAGCTCTAGGCCTTACAGTTTTGCAGGAGAAGATTTTCTAAGATTGCATTTTAAAAATCTATTTTAAGCTCCTGTGACCTACTTAGTCACCCAATCAAAATAATTTGAACAACTTTGATAGAAGTCATGATAAGGATGATTCCTGTGAAGTTTGGTCAAAATCCATCCAAAGGTTTAGGAGGAGAAGTCGTTTGAACGAAAAGTTGACGACGGACGCACTCACGGACGCACTGACGCACGGACAATGGACGACGGACAACGGGCGATCACAAAAGCTCACCTTGAGCACTTTGTGCTCAGGTGAGCTAAAAAGAAAGAATGACATTAAAGCAAATTTACTGCTTTCTATTGTCCCTATAGCCAGCTAAGTATCTTCGAACAGACAAACGACGGAAAAGTGAGCCAAAAGTGTCACCTCTGCTTACAGTAATGACACCAAAACACAAATATCTATTTTATTCTAATATGTCCACTGCATGAAAACCATTTCTAGGGCTGTCTACAAAACTGTACCATTTCCTTCTACCTCTCTATGTACATAGATAGATCTTGTGTTGGGGGGGGGGGGATATTGTGGGTAGGGAATCCAACAAGAAAACTTAAGAGTCAGGCTATTAGCTATTTACTATAAAAGTCAACTATTAGCTATTAAAACACAAATTACTACATATTCCTAAGGGAATTAAAACACAATATTTATAAATAACACTCTGTTTCAATATTTCGGCTTTAAAGCCTTTATCAAGACAAACACTTCTCTTTTGAAAAACTACATCCTGCCGGTCGCCATATTCAAACAAAAGATGACGTTACATAAACAACATTAAACGTTCCCGAGCTTTAAACGACGTCAAATAATGCTGTATGGATTTGAGCATCTTTGACGTAACAACCCACGGGTTGTAACGTCTGCAACTTCTTTATCCATACAGTTTCATGAACCTGTCTTTCTGTTTTTGTTGCGTCATATAATTTTTTTAGAATTGTAAATTTCATGTCCAAAATTGAGTGCTGTGTCCAGGAAAAATGTGTGTTTATTGGCTTGGCTTTACCTAATCGGACGTCTCTGATGTGTTCTTTTATCCTTTCCCGCGTTTGTCTTTCCGTCTCTCCAACATATACCACGATACTACATTGTTTGCAACTGATCGCAAAAACAACATTTTTTTCTGTGAAGTCGATATTTTGTGGTAAAGTATAAGTATTTTTGGAGTTGGTACTTTTAACCGGATCCGTTGATAGGACGCTGCACATGTCGCAGTTAGAATTACATAAACCCTTTCCTTTTCCTGTCTTTATCGCTCGATTTGTTTTTCCATGTACCAAAGAATTGCATAGGTTTTTGTCCCTCCTAAAAGCAACTAAAGGTGTTTCCTTGAAAATCTCTTTCATTCTTTCCGATTCATGCAGTATTCTTGTGTGTTTGGAAAGGATATTGTGGATATCTGGTAACAAATGCGAATAAGTGAGGACAAGGGGAACTCTAGTGTTTTTGTCTTTCTCCTTTAAACTTGAAGATTTGTTTTCCGCTAACAAATCGTCTCGGTTAAGTTTGTCTACTTTCATTAACTGCTTTTCTATGGACCTGCTGCTATATCCCCTTTGTCTTAATTTGTATTTCAAATCTCTCCTTTGTATTTTATAATCTTGGTCTCTTTCACAATTTCTTTTCAGCCGGAGTCCTAAACCATATGCTAGTCCTTTCTTTGTTGATGGGGATGGCATGACTTATGGTTAAGATACAATTATTTGTCCGTTGGCTTGACATAAAGGTCTGTGTATAATTGACCGACCTCTATTTTTATTACAGTGTCGAGGAATTCGATTCTTTCCTGGTCATACCGGAGTTCTACTTTAATATTCGGAGGAATATTGTTAGCACGGCAGGCAAACTGTAGTAGTTCTTCCTCACTAACTGTCCATATTCCAAAACCGTCATCTATGAACCTTTTGTAGAAGAAAGGTTGTTTTGGACTACTCATAAGTTGTTCATCCCATTTTCTCATGTGTAAGTACATGCGAAATTCTTACCGAGTCTCGACCCGATTGCGATACCCTCTTATTGTATGTACCACTTGTCCCTGAATTGAAACACATTGTTGTCTAGTATTGTTTTTATCATTTCCAAAACAGATGTAGAGTCGATCAATGGTGCACTTCTATTGGCCAGGGCTTCCTTGCATGCTATAAGCCCTTCATCTTTAGGCACTGAAGGGTACAGTTTGCATATGTCAAAACAAAATAGTCTTTATACTATAAAGACAGTGGGTAGGGAATCAAACAAGAAAACTAAAGAATCAACTATAAGCTATTATACCATAAAGACAGTGGGTAGGGAATTGAACAAGAAAACTTAAGAGTTAACTATTAGCTACTATACTATAAAGACAGTGGGTAGCGACTTGAACAACAGGGATAAAGGACTGGACAAACTCATTATAACAAGAGTGATACATAAGCGGGGTTAGGCCGTAAGCTGTTAGTAGTAAAGTGCCGCTACCTGTAGTTATACCTCAATGCCTTGTCTCCACTTCGATCATCCAGGGTCTCTGTACTTCCTGCAACAAAACCAGACACTGTCTCTGGTTTCCATACAGAACAATTAGTTATCATTCATGGTACAATTAGTGATCATTTAGTAATCATATTACATTTAGTAATTACTTACAGTGCAATAAGATAATCATTTACAGTACCATAATTAATCATTTACAGAGCAATTAAAATCATTTACAATACCAAGAGTAAACATTTACAGTGGATGAGTAAATTTTTACAGTGCAATTAGTAATCATTTACAGATGATGAGTAAATTTTTACAGTGCAATTAGTAACTTGGCTGTTTTATTAACTGAAATTTTAACAGTTATTTTATTTGTATATTCAATTCAGAAATATACTCCAGGAATTTAAAAATGGCACATGAACTATGTATTTAACTTGATATTTCACATCATTTCTTTTTCTCAGAAGTTGACCCCCTCTTTTAAACTCGTTTTACGTTAGTGAAAAAACAAGAGTAGAACATAAACAAGAGCTGCCAGAGGACAGCACGCTCGACTATTCAAAATGCTTGTTGGTAAATCAAATGAAATCTATTTAAATTCTTGCCCTTCATAGTAATAGTAAAAAATGATATACCTTGATAGTCTGATACCCCTTAATATATTTAAGATGTCTAAAATCAATCCCATGCCTAGTTACTGAGACATAAGCACAATAACACTGTGCATGCAAAACTTAAATCAAAAATCCAAGTTAGAAAAGGGCCATAATTTGCATCAGTCCAAAAGTTATCCTCCTGTTTTCTGATGCCCTTGAAGACACACCTTAACTTTCTAGTCAATTCCACAAGCAATTTCTGAGATATAAGCTGGATAGTAGCTTGAATGCAAAAATTTAACCAAAATTTCTAAGTTAAAAAAGGGGCCATAACTTGTAATATATTCCATCAAAAGTTATCTACCTTGATAGTATGATACTCCTAAACATATTAAAGATATTTCAAATCAATCCCATGCCTGGATACTGAGATATAAGCATGAAAGTAACTTGCATGCAAAACTTTAACCAAAATTTCTAAGTTGAAAAGGGCAATAATTTGTAACATATTCCATCAAGAGTTATCTACCATGAAAGTATGATACCCCTAAATGTATTAAAGATGTCTCAAATCAATCCCATGCCTGGATACTGAAATATTAGCATGAAAGTATCTCCTGTTTTCTGATGCCCCTGAAGACACACCTTAACTTTCTAGTCAATTCCACAAGCAATTTCTGAGATATAAGCTGGATAGTAGCTTGAATGCAAAAATTTAACCAAATTCTAAGTTAAAAGGGGGTCATAATTTTTAATTTATTCCATCAAGTGTTATCTTCCTTTATAGTATGATACCCCTAAACATATTAAAGATGTTTCAAATCAATTCCATGCCTAGACTCTGAGAAATAAGCATGAAAGTACCTTGCATGCAAAACTTTAACCAAAATTTCTAAGTTAAAAAAGGGGCCATAACTTGTAATATATTCCATCAAGAAATATCTACCATAAAAGTATGATACCCCTAAATGTATTAAAGATGTCTCAACTCAATCCCATGCCTGGATACTGAGATATTAGCATGAAAGTACCTTGCATGCAAAACTTTAACCAAAATTTCTAAGTTAAACAAGAGGGCCATGATGGCCCTGAATCGCTCACCTGAGTACCATTGCTTCAACTGATGTCAAGGTTTTTAAACAGACAAGGATTCTGATATAACTTAATCTAAAACATTTTACCCCTGACAATACTACACACCAAATATCTAAGCAATGGGCTATATGGTTTCAGAGAAGACTTGGGCGCAGGGTCATTTATCACCGTAGGGCCAAGACTTTGAAAATCTTTGTAATGAACCATTAGATGCTACTACATACCAAAAATCTTAGCTCTAGGCCTTATTGATTCATAGAAGAAGATTTTTTTAAGATTTTCCTATTTAACTCTATGTAAAACAAGTGACCCCAGGTGTGGGGTCATTTATCACCATTGGGCTATGATTTGTACAATCTTGGTAGTGGCCCATAAGATGATGCTACATACCAAATATCTAAGCTCTAGGCCTAATGGATTCATAGAAGAAGATTTTTTAAGATTTTCCTATATAACTCTGTGTAAAACAAGTGACCCTGATGCGGGGTCATTTATCACCATAGGGCTATGATTTGTACAATCTTGGTAGTGGCCCATAAGATGATGCTTCATACCAAATATCTAAGCTCTAGGCCTTATGGATTCATGGAAGAAGATTTTTTAAGATTTTCCTATATAACTCTATGTAAAACAAGTGACCCCTGGTGCGGGGTCATTTATCACCATAGGGCTATGATTTGTACAATCTTGGTAGTGGCCCATAAGATGATGCTACATACCAAATATCTAAGCTCTAGGCCTTATGGATTCATAGAAGAAGATTTTTTAAGATTTTCCAATATAACTCTATGTAAAACAAGTGACCCCTGGTGCGGGGTCATTTATCACCATAGGGCTATGATTTGTACAATCTTGGTAGTGGCCCATAAGATGATGCTATACCAAATATCTAAGCTCTAGGCCTTATGGATTCATAGAAGAAGATTTTTTAAGATTTTTCTATATAACTCTATGTAAAACAAGTGACCCCTGGTGCGGGGTCATTTATCACCATAGGGCTATGATTTGTACAATCTTGGTAGTGGCCCATAAGATGATGCTACATACCAAATATCTAAGCTCTAGGCCTTATGGATTCATAGAAGAAGATTTTTTCAAGTTTTTCCTATATTAGCCTATGTGAAATCAAGTGACCCCTGGGGCGGGGCCAATTTTGACCCCAGGGTCATAATTTGTACAATCCTGGTAGAGAGTCATAAGATCATGCTACATACCAAAAATCAAAAGGCTAGGCCTTGTGGTTTCAGAGAAGAAGATTTTTTAAATTTTCATTTTTAAAATCTATTTTTAGCTCCTGTGACCTAATTATGCGATGGACCAGAACCATTTATACAACTTTAGTAGAGCTTCATCTAAGGAACATTCCTGCAAAATATTTTACAAATTGGCCAAGCCGTTTAGGAGGAGATGTTGTTTGAAGCAATTGTTGACGCCGGACGCACGGACGCACGCACGCACGACGCATACTGACCAAGCATTTGAGATATTAGCATGAAAGTACCTTGCATGCAAAACTTTAACCAAAATTTCTAAGTTAAAAAGAGGCAATAATTTGTAACATATTCTATCAAGAGTTATCTACCTTGGTTGTCTGATGCCCCTAAACATATTCATAAACTTTCAAGTCAATACCATGAATGGTTATTGAGATATAAGGTTGATAGTAACTTGCACGCAAAACTTTAACCAAAAGCTGCAACGCCAACGCCGACGCCAGGGTGACTACAATAGCTCTCATATTCTTCGAATAGTCGAGCTAAAAATGTACCAATCTATTGCTGAAATATGCTTAATTACATTTCCTTATAATCTAAAATCATTTGAAAAACAATAAAAACAAACAAAAAAAATAAAAAAATATTGAAAACAAAATACCGAACATTTCCCCAAGGAGAGGCATTACTAAAGACCTATACATTTGGAATTAGTAAATAGTAATTCCAAATAAAATAAATCTTTCAGATGCACAGAAACCATTTCCACACATAAAAATAGTTGTTTCATAATAAAGTGGTAATGTATTTCTCAAGTAGAAGCAAATTACCAATCCTGGTTTTAATTAGTAAATTAGTTAAGGAATATCTCTACTAAGTAAACTTGAATTCAAACTTTAATAAAGGTTATTTCCTAAATTACCTCAACTTCATCTAAATAAATATTCTCAAGAAGAAATTATTTATTCCCACCTAAACAACATGATCATGTATTCTTGACATTTGAAATGTTGGGATGAGTTAAAAGCACCAGAAACTGTGAACCAAATGTTGCATCAATAAATAATTAAATACCTCAAATTGCTACTCAACAATACCACTTGTCTTCAAAATTTCTTGAGAATAAAGAAGAAAAGATATTTAAAACTGATTTTCAATATCTGACTTCTAACTATGATATCAACTGTTGTGTATATCACATTTAACCAAATGAAAAATTCATGTTTTTATCCATCATATCAAAAAGATGTATTTGAGACTTTTTAGCAAACACAGCAAAGCCTTCCAGAAGCAGTCTAATCAGTGTCTCCTTTGTTTGCTCATACAATATCATAGAATCAAACTATTCTTATTACGACAGTGTCACCAGCATGCAGAAGGAACTTGACTGGCAAACCCTTCAGTACAGACGTGATGTCACCAGACTTCTTATGTTTTACAAAATAGTAAATAACCTTGTTGCTGTCCCATTACCTGCATATCTTGAAAGACCAGCGAGGATATCCCGCCACTTACACTCTTTATCTTACAGGCAAATTCATACTCCAGCTAGCTACTTTAAATATTCCTTTTTTCCTTATACAGTGATACTTTGGAACAGCTTACCAGAAAATATAGTCTCACAAAATGATCTTTTAGCATTTAAACAAAAGCTCCTCTCGTTTCAGATAGTAGACCGTCCCTGAATCAACAAAAAGATGTTTTTACCAGATCTTAAACCTAACATATTCACCTTTTTTTCAGAAAATTTTCTCACCCTAACAAAATTTTTATTTTAACAGTTTTATCCTTGCACAGACGCGCACCTGCCAGTAATACCCGAAAGGGGAGTTTGTGCAGTATATATAGATAGATAGATAGATAGATATTGTACTCGGTTTGTACTGTCTTCATAGCAAGAACAATCCACTGTTTCAAATACCATTAAATTTAAGCACATAAATATTCATTAACCCTTTCCCTTATATAGACTCATTTTAACGCAATCAATAGGTACCACATAAAGCCTGATCTGCAGAAAACCACAGTTAAACCTTACCAAATTTAATTATAAAGTCCTCATTTCCAGACCACTGAGGAGCAGCGAACAGCATAAAACCTGATCAGCCTGCGAGTATTGGTCTTTTCATGGTGTCCTCTATGAGGGAAAGGGTTAAGAAATATATTTGTACATGAATAATCACTAGGTAAAATGATAAGACACAGAAAACCACCAGTGTCTCGTCTTGGCCAGTATCGGAAAATGTCAAAAAGGGGAAAACACACACCAAACTCTAATTACAACACGATTGTTGTCATGTTTTATAGCTTAATATATTCTTATACATATTCAGGGTTTTCCTTATGAATCAGAGTAGAAAGCTTAATTTAAACTGTAGGAGGCAGGGGGTCTCAGGGGTGTTTTGTGATTTTTTTTTCTCATTTTTTTTTTCAAATTCCTCCCCCCCCCCCTTTTTTCTCTCATTTTTTTTTCTTCAAATTATCCCCCCCCCTTTTTTCTTTTAACAATTTGGCATATTATAAATTGAGCCTTCCAGGAAAGGATTTAAGGCAGTCAAATCTGCCACCAGCTGCCTCTTAAGGAAAACCCTGCACATTAGTAAGACATAGCAGCTATGAATCCCTGGTTCCAAATGTTCTTAAACAATGTGGTTATGTTTCCAACTTTGATCTGTTATAGTTCCCTGCTTGTTGAAGGAGAATATTTCAGATCAAAATGAGAAAAATAAAACATTCTTTTAGCAGGGGAATCTGTCAGAGTACCAAGAAATGAGCAAAACAAACACAAAAAAAAGAAAACCTGAATACTTTAATCAAACACTTCTCTTTTTGGGAACATACACAAAGCCATAAATAGAAGTGTAATTTTAGTATAAAACTGAGAGAGTTTGTTTTATATTAGACATGCCTGTTAAAATCAAGTCTAACCTCTGATAACATAAGGAAAAAAAACTTGAATTATTGATAATAAAAAATTATCATTAACCAGGACATATGATGGCTTCCAATGGGGTAACATAACCATATAAGGTTTCTCAAAAAAGATTTACAGTTTTAGTCTTTCATTCAGCAATTTTTCACTTCAGGGCCTTCAAGTGAATTACGGAAAAATCTAATTATGATTAAAGAAAATACAAAGCCTAATGTTCTCAGCATAAAAAAGTAAGAAGATAAGAAAAAAGATTTCCTTATCAGAGGATTATAGAGAGTATTTGTGGAGGAATTTTCTTTCACACATGTTCATACAAAATAATAGCTTCATGAGTGGTAGAGCCACAATCAAAAATGTGTTGATTCATTTCTTGTTGATTGGGTTTAACATCCCACAAACAGTATCTCTGTCATTTGGTGATACGTCTACTTGAGACAGACAAGGTCCTGTACCCCTTCAAATGCAAAAATTAGCTTAATTTTTCTCATAATTGTGAAAAATTTCTGCTGATATTGTGAGAAGAAAATTTTTCTGTAAAATGGTAGGGAATGGTTTATATTTTAAAGAAAGATCTTGTGGAAGAGAAGCACCTTTGAAATTAATTCAGCTGAGTAGGGAGGGTTAAAATTATGCCTCTATCAAAAATACACTTTTGAATTGTGAATCAATTTGGATCCCTTCCAAATTGTGAATGGGTCCTGTTATGGGTAACGATTTGAGAAGGAAAAAAATCACTGATGATCACAAAATATGAAATATGAGCATAAGAATAATTATGATGCTGAGATTGAATTGCAGCATGCATGTGAACCTACCTCCCTCCGGCTTCACCAGCAGCCGAGCCTCTTCTGTCTTCTGCTGTACCGACTTCTCTATCTGCTCTCGCTCCTTCTTCAGCTTCTGTAGCTTCTTCTTCTCCACATATCTCTCATACTTCTGCTTCTCCTTCTCCTGAACAGCCTTGGCAAACTCCTGAAAGGAATTCAACAAGTTTATGTTCAATCTAATCATCGGAAACCCACGACTGACAAACAGATAGGCATCAATAGAGAAACAAGAACCTGCATGCACACATGCATGCATGTAAATCTATCATAATTATTCAACATGTAAAACTAGGAAGAAAACAATTCATTTTCCATAAATTCATACTAATGAATAAATAATCTCTATCCATGTCTTGTTATGTAGTCTATATGTGCTGCTTATATTCTTTACTTACACATATATCTAATTCTCTTATGCTCATTTTATATATAAACATACCTTTTTTATGTCCCCGATGACTTGCTTAATGAAGATCATATGGTATTTCGGCTGTATTATTATTTTTTTTTTTAATGACGTCAATTTGTTATATCATCAACATTTTTTAACTGATAAAGTATTAGAGTAGAATTTAATACACACCACAAGAGCATGTGTGTGCTAAGACATGTATTTTGATGCACAAACATTTTTTCTTCTTCTTTCTGTGTAGAGAGATAGATGCATGTCATGTTGGAATTCTACTCTTCGTGTCCTTCAATTTTCCCATAGGGAGCCTCAATATACACTAAGACATCATTTTTATTGATCTGATGTCATTCATTATTACTTTTTGAGCCAACAGCTCAATCATCACAACACAGCTTTAAATTAGACACACAGGAAACATCACAATGGACATGATAATATCTTATCTTCTACAGTGAAAGATACGTTTATCATTCGCAATATTTCAGTTCTTTTTTACTGAAAGATTGGATAAAAAATCCCGTATCTTACATGAATCCATAATTTTGTCACAGTAAGGCCAAAGAAAAATGTTCCCCCAACCGACCCTCTTTTTTCATGGCTGATCGTTTTTATAGTTTTTAATACATTTCCGCCTTTAAAAAGTATTTCCTTTACTTTTTTTTAAATATTTTTCCAACATCTGGAGGAAAAAAAACAACATCCCTACCTACATACCCTCTTTTTTTCTGACTGGAGGCCAGAAACAGAACTTTTTATAAACAAATGACCCAAAACAAGACAGCATCTCCATTCCCCACCTCCTTACCTCATCCGTTAGCTCCCGGGCCATCTTGTGGGCTTCCTGCTGCAGCTGCTCCTGTTCCATCATTTGTCTAGCAACCCGCTCATCCTCCTCCGCCCTGGAAACACACAAACAGGGTCTTACTTATAGCAAATTCAAAACAGTATTTGAAAATCAATGAAAATACATAGCGCTAAACAACCAAATACTTATATCTTAATTTAGTTAAAATTGCATTCCACAAAATATTCAAGTACATTTCTAAGTTTACAATTTTTTGCCTTAATTAATCACTTGAAGGTCTAAAATGTTTTGGTATCTTTATTTGTGAGACAAGGATGATGAAAAAACCCTATGTTTTTACTTATCACTGTACATTTTCACCCCTTTCTATTTATTTATCCCTGTGCACTATTGCCTCTTTGTATATAATTATCATTGTGTACTAAGTTATTATGGTTGGTGAAATTCATCAATCAGAATTTAATTTTAACACAAAAAACACATAAAATGACACAAAACCAGGTTTTCAAGGGTTGACCCATGTAAGTGAAACTATTTTTCAGTAATAGGGACCTTGACCCTGATCACAATGACCTGAAAATAAATCCAAATCTTCCCTCTTCCCAAAGGGTATATATTTACTAATTCTGATTATCATACCTCATTCCTCAAAGAAGTTATTTGACTGAAGTGAAATATCTATTTTTAGTGATATTGACCCTAACACCCTGAAAATCAATCCTAATCTCCCTCTTCCCATACAGAATCTACCTGTAAAAACACTGTATCTGTATTCTAACAAGAGATATTCAACAGAAACAAAATGTATGACAACTGAACGCCCATATGCCAGCCTTATGACATACCCCACTCTTATAACCAGGATTTTCCTTACACCTGGTTAAAATTCTCTTATATCCTTGACTTACAATTGGATTTACTTTAAGCATGTCGAACCTTGCTACCAAAAAGGTAAATGTTTGGATCATAATAATTCACAGAGACATCCCAGATATTATTCAGTCTCAGATCAATATTGCCAGACAATATCTAAAAAGGAATTCTAGCTATACATTTTCTCAAAAGAAAACTAAAGTTGAAATAACATTAACAGATGAGAAGAAAAAAGTAAATTCCCTTGGGTCTATTTAATCTTAATTTTACAGACTCTCCACTGAAAAAAAATCTTTTTTCTGAGTTCTGCATGGTAAATATAAAAAAATAACCAGGAGGGCAGAGATGGCCCTGAAGTTGCTCGACTGAGAAAACCTGCCTTCATTACCAGTACAAGTTACTAAATTATAGCATAGTTGTACTGAATACATAATCCATGAAATCATTTCAATTTCACAAACCAAAGAGTACCTGTGGTCAAAATTTGAAGTCAAATTTGTCTAAGAGATTATGGCTTTAAACATTGTCAGTGAAACAATGAAAAATTCTAGAGTGTAAACAGTGAAGTCTGGCATTTTTATTAATTAAAGGGCCATAACTCCTGACCTAATTATCTGATATCAGCCATAGTCGAACTTGGACTAGACAGTATGGCTATTAACATTATCATATAGTTTGATAATGATTGCTTAAAATGCGAAGATGCTAGAGTGCAAACAAAGTGAAATCTGGCAAATTATAATTTTAAAAACCAAATTTCCGATATCAGCCAAAAAGGAAACATGGCTATAAAGTTTAAACGATTAAGAAATGTAGATGCTAGAGTGTAAACAAGGTGAAATCTGGCATTTCTTAATTTTAAAGACGCCGTAACTCCTGTCCAATTGGCAAATATCAGCCATAATCTAAACTGGTCGAAAGTATATAGCTATAAACACTGTCATAAACTTTGAAGATGACTGATTAAGAAATGAAGATGCAAGAGTAAAAACAAAGTGAAATCTGGCATTTTTAATATCAAAAGGGGCTTAACTCCTGGCCTTATTAGCCGATTTCAGCCCTAATTGAACTTGGCCAAGATATTATGGCTATAAACATTGTCACAAAGATTGAAGATGATTACTTCAGAAATCAAGATGCTAGATGCAAAAAATGTGAAATCTAACATTTTTTAATATTAAAAGGGGCATAACTCCTGACCTTATTAGCTGATATCAGCCATAATCAAACTTGGTTGTAAGAATATGGCTATTAACAATGTCATTAAGTTTGAAGATGATTGATTAAACAAGAGGGCCATGATGGCCCTGAATCGCTCACCTGAGTACCATTGCTTCAACTGATGTCAAGGTTTTTAAACAGACAAGGATTCTGATATAACTTAATCTAAAACATTTTACCCCTGACAATACTACACACCAAATATCTAAGCAATGGGCTATATGGTTTCAGAGAAGACTTGGGCGCAGGGTCATTTATCACCGTAGGGCCAAGACTTTGAAAATCTTTGTAATGAACCATTAGATGCTACTACATACCAAAAATCTTAGCTCTAGGCCTTATTGATTCATAGAAGAAGATTTTTTTAAGATTTTCCTATTTAACTCTATGTAAAACAAGTGACCCCAGGTGTGGGGTCATTTATCACCATTGGGCTATGATTTGTACAATCTTGGTAGTGGCCCATAAGATGATGCTACATACCAAATATCTAAGCTCTAGGCCTTATGGACTCATAGAAGAAGATTTTTTTAAGATTTTCCTATATAACTCTATGTAAAACAAGTGACCCCTGGTACGGGGTCATTTATCACCATAGGGCTATGATTTGTACAATCTTGGTAGTGGCCCATAAGATGATGCTTCATACCCAATATCTAAGCTCTAGGCCTTATGGATTCATAGAAGAAGATTTTTTAAGATTTTTCTATATAACTCTATGTAAAACAAGTGACCCCTGGTGCGGGGTCATTTATCACCATAGGGCTATGATTTGTACAATCTTGGTAGTGGCCCATAAGATGATGCTACATACCAAATATCTAAGCTCTAGGCCTTATGGATTCATAGAAGAAGATTTTTTAAATTTTCATTTTTAAAATCTATTTTTAGCTCCTGTGACCTAATTATGCGATGGACCAGAACCATTTATACAACTTTAGTAGAGCTTCATCTAAGGAACATTCCTGCAAAATATTTTTCAAATTGGCCTAGCCGTTTAGGAGGAGATGTTGTTTGAAGCAATTGTTGACGCCGGACGCACGGACGACGGACGACGGACAAAAGGCGATCAGAAAAGCTCACCTTGAGCACGTTGTGCTCATGTGAGCTAAAAATGAAGATGCTAGAGTGCAAACAAACAAATTGTGGACGACAGACATTCATCGATCCTAATAGCTCATCCTGAGCACATGTGCTCAGGTGAGCTAAAAAAAATCCATTGTTTCCTATACCAATTGAAATTCTCCTTGTACATGTATATTCATGAGGTATAGAGTTAATATCTAGATAGCAATCAATTTGTACATGAATATTTAGGATTAATATGCATCTAGGCAGTCATAAATCTGTCCATTAAATTCATGAGGTAAAGAGGAAGACAGGATGGGTGGAGTAGTAAATATACATAATAAATTATGTTTAAATTATATATAATTACATAATGAATAAGACTTAAATAAATTTGGCCTAATTCTCTATCTTTTAAAAGATAGAACAAAACCTGCAACTTATAATTAAGCAAATTAAGGGAATGAAATTAAAGACACATTGGCCAGCGTATTAACAATTGCTATCTATATAGTTTCTGTATGGAGAAGACCTTCAACTTTCAAATTCTAGACTCGATAAAAAATGTCTTTCTCATAGAATTCAATGAGAATATTTGCATTCAATTTAGGAAAAAAATATATATAGTGTTAGGCATTGGATCTATAACTTGAATACATTGTATATAAAACAACTGGAAGTGTTGTGTCATGTGACACATACTGTGCCCGGAGTGCCTGCAGCTGCTCAAATCGCTCATTCTGCTGCTGAATCTCCTCATCCGTCTGTACAACCTTTGCTATCGGAATGTCCTCTCTCACCGTCCGACGATTGAACCGGTTCAACCCATAGTGTCGATCAACTAGAAATACGGAAAGAAATTGGTCAACATGGAAGTTTTTTCTCAGATATAACAATCTGAAAAGAATTAAAATGACAAAAGGTCAACTGGCAAGTCATCATGAATAACATAAATCTTCACCTGCCATAATGTTTGTATTTGTTTGTCTGCCTGGATTAAATGTCCAACCAACAATATTTCAGTCATTTTGAGACTTTAGTTTACATGAGACTGCTTCCACACTGCAATATCATGTTATAGACAAGTGACATAGTACCATACTTAGTTACTTTTACTGACACTGAACCAACTAGTCCTGGAACTCCCTTAGATGCTGAAGGCCAAACACAAAGGAAATATACCATTTTAATGACTCTGATATGTCATGCCAAGGGCTCAAACCCATGACCTTTCACTTACAGGATGTACATGCACTCAAACCACTCAGCAAGTGGGACCACAATAAGAAGAAATGTATACATGAAACAAAAAGGTTTTTTTTTTTTTTTATTTACTGTGTATGGATTTTTTTAATTTGATAGGTTTTAAAGATTTTTATAAGACTTTTGATTTTTTCACTTTCAGAATAACAACCACTGCCTGTTTGTCTAGAATTTGCTTAAACTCTTTATATAGGTATAGTACAGTAAAACTCTGATTATCTCTGGGGTCAGACGGGGAGAGATTAAATACTTGAATAATTGCGAGTCTCGGAAAAACAATTGCATCTACAATGTATACCACTACTTACTCTCTTCATTCTGCAACTGGTAGGCGTAAGCACCATCCTCATGTACCGCCCATTCCTGTCTCACTGAAACAGAATAGAATATTTAACGTCCCACTTACAGCATTTCATGCAGTCATTTGGAGACAATGTCTCCTTCAGACAAATATACGGCTGCCACACTGCAGTATCACGCCATAGGCATGTGGCATGATACCACACCCAGTCACATTATCATTTATGTTTGTATCCTGGTAAAAGGACCCATTCACAAGTGGAAACATTTTCCCAACCCGAGACCTGAAAATTCCTTAATCTGAATACTAATTAGTAATCAAGGTAAATACAATATTACTTCCTATTCTAGTTTATGACTTGTTTACCAGACATTACTCATGAAAAGTTATTTCTTTGAATATTAATAAGAAAACTATCAAAATTATCCAGTCTGAATGCTTGATTCAAACCAATTCGAATTTGAAAATCAGGATACCTTGGTGATCTTCACAAAATTAAAATTTAAATACCCTGTTGTTAACTTCTCAAAGACTTACTTAAGTATATTAAGGCGATGATTTAATTGGTTAATCAAAGGTCAATTTGAGTGGACCTTTAATGTGATGTCATCAGATCCTACCTAGCAAGCCCCAGTTAGGATATGGATTCAATGAGACTAAGCTTGCAGCTAATACCTAAAAAAGACACTCATATGGACCTAAAAAATTAACATATCTTACTCGCAGGCTGATCTGGTTTTATGCTGTTCGCATAGGTCTTTTCATGGTGTCCTCTATGAGGGAAAAGGTTAAAATCATTTTTCCTCAGTGTATTGTTAATTTTTTTTTCTTCTATCACTCTGTTCTTTGAAATTGGAGTTTAAAAGATAAAATATATCTTATTTTAATTTTTTTTTCAGTTCTTTTAAATTATGTCTTTATAACATATCCATAAATCTAATAATTTTACTGCTTTGATATTTTATATGTTCTTCATTGTAAGAAAAAAAAAACATTTATTATAGTGGTTTGGTACATGCGTTTTCAAAATTTCACTTTTATATTTATGGTTTTGTAATTTCATTTGATAATATGCCTTAAATTATTCCGAAAATGGAGAATGAAAGTTTCCCCAAAAAAGTCCTATTTTTTATTTCATCTCTCTCAAAGCCATATGAATTCTCTTTTAAACTGATTCCATTATAAGCCATTTGCATGGGGAAAAATTGACTCATTAGATTAGAAATTTATATGAAATCTATCTCCGAAAGAGCTGAAGGGAAAATTTAGATAGTAGCAAATCTATTTTGTGTTTCCATGACAACAGAAGACTAGGAAGTGCAGCATACAAACCCTCCACTCCTACACAAGTTTACATTTAAGTCCAAACAGTGTTAAAATATTTTGTAATATAAAGGGAAGATGTTTCTGTTTTTAAACTCATTAAATTTACGTCAATTGAGTATCTTGTTTGTTTCTTGGGATGGACCACTGCTTTGAGCCTGGGAAAGTCATGAAATTTTCATACCCTCCACCTCCAACATATCATAGGGATATCCTGAATATTTCCAGAGGATTATAATGAACCATTGTCTAAAAATAGATAACTGGTTTTCCATCTTTAGTATCTCTCAAGCATTCATTTAAATGTCTAAAAAAACAATATACTTATTACTTAACTTGTCTACAGAAATCTTTTTTTTTAAAAGAGAAAAATTAAGTGAACAAGTTTGTGAAGTTTGATGACAGAAGGATTAATAGTTGAGAAGTTGTGGCCAAGGTTAAAGCTTTTCACAACGATGAAGCAATTAATTGCCTCCAAAGCCAATGACGACACCATAGTGATGACAATAACTTAATTTTTTTTTCTTTGAAAAACAGACAAGCTAAAAATAAGAATCATAAGAAATTTGTTTGTTGGGTTTTACATCCCACCGACAGTATTTCAGTCATTTGGAATCCAAGTCTACTTGAGGCAGATATAGTGCTGCCAAACTGCAGTATCACGCTGTAGATATGTGGCATGATATCACACCTAGTCACATTATCCTGACACTGGGCCAACCAGTCCTGGATCTACCCTTATATGCTGAGTGCCAAGAATTTACCAGTACCATTTTTATGACTTTGGTATGTCATGGCCTTGGATCAAACCCACAACCTCCTGATTTTGAGGTGGACACACAAATCGCTCACCCACTGGAACTAGCAGAAAAAATTGGGGTTTTCAGATTCATTTATTACATAAGAAGAAATTATAATTTCAAATTTCAGAATTATAAGTCTATGTAAAAAAATAAAGAAATTGATAATAAAAATAATACAGATTCAGGATTCTAAATACTGTAGTCACTGAAGTATTGGTGGATTAGAGAAAAAAAACACTTCAAAAAAGCACTTCTCTAACCTGAGTCTACATGAATGTCAAGGCCTTGGGTTAAAATAATGTGTCATACATCAGTGCAAATCCTGAGAATATTATAAGAGCTGTCACACATGTTATGAGTTATGAGGATACAGACCCTGCTAGGAGCATGCACATTCTCTCAACAGGAAAGGCATGGTATAAACAGGAAGTTATTACCGAGAGACACATTTTTGTCATGACAATCTGACAGGGATGGAAATGATACAAAGTTAATGAGAATGCAGAAGTTAAATATAGATAAAAACACATCACAATCATGACGCATCACAAATTGATCAATAGTCCTATCTAGTACGAAGTATTGTCTGGCAATATTGACCTGAGGCGGATTAATTTCCGGGATGTTCTTTCGTTAGTTTCTGTGAATTATTGTGATAGGACCATTTGTTTTTAACGATAGTATAGTTTGCAATGCTTCATACTTTAAATGGTGCTAAGTTCAACAGTCTTGATATCCAAATACTTGATGCATTTTTTTTTTTTTTTTTTTTTGCAAATACATATTTTTCACTTAACAATTTTCCTCTTCATTATTTGATGTGTGAGAGGATGAACAAATAATTTGTTGAATTACTGGTTTCTTTCTTTTAATTTGCTTTCATCCTCTTTTAATTCTATTTGTAGTCTAGTACTGAGTAACAACGTTAATTTAGATAAATAATCTGTGCTACAGATTTGTTACAAGATGCCATCTGTACATACTCGCTAATGACGTTACCATAAGGCATAAATAAGAATGAATCTTTTACTTAAGATCTGATTCAATTGTTTACAAAAATAACTTATTTGTATATTCTACATATCTTCGTCAATATTCTGACATATTCAATAGACCTTCCTATGTCTCCATTAACGAATCACGAGTGCATATATTGATGACGTATGGCAGATAAACAAATTAAGATTTGACGATGGTTTTTCAAATTCAAAATATTTCCAATTAAAAATCTCGCAAATGCAAATTAACAATGAAAGTATTTTAACATCCACCAAAAATACTAAACTACTACATTTGTAATCTGATCAACATTTTCAATGTGAATAACTTATTTTACAGCAGATAATTGTACATTATGTACCATTTGTGTAAGTCTACAATATGTCAATGTTATAAATTATATTTTCTTTTTCATGAATTTGTATCATTATGAAATATTTTGAGATTTTAAAGGTATCCAGGTAGAGCCACTGTCATACTGCAAGCCGGAATGAGGGCTTCTGCATATGAGAAATTCTTATAAGTTATTTAATAACACAGACACACAGAAAAAGGAGGGAGTTATTAAGTTTAGATTTAGTTTTGTTCTAAACCAGATCTTTATCAAAATAATAGATCAAAACTATAAGGTCAATATATGACTTTGGAATTTGTTTTCCCCAATTGGATCCCACCCCTGACACATATAGAGATGTTAGCATTGAGATGTTCCCTGAAACAGGCCTCAGCTATGTAAGCAGAAAAGGTCCTGGGACACTGGAAAAGTTCAAAACTTAAAGACTAAAATTAAAAAAAAAAAAAAAAAATGTCAGTAAGACATTCTCCCCCTTGTGCCCCTGCCCAGTGTCCCCTCTGTGCCCAACCCCATTCTTTCCCCTTGTCCCCAGCCCCCCTGTAGTCGTTGTGTGTCAATCATGACAGGACCCTCTACAAGGACATTCCCATTACTTGACTCTTTAACGACTTGTACATTCACTAATTAGCTGTCAAAACAGCTAACTACCAGGAAGTAAGAATGGGAAATTTATGAGCAGTTAATGCGCATGATGATCAGAAACACATAGATGCACTCTGTGTTTAATTAACTGAGCATTATGATCTGTTGTCCACCATAATTATGCCATAGGAACAAAACAAAGCTCTGTTACTTTTGTCATGTGGAACATGCATTTTAATGAGTTCATTTCCATGTAAAATCCTATAAGTCAGATATAACATTGTGAGCAAATATATTGTCAGACTGAGAGAAACATTTTGTAAAATTTCAACAGAAAGCACAAGCTCTGGTCACATCACTTCTTATGTTTTCTATTAAAATATTTAGCACCATTTGGTCCCTTTAAGGTCCAAGGATTCTAAAATGCTATGTAATATCATATGCCCCCCATATACTTTTTTTCCATACCTCATGAAAATTCATGTACAAAAAACTATATTTATTGAACTTTGGATTGTATAATTATATGAAACATCCAACCCACAACTTCTCCAATCTTAGACACACCTCTAATCACTTGGCCATCGTGACCCGTCTAGTTCCCCCCCTGTAAATTAATGATATTGGTAATCATATAAAATATGCAGTGTACACAACCTCTTAAAAATGATATGATTAGACTCTGAGAATTCAAACCACAACTCTGACCCCCACCCCCCACCACACATCACAATTTAGATTGAAGAGTTGATAAAATTTTACAAGGTTTTGTTTCATGAACAAAAATATTACTGGTATTTTCAACAAGTATCGTGTGTTAACTGTAATCTATAATAAGCCATCCAAACTGCCTAAGTCGTCAGCTTTAAAAATAGCTAAATTATAAAACAAGTTTGTTTAATGTTATAGTAAAGTTTAAACTTCTTTGCCAAATTTGTACATGTATATACCTGAACAAAGAAAAGCAGAGACAAAATAGAATATAGATCAAGTCTCATGTTCCAAAACTAATCTATGACTGTTCAAGTATTAAGGGCTATTGTGAAATTGTACAGTCATACTTAAGTGTATATACAGAAATAGAAGGAGACTGAAAAGTGTCACAGTTTTATACCTTTAATAACTGTCTATTGACAAAGTGGTATCATTCCTTAAAATATTACAATGATAGTCATTATTGGACATCATAGCAATTAAACAGAGCAGATCCTGATCAGATAGCTCCTTTTGGCTTATACAATACTAAAGCTCTATTGTCATACAGTCGGCAAAGCGAAGAAAAGTACAATGTTTTGATTGCCATTTTAAGTTCAACCAATCAAGTCATGCTGTAATATGAACCCGTGATCCCTTTTTTTTTTTCAAATGGGTTTAAAAATAACACCTTTATATTGATAAAAATCTTGAAAAATTTGGGGTTCATTTAGACAATATGAGGGTGAAGACAACAATTTGAAAATTTTGAAGAAAAAAAATCTGAATTTCCTTTACTTTATACAATCATGTAAATAAACTCATTTTGATTAACTGACAAACAGAGCAAAACACTGGCCTGAGATGTCAATCAGGGTCTCCTCTGTTTGCTCACGCATACAAATTAAAGTAAATATAACAATATGTACAGCAAAGAAATATTTCTTTGCTAACATTTTTTGTTCCATTTCCATCCATGTACAGAATATCTCCTGCAATCTTGTGCAGAACATAGTTTGCAAAGGAAATGGCAATCAGTTTGCCAAGTGATAAAATATATTCTGCAAAAGCTCTATTTTTGCATGGGTCCATTGTTTCATATAGTCCATTAAAGAACTTTCAGTAAACTAATATTCGTCAAGTCATCAATATGAACATGAATATTCATGAGGTATAGGGATAATAAATACAGGTATATAGAAAAATTATCTATAGGTTTATTTCATATCAATTTGGGGTGTTCTAATTCATCTTTTATCTTATAGACCTCAAAGAATGCAATCTGCGTTAAGGTATTTACTTCATAATGATTAAAGTGAAAATGACTGTACACATTAAACAGTCCCTATTGTTTGTTCAGGTGTGTTTGTGAGATTTGATTCATCACAGATATAGGAGTTACTCAGTAAAACCCAGCATAAAACTAGAACTGTGTCTACTGGACACAGATGCCCCCACTTGGTGCTATTTTACCAAGTCAGGCTCAAATTCCACCAACAATACTTAGCTATAAGTAATACTTAAAATCTTAAACTGGGTAGATACACATTCCACCATTACTGTTTAATAACATACTTAAGTAAATGACTAAGCCGACATCAATTATTTCCTTTAAATATAACAAAATTTGTTAAGAAATTAAATATTTAGGTATTTTTATAAGAGAAACAAGAATAATGAAATTCGCCACTATGTATTTTAGTATTACTTAGCACAAAAAACTGTTGTTGAAATTCAACCCAGGAATCATAACACTGCTGTAACTGAAGAATTTCAAAATAAAACCACAATTAGTTGTCAGTCATTTGTGGACCTTCTTCTGCTTGAGAAAGATATAGTGATGCTATAGACAAGTTGGTTGATATCACATTAATTTTTTATCAAATCCTCATAATCCTCACACTGGGTCATTCTATCTTGGAATCAGATTCTCATGTGCTGACTGCCACACACACTAGTAATCTACCAATAAAAAATTTAATGACTTGGTATGTTATAACCAAGGATCAAACCCATGACCCCTCACTTACAGGGCAGCTAGACATACAAACCACTCAATCACAGGACATGTCTCTACTATCAATGAACTCTTGGTCTTAACAAGACATTTGTCCCAGAGCTCTTTTCCCCCCACCAGGCGACTCCAGGAGCTATCTGACCCACTTGGCTAGATAAATGATGGTGACAGGATCTTGGAGCCTGTCAGATATTCATCAGACTAAGTCATGTTTCATTTGCCTGAAGTGCTGTTACAAGAGGCAGGATTACTCCCCTGGGAGCCAAGTCCATCAACAGATATATTTATATATAAAGCTCCTGGGCTCTAATTCACCAACCTCCATAGAAATATTAAGTATTTAAGACAAAGAATTAAAAAAAAAACTGCACATTTGTAATGTGTTTGTAAAGTAATAGTAATAAACTAAAACTATAGATATTTCAGTGACTATAATAAGTTCATTTCTTATGATCAATATTATCATATATAAACACATTTTTAAGAATATTCGTTTACTATATTTAAATTTTAAGGGTTGGTTATATCAACTAGGATTAAGCATTTCCAAGACTGAATAAATAATAGAATTTATTTACTGTCAGATTATTAATGACATGCATAGACCTCCAACAATAGGACCATTGGGTCAAAGTGTGAAATTGTATACATGTATGAATATTCATGTTTCATGACTTGATGAATACCAACTTATTGGAACTTTAAAAATGCTGAATGAATGTTGTCTGATCCGGGTCTGCTCTGTTTGCTGATGTGTCAAAATGAGTCAGTCTATACATGCATGAGGTAAACGGTTAAAATTCACTTATGGTAAAGTCCCTGTAATGGTTCTGCTACGTCTTGGACCACTTAACCTCTACCAAGATAACCAAGGAACCCTAATGAAACATAAGGACACCTTGTTTATCTCCGTAGTACAGATTTTATATTCTCTTTCTCTTCTTCAGCAAATCAATCCAAACATTGACAGGAACTAAAAACAGCACAGAGATGGCAGGCAGTTGCACCATTCTAATCTCTTTACAAGGAAAGGATTATCATTAAACTGCAAGCATTCTTGAAAAAAAAAACAAAAATTAATTTAAAAACAAAAAAAAAAAATAGTTAATGACAGTGAACCATTCGTAGTGAAAACTTTAACAAATTTGTTCCTAACAAGGAAGAAACTGCAGGGAACCTGATTATTTTTCATTTACAACAGGGATCCAAACAATGCCATAGGACATTTTGTAAGCTTTTTTCCCCCTTATTCTTTTAAATCTAAGAACAAAGCCAGAAGACTTTGTGAGGCTTGGCGCTTTGCATCTGAGCGCCTTTAAGCTGCTTAAAAATGATTTATGTTCTTGTTGAAATTAAAGGGAAAAAATTATAGCAAGAAAGAATGCAATTATAGCAATGATTTATGACTAAGGCTTTTCTCAAATTGATGATATAATTCAGACTCTCAGCATGTAACGCCATTCTAGGATTATAAAACTGTTTGTTAAAAATAAACAGGTTTCTTTGATTAATTAACTTACCATCATGCTTAATTAGTTCATGCCTTTCATGTTTTAAATTTATCTGTGCCAGACAATAAGTTTTCAAACAACTACATGTAAATAGGATAGAATTTTCCCAGTTAGAAAAATAGATCATCAATATAAGTATTTCATACACTAACTACACAAGTGTTCTTTGGAACATGTGTGTCACCTGCTGAAGTGTGATGGAAAAAGTGTTATGGAGAGACAACAGTGGCAGGTGACACAAAAAGTGTTCTGGAGAGACAAGAGCAGCAGTGACACAAAAGTGTTATGAGAGACAAGAGCAGCAGGTGACACAAAAGTGTAGAGCAGGTGACACAAAAAGTGTCCACTAGCTAGTCAAGAATACCTGCATTTTGCGCCATTTTCACTATGGCAAAGGCCATTACTCTGCTATAATTTGATGAATTTCAAAATAGAAACCAAGGTGCATATCTTCTCATGCTAGTGAACCTTTGTATTCAGTCATATGACTCTCGCACTAAATAGTTTTGGAGATACGCACAATGCAAGAATTTGTGATAGAGACACTAGGTTTTTTCTGCCTACATGGGGAAATTGACCCAAGCCCCCAACTGGGAAAAATATCAACATATTTCATCTAATATTCACCTAATTGGATATTGTTAGGAAGCAGAAAACAACTAACCATGTGTAACATGTTGTTAAAAGAGGTACATGTAGTTTCTTTCATAAACACTATTTATTAAATAATAAAACATCCTTCAAGAAGAAAAGGCAAAAACAAAGCTGCACCCTTTTTAGCAAGAGCCTTTTTAGTGAGTCAGTCACAAATTAGCAATTCTTTAATGATGCCCTGATCAGGCCAGGCTTAGCCTCTGTGGTATACCGTCTTATCAAACATGAAGATAATTAATGGAGTGGTGAAGGAGTAAACAAGTTTTTTTGACAAATTAAATGACAGGAAGTGTGAGTCAAAGTAACTAGGGCTTTGGGGCATACGACAAGCCTTCTTGACAGCAGACTGACCCCTACATACATAGCACATACAGATACTTGTACCAGATGTGATATCTAAAATCTACTGTTTGAAAACAGCTTGTTTCCTGATGATGGTCATGGTTTGCACAGTTTGTAACAATCTGTGTGTATTACTGCTATTAATAACCATCTACAGATGCATAGTCACCCACTGCAACATGACTGAAAGAAAAATTGGTTTGTTCTGCATCACAGGCAATAATGTTACCAATGATAAAAGACCTATATGTTACCAAGGTTCATACATATTTTCTGAAGCAAAATTTACGTTTTTTATTTCAAGGGTATTTTAAGGCCTTAAAATTCACAATTAAGGACTTACATAAGTCAAAACTTATGAGTTTACGCCCATTTAAAATGTTTCCTTCAATTTTTTAACAATTTTAAGGTTTTTTCAAGGGTTCTTTAGTCAAATGTGATTTTCAAAGGTTTTACAAGACCTGTGCAAACCATGGTTACTTTGAGTACCAATAACTCACAATAGGGAAGGAAGGTGTTACAGTGGCCAGGTAGCTCAATCATTAGAGCATTCTCCCTGTAATCGAATGTTCCTGGTCAAGTCAAGCTGCACGTTTTTCTCACCCTGTGACATTTAGAATTATAAAACTTATATTCAGAATATCATATTCCATGTGTCGTCGTATGACAGTTGACAGATTGATCACATCCACTCTTAGTGCATGCGCCACTTCACAGGTTAAGAATTTAACACTTACAAATTTGCTAACTGCAACTGGTGAAGACTTCATGATAGGAATGGGCATGCAGTACAGCAAGAACTAGCTTTGGGGATACCAATTATTTTATATTTAACCAAAATTCCCAAAGTGTGTTTCTGACCAGTATATGTATAATACAACTGTGTATTAAACACAATTATGACACAGTGAGCTGCTAATTCTATCTACCATAATTTTACAGAAATCAGATAGTCTCTTAATCAACCCTCATACCATGCATGCTCATGAGGTGACCATTTGTGCCAAACACAATTAAATTCTCACCGCTGGTTTCACAGAAGAAGAATTTTGAAATTGTCTATATAAAGAATATATAAGGCAACCAGTTAACCACCTATGGGCCTTTTTTTTCAAGGGATCAACTTCATTTAAGCAGTTATGATAGGCAGCCATGAGGTGACCCTTTGTGGAAAATGAAATTTATATCTGATTTTTTTTAATTTCTTAAATAAAATCCTATTGGTTGCCATAGCAACAAGTGTTGCATGGATCAAGTTTATTTTAACAACTTTTGTGAAGGGTCACCTAAGGATCATCCATGTCAAGTATCAAAAAAAAAAAAGGTTTTAAAAAATTAAACCCACCCTGAACACTTTGTGCTCTCAGGTGAGCTAAAAATAAGAGATTTTTATACAGTACTGAAAAATAAAGATTTTTATATGATAGTGAAAAATAACAGATTTTCATACAATACAGAAAAAAAAAAAAAAAAACATTTTAAGCCGAAAATTCCCATATTTAAGAGCAAAATTCATCTTTCCAAAACTGTGAAAAAAATCTCTGCAACACATTCTGTGTCAGAAATAAGTTACATACTATCAACAGAGACTGGGGAAGGAGGGACCCCTGTACCATTGTCACAATTAATCAGAAAATTTCACATCGTATTTTTTAAGATGTCACGTTAAAAATCATAAATGTCGGATATTTTTTTTTTTTTTTGAAAATGTAAAAACTGCTTAATGTCACATTGAAAAATAATAATCCTTCCAAGTCGCTGCATCATATATAGGATTACATGCACTGTCGTGCTTAACAGGTATATTCAGGGATTACCCAGTGGCAAGGTCTTGAGAGATTTGCTCTAATATTTGTTTAAGGTCTTATTGAAGTCTACAGAATGGAAGAAAAATGCCCTGTAAAGATATAAACCAGTCTAACATAAGACTCTCTTACTGGTTAATGAGATTTTCCTTTTTTAATCTTTTATAGACCTCAAGTGGGTTTCAGTTTCATAAAGTCTGAAATAATATAGGTATCTATCACTTTAGGTAGCAACCACAGCATTATTTTTTTAGGATAAGTGCTCTAAATTTAAACTAGGACCATATTGAAGCTAATGAAAAGACCTTTCAGAAACTGTTGAGTTTTTTTTTTAAATATCTTAATAAATAAGAAAGTTATGAAGATTTAAACTTAAGGATTTGAGGTGTCAGTTTAGAAATTTCTTGTCCAATAAATCAATCAAAATATTGCTATTGGTCGTGCTGCCAGGCAAAAAGAATAAATTAAATCTTCATAACTTTCTTATGAATAATCCATTTCTCTTGAAACTTGGCATCTTGTGCATTCATGAGTTTAGGTGATCAATGCACCCACATTCCAACTTGTCTTCCTGTAATGTGAGTGTGGGATAGAACACGAGAACTCAGGGGTGTAAAATACAAAAATTATCATTCACCCTGCCTAGCCCTTTGAAATTTGCGATAGAAAAGTCAAGAAAAAGATATGTTTTAATTTTTCATTCGTCTTTCACTAATTTTCACTGGGCAGGGTGAGCTGGCATGTGGAATTTTACACCCTTGGGAAAGGTGCAATTACAATATAACCCAACCTTCTGTATAGTAAGGATATAAAGATACACTCACAAAACTAGGTTACAGAGTAGTTAACACTAGGTTACAGAGTAGTTAACACTAGGTTACAGAGTATTAACACTAGGTTACAGAGTAGTTAACACTAGGTTACAGAGTAGTTAACACTAGGTTACAGAGTAATTAACACTAGGTTACAGAGTAGTTAACACTAGGTTACAGAGTAGTTAACACTAGGTTACAGAGTAGTTAACACTAGGTTACAGAGTAGTTAACACTAGGTTACAGATTACAGAGTAATTAACACTAGGTACAGAGTAGTTAACACTAGGTTACAGAGTATTAACACTAGGTTACAGAGTAATTAACACTAGGTTACAGAGTAGTTAACACTAGGTTACAGAGTAATTAACACTAGGTTACAGAGTAATTAACACTAGGTTACAGAGTAATTAACACTAGGTTACAGAGTAGTTAACACTAGGTTACAGAGTAGTTAACACTAGGTTACAGAGTCGAGTATTAACACTAGGTTACAGAGTAATTAACACTAGGTTACAGAGTAGTTAACACTAGGTTACAGAGTAGTTAACACTAGGTTACAGAGTAATTAACACTAGGTTACAGAGTAATTAACACTAGGTTACAGAGTAGTTAACACTAGGTTACAGAGTAGTTAACACTAGGTTACAGAGTAGTTAACACTAGGTTACAGAGTAATTAACACTAGGTAACAGAGTAATTAACACTAGGTTACAGAGTAATTAACACTAGGTTACAGAGTAATTAACACTAGGTTACAGAGTAATTAACACTAGGTTACAGAGTAATTAACACTAGGTTACAGAGTAATTAACACTAGGTTACAGAGTAGTTAACACTAGGTTACAGAGTAGTTAACACTAGGTTACAGAGTAATTAACACTAGGTAACAGAGTAGTTAACACTAGGTTACAGAGTAGTTAACACTAGGTTACAGAGTAATTAACACTAGGTTACAGAGTAGTTAACACTAGGTTACAGAGTAGTTAACACTAGGTTACAGAGTAATTAACACTAGGTTACAGAGTAATTAACACTAGGTTACAGAGTCATTAACACTAGGTTACAGAGTACTTAACACTAGGTTACAGAGTAATTAACACTAGGTTACAGAGTAATTAACACTAGGTTACAGAGTAGTTAACACTAGGTTACAGAGTAGTTAACACTAACAGTTAAGCAGGGTATTTGAGTAAATTATCTTATTGATTTCGCAAAAAAAAAATAGTTTTCAGAATCACAGGGTCATCCGACTTGGGAGGTCACCATCACCGCACCGTCAAGGGATTCTCCCCTCAGCGGCGCAAAATAAAGCACCCTCTCAGTCTCGAGATTTTTTTGGAAACTAAGTTAAAATGTTGGTTGTTGTGTACAAAATATACAGCATACCCAATTCATATTTATCAATAACCCATTTAAATTTCCCAAATAAAAGTCATAGGGTAAATTACCCATTACCAAAGTTTCCTGTTCTCAGCTGCATTAATAGAGTCTAGAGCAAAGTTAGGGGTCACTTCACTGGATCTGCACATGCAAGTAATGCTAAATGTACATTTCGTTTTATCATACGATTTTAATCAATAAGTTTTGGTTCCACCCTTGAATGAACACATTTATCCTAAAATCATAAAATTTTACATATAAAATTTTATAGAAAATTAACTACTTATAAAATACTACATGCAATTAACGAGGCATTCAATCTTACAATCACATCACTCATGTTATAATGTCTGAATAACAAGGCATATTTCATTCACCATTAAATTTTACCTCATGAATATTCACATATATATATATATATATATATATATATGTGAAATGATGGCTATATCTTGGGACTATTTGTAGAATCTCAGCTGCAGTTGTATGAGGAAACAAAGGACTCTGATCAAACAGCTCCTGGCCTGTTTGTCATCGCATCAAAACAAGCCTATATATATGCTGCAAACAGTAGTCATAAATCTCCTTAGTAAAAAATAATCCCTTAGTTTCTAAGATTTTCCTTAAAATCTATGATTGATTTCCCTTAGTTATTGAGGATTTCCTTAGCTCTAATTTATAAAACACCCTAGGAAATTTGTTCCAGTTATGGAATATTTGCTTAACTAGATATGTGTCCATAGGACACTGATGCCCCTGCCATTTTGTTTATTAGATATTTTTATCAGTGAATATGATGAAATACTGGAAATATAAGAGATGATTTTAAGATCAGATGAGTGCTGTGACCCTGACCAAGTGATATGACCTTGACCTTTAAGCTAGCAACCTTGTTCTTTTGTGACACATTGTTTTGTCCTAAGGATCCCTTATGTCAAGTTATTTCAACAAAGATACAGCTCAGACAGGACAGCTTACACAAATTTTAAACACAACTTACTGCTGTGACCTTGACCTTGAAGCTAGCAACTTGGTTCTTGTTTGTGTTACATCATATCTTCGGATCTTCCCTCCCCCAAGTTATTTAAAACATCACCACTCACAACAAAGTTACAGCCAGGGCAAGATTTTATGGTCAACCCAGTGCTGTGACCTAGACCTTCAGCTAGCAACATTGTTCATGTTTGCAACACATTGTTTTTCTTCAGGATCACTTGTGCCAAGTTATTTCAAAACACAAACATTCCCCATAAAGTTACAGCCGTGACAAGATTTTATGGTCAACCCAGTGCTGTGACATTGACCTTAAAGTTAGCAACCTGGTTATTGTTTACGACATATTGTCTTGTCCTCAGGGTCCCTTGTGCCAAGTTATTTCAAAACACCATCATTTACAACAAAATTAGAACTGGGACAAGATTTAAAGGTCGACTGAGTGCTGTGACCTTGAACTTCAAGCTAACAACCTGTTTCTTGTAAGGGCCACATTGTCTTGTCCTAAGGATCACTTGTGCCAAGTTATTTCAAAACATCACCATACATAACAAATTTGAAGCTGGGACAAGATTCAAAGGTCAACTAAATGCTGTGACCTTGACCTTCAAGCTAGCAACCTGGTTCTTGTTCACAACACATCACTTGTCCTAAGGATCACTTGTGTAAAGTTATTTTAAAAAGCGACTGTACAAAGTTACAGCCGGGACACAAATTCTTACAAACACACACACAAGGACAGGTTTAACACTATATGCCCGTCGCCATTTCATTTAGGGGGCATAAAAACTAAAGAGCTTTATAAATACAGCTCCTGAGGATCAGATAACTGTTTTTTGCATTTTTATTCAATTGATATTATGGTCAAATTCTCAATTATTTTCAAATTTAAGAGTAACAACACTCAATCAAATCTAACAGACTCTGTTCTGTTAGCTTTTCATTGCATTACTTACATCCTGGCAGGTAACAGGTACTGATATATCACTGTTTAAATTTGATATGACCCATTTACATTAAGGAATTTCCTAATTTTCTCAATTAAGTGACTTTGAAGTTGCAGAAACTTGTAGATATAGCTGCTCACAGTTCAATAAATGTATCTAAGATACTGTCTACTGATGCTGGTTACTCAAGTAAATTAAAAATTGCAGTGTAACATTTGCCCAGTGACGGGTATGATTCTTAATTAATATTGACAGTAAAGGGTAATATTCAATTGCCCAATAAAGTTTTTCATTTACATTCACTAATGTGACTGAATATGTTGAATACTTTACGAAACAAGAGGACCAAGATGGCCCTGTGTCGCTCACCTGAGTAAGACTGCTGAGTTAGGCATGATTACAAAATATATGGCATCTAAAGTGTTTGCAATGCTTTTCTAACATTTGATTAAGTGACCTAGATTTTGATCCTACATAAATTTGCACTCATCTGGGATTTCATACAGTCATCATTCTTATCAAGTTTAATGAAGACTGGGACAAAAATGTAGATTCTAGAGTGTTCGCAAGGTTTTTCTAAAATTTGCCTGGTGACCTACTTTTTGACTCCATGTGACCCAGTTTTGAACTCATCTGAGACTTGATGTAAACAAACATTCTGACCAAGTTACATGAAGGTTTGGCCAAAAATGTGACTTCTAGAGTGGTCATAAGGTTTTAGTAAGATTTACCAAGGTGACCCATGCTCAAACTCATCCGAGATTTCATGTAGACAAACATCCTGACCAAATTATATGAAGATAAGGCTAAAACTTTGGCCTCTAGAGTGTTCACAAGGTTTTTTTAAGATTTGACCTGGTGACCTATTCACGTAGACAAACATCCTGACCAAATATTATGAAGATTGGGCTAAAAGTGTGGCCTCTAGAGTGTTCACAAGATTTCTTTTTCATTTTCTAAGATTTGACCTAGTGACCTAGTTTTTAACCCCACATGACCCAATTTCTAATTCATCCGAGATAACATGTAGTCAAACATTCTGACCAATTTTAATGAAGATTGGGCCAAAACTGTGGCCTCTAGAGTGTTCACAAGCAATTGTGGACGACAGACAAAAGGTGTTCACAAAAGCTCATCATGAGCGCAAGTGCTCAGGTGAGCTAAAAAGTTTTTTTTGACAAACTTGTTTAACACAAACATCATTCCTAATGCACTACATGATCATCAGCCACTAACTAATCACTAGATGCTTTTGCAAGTTGTTATTGTTTGTGGAATTGTAAGGCATGTTGACCTGACAGAGCTATAAATTTTGATTGCATTGATTGATATCAAAACTTTCAAATATTCCACCTTAGAATGGGAGGGGTCCAATTATTCTAACAGCATCTTTCATTCATAAACAGAAACAATAGAGATCAAGATAGAATGTCGCATTTTGTGACCTACACAGTGGCCATTATCTCAATCAAATACATTCTTTCAAAATCAGCCATTCCTTCACCTTCAACTGCTGAAAATATAAATAATGTACCACCGTACAGGTACATGTATACCATACTGTAAAGTGTTTCAGCCCTACTAATTAAAGTCTAGCTGGTTCAAATCTACAACCATAAAATTTGAAGTCATGAATTCTTCTCTAGGCCAAGGCTTCCTTTACCTGTTTAGTTATATTCCAATATTAACAATTCCAGTTTTCACCTTTTAACACTATCTTATGAATACCAAGGGTTCTTATTTCATGGCTGAGAGGAGTAAGAATAGAATAAGTTCTAAGAACTTCTAATTAAAGTAAATAAATAATTAAAACATGTTCTAAAATAAACTACAAACATTTTCAACCCTTGAATGCACCATTGCAAGATTCTCAGCTAATTTGAAAGATCACTACGGGGATAAGATGGCATACAAGTACAACACAATTTGGCAGGTTCAGTCAAATTCAAACCAATACTAATACCAAGACGGGGTGATGTTAAAATAAATAACATTACTTAACATGTAAACCCCATTTCACTTGGACCCTATTTCACTTGGATAAAAATTTCTCAAAAAAAAATGAATATGACAGCTTCAACCAACAACATACATATTCAGTATGTGAAAGGCTACTTCTTCAAAAATATCATCTTTAGGCTTCAAGGCTGTGGTCAAATGCACAAACCGCGTTAGGTGCCACTGTCACCTTATACCTACAAGAGAAATGAACAACAACCCCGGCGCATGTTCTGATTCTCTTTAATGTTTTCTAGCATATACCTCAACCTAAAAAAACAATTTATTATCATAAGAGTATATCAATATTCCTAGACACAATATTCTAAATCAAATTAACACAAGAATACCAAATAATGCATAATTAAATACATTATTTAAACACAATATTCCATACAAATAATTCAAATTACTTTAAAAGATATATTATTAAATGACAGGTTTATACCACAGCCTGGTATTTCTCATGTAAATGAAATATAAGTTTATTACTCCTTAATCCATCAATCTCCCTGACGTAAAAAAAACACAGTCACCTTGTAACACTAAACTTTATAATATGGGGAAATGGCACCGACCAACCAAATCTCCTTTCTCCCTAGCAAAAACAACAAATCTCCAACACAACTGCTCCATCCAAACTCACTCACCTTAATTATAATCACCATTTCCTCAAACATACTTCCATAAACATCATGAGCAAAACATATGCCATGATATAAAATCACTGCTAACAAGCAAAATAGTATTCACTATGGCAGGAAATGACATGTTTTTACAACAAGTGTCAGCTTTTAAAATTAAGTGATAATGCATGCACTTACATAAACAATCTAATTTAATAAATTCACCCTGTGAGATGTGTTTCAAACAAAAACCTAATAACCAAACAAAGATCTGCAACTTTGATATAGGTAAACAGCTCACTAATGTATATATAACAATGATGTGACTACGCCACATAATTGGTCCTGCATCAAAACTGGAAGAAGAAGAAGAAGAGCAAGTCAAAGAGAAGCTCTTGTTAAGTTACAAGTTTAGTTACGTATTATGATCATGCATGTGTCTGCAAGATAACATGAAATGTGTAAAATTGCTCATATCAATTATAAATATACTGAGTTTCCACTTTAATTTATTACTGATGAAACCAGACAGGAATGTCTCACAATTGATCCCAGCTTTCTTTAATGAGCGATACTGTAAAGCTTGTCTGTTAACCGTTTGCAAGATAGCATGCATCTCGGCGAAATTTCATTCAAATCCCGTTAACCTGTTGTTTTTTCCTTAAGAATTAAATTGTTACTATGGACAGTTTCATATCTCTGTTGAATAGCTCTTTGGTTTCAAAATATCCTCATATTAAAAAAAAAAGCCTATTCACAATATGGAAAATCCTATGTATTTTGTATCCTAGACACTGCTTTTTCTCTTCAACTGCCATAATCTATATTTACACTGTCAAAATGATATATATGATCTCCAGTATAATAGGAACATAAGTATCATAATTTGGGCTGCACACAACAATTCAATCGATTGAAAACATAAATAAACAATCAAATTAGACTTGCATTTCCAACAAAAACGGAAACAAACAGGCTGGAGATATACAGATAACTCCCACTTAAAGTACCTTGTTTTACTTTTCCTCGTTCGGGTAATGTATTTTTCTTAACATCTACTCCTCCACCTTCTGCCATTGCCGTCAAATTAAACCATTCATGAAGTAAATTGTATACATGTTGAATATTTTTCTGAAGATGATTCAACCGGAAGTAAATGTACAAGAGTGACCTCCCTTATACCCAGTTTTCTGGGTGATTCGCACCAAGTAATTATCGTACTAAAAAGAATAACGTAATATAAACATCTAATAGGATGGATAGAGGGACATATATTTATATATTCATGTTAATACACACAAACATTTGACAGCCTTATAACAGAAAAAGGACCCGTGTTAACGGTAATGTAACAAGAAAATGTGTACCAGCCTAATCGCAAATGAAATATATAAGTTAAAATCAACGCTTTCAATTTGTGAAATTGATTATTATGCCCAGAGATATGAATACCTAATGAAGATTCGTGTTATGCACATAACAGCTTTCTTCAGCATCCCTTAACTCTGTACTTGCATTCCCATATTTGTGCCTCCATATTTGTCTATCGAGATGAAGAGATTTTACGAAAAATCTTACGTTTACCGAGGGACTCTATACACATCGGGTGAGTATATATATAACAGGCTCAGCCTATCAAACGGGTCCGACATTTTACTGCTTGATGTTTATTGATAACAAGTATAGTTTATATATATAAATTTTCTATCTGCCAATGTAGTAATTCTGTTTATTTTTGTAATTCAAAAACTTACATGAGCATGTAAAATTAACGTACACAGCATCAAAAACTCATAAAGTATAGAAATAAGAAAGAGAGAAAGATAAGGGAAAGATTTCTGACTCTGATAAAACAGGTATATCTACCTCTGGCATATCCTTGAGTCAACCAAGAGCTGGGTATGTGGCCCAGCTGATATATAGCCAGAGCTATATACATGTATGCTTTTCAAGAGAAACCCACTTATACAAGATACATCATATTGCAGTTTCATGAATTACCTGTGCAGCAAAGTTTACAAAAACAATGTTTCACTGAATACTTGTGCACCATGAAGATATGTAGTAACAATAATATGTTTTTTTAGCAATATGTTTGTATATATTTAAAGGGTCAATATAATTTTCATACAGAACTGTACTTCATACCATTTTAAACCCAAACTATCCAGTAATAATAACTAACATTACTTGAAACAATAATTATATATATATAAACCCCCCAACGTGTGTACCCTAAATTACAGGTGGAACCAGTACAAAAGCATTCCTGCTACATGTAGAGTCCCTGGTTTATAGATTATTATACATTCCTGCTACATGTAGAGTCCCTGGTTTATACATTATTATACATTCCTGCTACATGTAGAGTCCCTGGTTTATACATTATTTCTTTCTGTCAGAATACCAGTATCGGCTATTCTATTTGATTCTAAAATTTCATACTTAGATTTTATGCGTTTATTATATAAATTAATGCAAGATCATGTATTCTCTATCCCCCCCTCTTTCTCTCTCGAACATTTTACCTTTGTTAACAATAACAATCAACAAACATGTAGCGGGTATATTCCATTTTGGGATCAACCTTTAATTGTTTTCTATGTGTGGTGGAAAATAACTTTATAAATATATTAAACTTTCGTCAGAATTCAATTGCTTTCCGTGGTAGTCTTCAACGCTATTCTAGATCTTGTACTAATAAGGATTTTGTGACAGAAGAGATTTAAGTGATCTAGTTCCTTTTATGCACAAAGACATTGTATGGCAAATGACAGGGATTTTTTTCAGGAGCGAGATTTTGATAGATTTGCTGTTTTGTGTGTGTGTGTGTGTGTGTGTGTGTTCTTCCTAAAACTATTTATAACCTGAAATGAATAGAAAACCACTTTTTTTTAATTTGTGAACCAGTCATACATAGGAATTAAATATCTCACTGGACATGGATAAGTCATCAATTATGTTGGCCTAATGACATAAAAATATGACATATTCGTGCTTTAAAATATATTTGAACGTTTTACTCATTTTTTTTTATCTGCGTGTGACATGGCTTATTTTTAAAAAAGGAACTTCGACATAGCTGAGATATCTTGCACAGAAGACGTGTCGTGTTGATAAACACTTCTATTATCCCACCGGACTCTTCTTGTGTGGAATATGCAAAGTCTGCGTGAAAATTTAATGTCATTTTTTATGAACTGACATTTTAAGATGCGTATTTTTTTTTACTGCGAAAAAATGACCGAGATAAAAAAAATATGCAGAATTTTCTCAGAGAGATATCATTTGTAACGTACTTTGGTGACTCGAGAAAAATTTGTCGGTTTTGCGACCATATTTACCAGCAAATGAATCCGGAACAATCCAAGCGTTAGTATGTATATATATATACAGTAATATTGCAAACACAGAGGAGCGATTATCCGAATTCAATGCCTACATGTATTTAGTCCCGACACAAGCTCAATTACTTTCCATGAAACATAAGATACAACCACATTCTTTCGATTGTTTGAACCTTGTGATTATCCGAGGGATTTATTTTCCATTTGTGTTCTCGAAGTATAGTATCGCAATTTGTTTGTTTGTTTGTAGGGTTTAACGTCCCACCGACAGTATTTCAGTCATTCGGAGACGATGTCTACTTAAAACAGATATAGTGCTGCTACACTGCAGTATCACGCCGTAGACATGTGGCACAAATACCACACCCAGTTACATTATTCTGACACCGGGTCAACCAGTCCTGGAACTACCCTTATATGCTGAGCGCCAAGAAAGGGAGCTATACCAGTACCATTTTTTACGACTTTGGTATGTCGCGGCCTGGGATTGAACCCACGAACTCCTGCTCCCGAGGCTGACGCTCTAATCACTCGGCCACCGGGACTGATCGCAATTTGTACCATATGCGAGTATTTCGCAAACAGCATAACAAAAAAATGCATACAACACAACAACAACAAATAATGCATAAGTATTGAAATAAACAAAACGCGGAAACCTATCGACAGCTACGAATGAAGATTAATTAAGATCGTATACATGAACATGGTGGTTTATGACACCCTTAACAGCTTCACAGCAGTCTGTAAGCGTACGCCGGCATACGGTTTGTTATACTGAACGCATACCAGCTTTGCGTTCAGTTAACCATAAAAAGTCCCTATAACGATAGCGTTTGCATCCCTGTTTTATCGTCGGTAGGGGCTTCGGATTTTTCATGTGAGGAAGCCTTCCAGCTGGCTTGCGGTAGGTCGGTGGTTCTACCCGGGTACCTCTGTGTACTCGGGGTCTTCCTCCACTTGTAATTAGCTGGACGTTGCTATATGATTGAAATACTATCGCAGTGACGGTAAACAACAACAACAACAACAACAACAACCTGTTTTATCGTATCATATAGAGCGAATCCATAGCAGTTACGAGCGTTATGGTTAACTGAACCAGGGCAGGTGCCACTGTGCACTCGGGGTCTTCCATTTTAGCTGAATGATATACTGTCGCAGCGATGGTAAACTCCAACAAAACAACAACACAACGGCCATAGCATAGCAGCATGGAGTTAATGCCTATAAAATATTTTAAAATATTGTATAATTAAATGATAATCAAGTTTAAGATATGATTAAATGATACAAAAGTTTTAAATATGTACTTAGGCTTATAAGTTCAAAAATAAAATTTTGTTTTGGATATTATTGGTCGAAATACATTTAAATACGCTCGTGCATTTTTTCATCAAGCATAATAAAGCCACAGGAAATGTGTACGTTTTGCAGCAATTCTAGCAATACATATAGCATGTGCTCCAGGAAAAGATGCAAAATTGAGCAATAAAAAAGATGTAAAATCAGAGATTATTCTCCTTCCGAATCAAACGAATTATCGGTATTTATATGTTATAATTTATTATTATAGGATTTTTATAGGCTCATGCATGTTAAATAGATGGGAACGTACCTAAAGGCTGGTGCTATTTAAATACAAAATTATTTCCAAGAATTCGTCAGTAAATGTGAACATCGTAATTTTTTTTATCAAAACAGTTCCCTGATGTCTGCAGATGTTTTCCAATTGCCCGATATTGCTTCGGGTACGCGATTTGAAGCTTGAGGGGGAAAAAGAGAGAAAAGAAGAAATGCAATGTCTTCAAATTTTCTGCTCATGCATGAGCATATTTCTTAAAAAATGACACGGAATTCTGAAATATTCATAAATTCTAAATTATATAAGGAATAAATAAGAATTTTATGATTATTTCGACCTTAGGTTTACTACTTTTGAAACACGGAGTCTGGAAATGCATCAACAGTATCCCACATTTTACGAACCTTTCCATATTCTGTCGCTCAAAAAAACATGGCGCACCGTTGCTATGAAATAAACACAATTTGACGAACAGAAAACCGACAATATTGGAGATTTAAGAATCACAGACGTCTGGTTAAAGGTTGCATCTTTTCGATTGATTTGAAATTTATCAAAGAACGCTGCATCACCAGATGCTTACGATGATATCTGTTGGTGAAACTGATTAACAGGAGGTGGCCGAGTGGTTAGAACGCCCCCCTCCCCCCGTAAACGTGAGATCGTGGCGTGGGTATGATCCCCGGCCGCGACATACCAAAGTTTATAAAATGGCACTGATATATCTCCGTTGTACTAGACGCACAACACATAAGGGAAGTTCCAGGACTGGTAATAATATGACTAGGTTTAGTATCATGCCATTTGCCTACAGCTTGATTATGTGTCTCGTGTAGACATTAAATCCATTTGACTGGAATACTGTCCGTGGGAGGTTAAACGAGCAAGAAAGCCACAGGCTGGTAGCCTGGGGTAATCATATAGTCCATATTTTGGGCTCACCTGTAATTCTCGGAGGACTTAACTGATTTTGATTAAGACTTACTAAAGTATAAAATAGGCTAGATGGTTTATAACGTGAAAAAAAATCTCGCCTGGCTACTATCCAGACCGCACCGGTCCCATGAAGTCGTGGATTTGGTCTCATCAAATATGTCAAAAAGGGAAAATGAATATGGTATAACTGGGGCACCATACAGGCAGCATTAAGATTGAAAATCTGGTGTTGTTCAGTTACATAGCAAATACGGATGGACATTTTTCAGTTGTCAGAAGCTCAGCTATTTAGCGCATATTCAGTAGATGAAAATTTTGGCGTAAGCAAGTCTACGGAGAGACATGTGCTTCATGTCATATTTAGATTTATTTCAGATTACCTTATCTCGTGCTGCTGAACTTTAATGCAAAGAGTGTGTTCCAAGACTTGCAGATCTTCCCCAGGGTTTGTAGAAATGATTGGCCCGACACCTATTTAAAGTCGCACTGAGACAGTCTGTATTGGTTTTGATGTAGATTCATGTTCACCGTGCGGCTGAACTTTCACCCGAATATATAGTAAATGTTTGTGAAGAAGTATGCAATAATGATATTTTTTTTATTTTTATTTTTTATTTTTTTATTTTGACATATTCAAGCACATTTTATATACAACAGTAGACCAATACAAACATATACATGTGTATATATAATGCATATATTCTCTAAATAATAAACAGTATAAATTAAGATTAAATTAGCATAGTTTAAATATAAATAATTATTTTACACTTAAAAAAAAACTATAAAAAATATTATATTTTCTGACAGGAAAATATAACAATAAAATATGAGAAAAAATGTTAAAAAGTTGACAAAAAAGGGATAATGTGTATATAAAATAAACTTGATGTCATGGATAACCCTTTAAGCCCGAAGGCTTATTTCCAAAGGGGTCCATTGATACCAGGAGCCAGGATTGCAAGATGATAGGCGTTACCAAAAAAGGTTTATTGTATTGAAAATTCAATTATGCTCTAATAATTTAAGGTTTTGTTTAAACAATTAACAATCATATTATTTGATTAAAAGATGAACATATGAATATATAATTTATAATATTTCATAACACAATGGTTTCAGTAGTACTTAAAATCATTTTCATAGTCTTTCATAAGATTAAGCTGAAGGAATTTTTCAACAGATGATTTAAAAGATCTCTTGTTTGTAACTTTCTTTATGTTATCTGGTAAATCATTTCAGTCCTTAATTCCTTCATAATAAGAAGTAGAATAGTTCATCCCTTTGAAATTTGGAACAGAAAAGATGTATGAAGAGAATCTGGTAAGATGAGAATGTTTATCACCTACTTTGATGAAATGTGATTTTTGGTACTCTGGACACTTGTCATGGAAAATATTAAACATATGGTTTAAACATAACTGCTTTACCCTGTAGTCAACATTTAAAAAGTTGAGGTTCGAGAAATCATTAGCTGAAAGACTGGTTCTTGGAGTGTATTGATATATGAACCTATATGGACCTATAAAAATGATATATTGACTTCTTACACATTTATGGACAATCATGACTGAACATCAGAAGCATTGGGGAAATAAAACATATCTAAAACATGTAGGGTCGGAAGGTCGACAAAACATTTTTTTCCTATTTTTTTCCATATTTTTTGAGGATGTGACGAAAAACAACCTGATTACCCGAATGCTAGGAAAAAAGTTTAGAGTTGGTACAAAAAATAGAGTCAGATGGGTTAGTGGAGACAAGAAGCAGTTTGTTTTTATTGCACATTATCGTTTAATGGTCGACTGTCAAAGTTACACCGTATTGAGCCTAGTTACAATCCTATTGTTAAAGTTTACCTTCGCTATGGAAACCGGTATAAATTCCAATTACAATCGGATCACATTGGTGATGATGAAAAATGACGGAAATACCCGAGTTGTTCTGATTGATAGATAAGTTGTTCTGGAATTGTTCTATGATTTACATAGGTTTACGCCTAGCATCTAGTTAAT
>CM037794.1:10181870-10231870 GCA_021229015.1 Solen grandis
GGGGTGTATTTTGTATTTTCATCAGGAACCTTTAGTGTTTTCATTCTTTTTCAATACCCTGAAATGCATTTTTCTGTCCTTTTAAAGGGCGCTATTGTCAAGGGGCAAGAGATGGTCATGACCTTCCCTGGCATGAAGTACTGGTCAAACCCAGGGATTAGTTAAAGTTGTAATAACTTGTTTTCTATAATTATGGTTTTAAGATAAATCAGTCAGAATAAACATAAGATGCTCTGAAAGGATTTTTTATAAGGTTATCTCCAATGTCACAAGTACGCATAGAGCAATCGTCTTGAAACTTTAAACAAAAAATTACCTCATGGGATAACGTGTCAAGTACTCCATGAATTCTGTATGGTCATCGGATACATTTTAGCACTGCTTTCTATAAATAGCCCTTGAAAAAACAGTGAAACAATATTTAGACAGCAGTCATCATATATCTTGGATCTTCACATGTATATAACTTATTCCCATATCAACTTTTAGAGATCTTTTCTGTAAAAGAAATCAGGGTTTTCCAGATGGGCATCAAATGACCTGCTGCCACTCAATGTATAAAGAGACAAATTTGAAATTTTAGAAAATAATTTGGAAAAATATTAGGGTCAAAATGGATACTTTTTTATACCACAGTATGTTTTTTTATTCTAAAAAGAAAAGAAAAATCATCTTTGTAGTTATACAGCATCACATGAAGTAAATAATGTAATCAGCATTCAGCTACAAGAAATATATACTCATTGTAATCATATACATGTAATCTTTTATCAGGAATTTTCATAACTAAAAAAATTGGGGGCAATTATTTTTGCCACTTATTACAAATATAAGCTATCTTTAATTCCCTCTGCCTCTTTCTTTCTTTCTTTCTTTCTTTCTTTCTTTGTGAAACCTGTGTTGAATATTGTGGACGTATTTCGACAGAGCGCTTTCTTACTTCAGGTGTGACGGCCTGTACAGCGACCAACCCCATCTGGTTTATCAAAACACGACTCCAACTAGATCAGAAGTAAGTAACAAAGACGTTTCTTACACCAAATTTTTCCACTGACTTCACTTCCAGTATTATTTAACCCTTATCATAGTAGAATGCTTATCACAGAAAAAATGGGACCTGTATGATAATCAGAGTCCCTTTCTCCCACTTCTTAATCAGGGGTCGTTCATAAGTATCTTCTAAAAAAATTTTTTTTCTCTCAAAACTTGCTTCATGTATTTTCAACAGGATTTTTGTCTTTCCCCCAAAATAAAGAAATTGCATTCTGTAAGAAGTCACATGTGGTTTTATTACAAATGTGTATTCCAACTTTTTTTTTTTTTTTTTTTTGGGCATACTTATTAAACTTTCTTTATGGTAAATACTCTTTCCCATTGCTAAAATAAATATTTCCTCATTCTTATTCTGCATCTCATTTTAAAGTTCATCTTTCTGTTTCTGCTTTTGTTACTGCTACTACAATATACTGCAGCCATCACCTCTGCTCCTTCTAATTTACCAACAGTCACGTGTGTGACTTCTCTTGCTTACCCAACTGTGTTCAAATCCTGATTTTATCATCTTCAAATCCTCTTCAAATGATGCAAGACTGAGTAACAATGACACATTCATGAGGCATACCCAGTCTACAGGTGTATGTTACAGCATTTAACCATCACCTTGTAGTCTGTTCATTCACAACACACGTGAAGTTGCTATATATAGGTAAACTAAACACTTCCAAAGTACAATGTACGACCTACCTTCACCATATGGGGCTCTTTACTCAAGGTGTTATGTTAATATGTCCTTCACGGTCTTTGTCACACGTGACAGGTTTTGTCAACTCTTATCGGAAAAATGTTTGGTTAATCTAAACAGGTTATCTATGTAGACACCTATTATCTTTACCTTCTGTTGATGAAAAACTGGCATTCCTTTAAGCAGCATGTTTTGGGTAATCTTGAAGACATACATTTGTGTATTTGTCCTTCTGCCTGTCATTCACTTCCTGTTCATGGCGTTTCAGTAATGTGACAATTTTTGTTGAAACATACAAAATAAGTTACAGAATAAGAACAAATGACAAAGCAAGAAAAAACAGATAAAAAGGCTGCTGTTTGGCTTCATACAATGTTCCATTAAAATTTCAAATTATTTGAAGGGTAAAGCAATTCATCAAGTGACAGAGCTTGGTTAAAACTTATTTCAGGGCAAAGTAGAAGATTCTTTCATCACCCTGTCAGGCATTTAAGTTATCTTCCCAGAAGAAAATTTTAGTGTAAAGGAATAAACAATGTCAGAAATTGTTTTCTTACCTACATAAATGGTATAAATGGCTAGTTAAATAACAGCAGGGTCACTGAACCCTAGGATTTTTTTGTAAACAAAAGTTGTATCCTCCATTTCATTGATAGATCACAACAGATTTTGTCCACTGCATGAGAATAAACAGGAAGCCTGTCCTGAGAAAGAATTTGATGGTTAATATTTATAAAAGAAATGCAGTTTAGTTGTTACATCTTTCTTTAGGCCAGTCTGCTAGATTTAGTTGTTGTATTATAGAAAAATGATATAACTTTTTGATTGCAAAGCATAACTTACTGCCCCTTGCCATGCTTAGTTAAAAATGTGGCACAAAATACATATTTCACAGGCACCTGCAGAAAAAATCCATCTATAAGTGTGTCACTGTCTCTTCTTTGTTGTTGTTTTTAGTTTTTTTTTTTAGAAAACTGACCTGTATCTGTGACATATTTCCTGCATCTGTTATATTGACATTTATACCTGGATCTGCGTCTGTGCCATTTACCTGAATCTGACTGGTCTGTTTCCATGCCAATAGTCAAGGTTAATGTGTTTTTTTGCTAAACATGTGTCATGCAGACACGCTGTCCTACTGCTACCTGTAGCCTTGTTCTTGGCTGTGCTGGTAGTACATAGTCCCCCACTATCCATTAATCAGACACTATTTGCCCACACTCATTGGTCTACATTATCCCTGTGGATTCAGGCTGATGGAAAACTTCCTCCTAGATCTACTAGAGTAGGACATTTCTTTGTATTTTGGCAGAATTACTTGCAAGTATTTATATACCTTTAGATAAGTAAGTGGCAAATCCATCTTGTAAGAATAACCTGAATTTTTGAGAATTTGTAAGCATTTGCCAGCGCCAGATTCTTTGGCAGGCTCCCCTAATATTCTGTCCAACCTTGATGCATCCCTGCTGGTTGATATATAAAGAGTAGATCTGAGTACAGATATGTTATGCAGGGTACCAAACCTCTCTTTTTGGAACTCTTCCTATGTATTATGTATTAGAAGAGTGTGCTGGATCTTCTGTATTAATTAACACCTCATGGAGAATTTAGTGTGACCCGGTTCTGCTGGAAGATCAAAGAAATCTTTTAAAGGGCCACATGTTAATTTGTTCACCAGATTTTTTACTGGTGGTAACCGGTGTCCTGGGTTACCACCGGTTTTCCTGGGATAATGGCTCTCCACAGACCTTACTGATAGTGTTTTTGTGTGTCCCAGATAGTGTGTGTGTTTGGGGGGTGGGTTGATGAGTAGCTAAGCACTTGGGTTGATGGAGAAAAGCATTGTTATTTGTGAAAGCACTTGATGTTAGGTCACAAGTATGCCTCAACAACCTAAAGATAGGATTGTTTCTGAACTCATAGCGGAAAAATTATAAGTATCAGCTGAGCTTACCGATACAGGGAGGGTTAGTTTACTGTTTGTTGATACAGGGAGGGTTAGTTTACTGTTTGTCGGAGAAAAAGTATTCTGTTATTTTCCCTCATGCTCTACATAGGAAGAGCATTTTAGGGAAAATTTCAAAAAGAGAGGTTTGGTACCCTGCATACTGACTGTCATATCTTTGACTTGACGCTTATACAACAGTAATTTGATTTATATATATTCACCCTTTAACTTTTGAATATTCATGTACAAGTTTATGACTTGATAATTATTAATTAACTGAATTTTAAATGGTATATGAAACAAAGATTTATTTATTTAAATGTGGAATATTGTTTGAACAAACAGATCTGGTCTGATCTTGGTCGACTCTGTTTGCCAAGTGCCAGAGGTTAGGGATTAGGACAGTGATCTGATTTTTAGGGAGGTTATCTTGAGGTGCTAACAGAAGAAAATAATCTTCTCAATTGTCTGAACATGTCCTAACCTGATTGATCTTAGTACAGATTTGAACCTGTAGAGTATAGGAACTCACACAAGTTGTCATATAATATAAAATTTTATTAAACAAGTTCAAGAAAATCGTTAAAAAGCAAGCCTCTGATAACTCATGTGAGATTCTTTTTATCACATGACTTCAAATGCTGAGATAAAGCAGAATAATATGTTTTGATGTTTTGCGCACGTTTGTGCACATTTTTTTTAACCTATGAATTGTATAGGTTTAAATGACATCATGACGTTATATTACATTTGTTGAATATTAAAAAATATGTAATGGATATATTACACCGGAAACAAAGAACGTTGTGATAAAATTTGATAGAAGGAAGATTTAATACTTAAAAGTTTGTACTGTAGTCATATAGACTTAAGTTTATACGCAGTAACTTATTGATTTTTAACATACCAAATATTTCCTGGCAAAACAACAACTGAATGTGAAAACTAGTAAACAACAGAATATTGAAAATGAAATTAAAATGTATACAGGCAATAAGTACCTAAGTGTTTGGACCACAAAAGTTTTGGTTTTCTGCCAGTTATGATCTAGATTCTGTTTACCAGTAATGTATCGACCCAGTGAATGCAGTGTGAAGTGTCTGTTGTGCTTGTGAATAAGCAATTAGGTCACAAACTGACAGTGTGTCCTATACAACCAGTTTTTTCTGGTTTGATGCAGATTGGATTAATCAGATTGAAATACAATGTATATCGAAGCTTATTATGTACGATTTTATTTTTAGAAGATAGCTTGTAAGAGGGTAAACACAGGCATGTATTGAGATTTAGAAGATAGCTTGTAAGAGGGTAAACACAGGCATGTGTTGAGATTTAGAAGATAGCTTGTAAGACGGTAAACACAGGCATGTGTTGAGATTGTTTAGCAGTATTTAGATTGTATGTGTGGAAATGATGTGTGTGTGTATATATAATGCCAAAAAAAAAAAAAATGCAATAAAAAAGACTTAAAAGGTTTGATTTTTTTAAACACATATGGTGTTGGCAGTTCATCAGGGTTTCTATCTAGGTTATTGCTGAAACTATTTAGGTCACCTGTATTATTTGATGAATAAAGCATTCTATACTGATGCTCTAATGTTAAATTTTTGTCACTTCACTACATAACCATCATGACCTGTATGGCATAAGAGATATTGAGAACGTAGATACAAACCATTAAAAAAAATCTAAGCATCCTAGATTGCAGGAGATTTTAAGCAAGTACAAATACATGTAGTAGGACCAATCTTTCAGAATCTCATCCAAGAATGATGTTGAGATGAAGTAAGGAGAGACATTTTTCAGCCTTTATAGTCAGTGTTCTAGCTGTTTGCTTTCATTTGGTTTCAACACTGATTTAAAAAAAAAAAAAAGATGAAAAAAAAACACAAAAAAACAACAAGCAAACAAAAACATATGGAATGATAAATGCTTCATTACAAACCATTAAAAATCATTTTGAAATGTATTTGCGGAGAATGTGTATATTATAATATATATTTGTTAGATAACTTAAGAAATATTTGTCCTTGTCATAGATGTAACAACAGTTTTTCCGTATGTTTCAGGCGTGGAAGCAGCCTGACCACGAGACAATGTATACAGAATATCTACCAGACCAGCGGGCTGATCGGGTTTTACAAGGGAATCAGTGCTTCATATGTGGGAGTCACAGAAACAGTCATACATTTTGTGATATATGAGGCCATCAAGGCTAAGTTGCTAAGCAACAGTAACCCTAATGGATCTGAGGCTGAGCGAACGTACAGCGATTTCCTACGGTTCATGGTAGCCGGTGCCTGCTCCAAAACAGTCGCCACTTGTATTGCGTACCCTCATGGTTAGTACTCATTCTCTTAACAAGTGTTACTTATTAATCTCTTTATGATGACAAAGATTTTTTATGACTATATTTTGAGCTGAATTTTAGTATTTTCCCCTTTGGAAATATATGGTTGTTAAAATTAACCCCTGTGGAAGTGAGAAAATTTTGGTAAATATTGGACTTGTTTCAAGAATTTCATTGAAACATAGTTAAGTTTTCCAGTAAGTTACATGTTTACACTTATGTATACTATTGTATTTTCCCCCACTTCTTCTGAAATTCCTGTGTAGTTTTTGGGTCTGAAAATACTTGAAAATCGTATATCATTGTGTAAGACAGGCATGCTCTATTCTGAGTGCGGCAAATTTTTCCATCAGGTTCTTTTTTTAATATCTAATTACTCCATTGACTGACATTGTTTACTAAAAATAACAGTATTTGCCCACAGATTATTTTATCAGGATTTCAAAAATATTTTGGATACTTGCCACGTTTTGTACTATAGTGGGAAAAATACCTTTATTCGGTATAGCTTAGACTCATTCATACACTGGACAAATGTCTGTTGTGTAATTTGATTATCATGGAACATTGCCAAGTAGTGATCAGATATAAGTAACTGCGGTGTAGTTTTAGTGTCAATGACAGGTTGATAAGCCCATACCTCATATAAGCGTGCTTAGCTTCCGACACCTTGCATACAGAGCAGACCCAGATCAAACTGCTCCTCTGTATGCTTATACAATATTGTACTTTAGATATAGTCTGCCTCAGCTATGAAAAATCCATTGTTTATACTATTTAAAGTTATGTTTATTCATCAAGTCATAAATTTGTGCATGGATATTCATAGTATCCTTTTCTTCATGAGTATTAAAGACTTCTTGAATATTAACTTATTGAACTTAAAGTGGTGTATATAAAACAATGATTTTTCTTAGCATAGCTGAGTGTCAGAGCTACAATTTTGAATGAGAGGATAAAGAGCCTTTATTACTGCATGAATTTTATAAGACTCAAAATGCATCTACTCTAGGTAAGAAGTGAAACCTCAATATCTTGGTTGTCCAAGCTTACTGCTTATCTCTATACTCATTTTGATCCACAAATGAAATTTTACTGTATAGTTACTTATAGCTGTTCAAGTCTGCAAAGTGGTATAGGGCAACCTGTTTTATTCAGTGCAGACATTTTAAAATGCTTGTAAGTAGGTTCTAAATTTAGATAGTTTTGGCAGTGATTTAGTGATTTAACACTTGAAATGAAAAACCTTCTGTTTTGGGTACATTGGCATTAGTGAGTACAGTAAAGGATTTTTATGTGTGTGTCATAAATTGCTGGTTTTCTAATTGATACTGATTATTTGTATCTTAGTTTACTATATTTATATCCCCAAATACGAAGTATATGAGGGCTATATTGGAGTTGGGCAAGTCAGTCTGTAAGTGTGTCCACTTTGTGCCTTAATTTGATTTTGAACAAAAGATGTGATGCAATGAATGGACTGTATATCAATTGTTTCTGAATACTTTTATCCTTGCAGAGGTTGTACGGACGAGACTTCGAGAGGAGGGCAACAAGTACCGCTCCTTCTTCCAGACACTGCTCCTGGTGGCCCGGGAGGAGGGTCACCGAGGATTGTACCGGGGTCTGGCCACCCAGCTTGTCCGTCAGATTCCTAACACAGCCTCAATGATGGCCACATATGAACTAGTCGTGTACCTCTACCATTGTTGGTCACAGAACAAGACCTGAGTCATCACATCACAAACTAGGCTAGTGGTACAAAAAATCTTGTTACCGTCTGCTTAGAGCTTGGTGCATTAGGCTTGGGAGCGATCTGTTGACAGATTGCAGAGTCAGGTTCTCATCATGTATTGTAACTCAGATTGTCTTGGTCATGTACAAGGTCTGAGAAACTTAAAACTGACTGTGATATTTTTTTTACTATTTATGATATTGGAAAAAATGCAAAACTTTAATTTTAAAATGAGAAGTAGAAAAAAAAAAGACTGCTTTGTGTTAAGTTCTTTTGTGCATGTTATAGTCAATACAGAGAAAACAATTTTAGTATAAATTTTTATTTTTATTTTTTTCAAATTTTCTTTGTACTTAAAAGAAGTTATTACATTTAGTGACGGAAAAAGTGTACACATACCTCAGTAAGAAACAGTTTGTATCTATGACCAAGGAATTGACATATTGAGCTAGATCATGAGAAATTTGCAGGAGACAAACAAAAGCTCCTACGATGTTTCACATTTTCATCTGCACCTTTTCTTCTGTTTGAAGAGGAGCTTCTTTCGCTTTCGGATGGAAATAAAAAGTTGCAATGGCAACCGTTGTCACATAAGAGAAAGTTTTGGGACAGCACTGTCCATACAAGATCTCTTTCTCTCGCTTGACCAGTTCAAGGAGCGATGGAATTAGGAAAATAAACCAGCATGGCTTTTATCAGTTTCATACAAATCGTGATAAATTATCATCATGGGCAGTGATAATCTCAAATTTTGACATACCTCATATACTAAACATGACAATTGTCTGTAAAAAAAATCAAAATACTCTGTTCTGTCATCGTCTGACTACATTCAACTACATCTGTCAGTCATGGATATTGGCTATGGCTTTGTTGCTTAAGATATTTATTAAAATAAAAGCAACCAATAAAAAAGCTTCTTATAGAAATAAGTACTCTTCAGCTGGAATATGTAACATTGGAAAAGTAAAAAATGATCAATAAAATCATATCTTGTCCACATCGACTCTCATGGAAAAAGCAGTAATTTGCTGATTGTAATATTTTCACATGCAAACCAAAATTAGTTATTCAGCATATCTTTATGTGGGAATGGTAACTTTAAGAATTGGCGGCTCCCATTGGTTAAAAAGATTCATATTACAAAATGGGGCAGGAGGGCTGCTTTTTCAAATCGTCAAAAAGCCACTGGTGATATATGGAGAGTAGCGGAATGAGAAATCAGTCCCTGATAATGACTGTCATAAAAACACACCATCATGTTACCTTGCAGCCTTGGATATCATACTTTGTGTAGAGATTCATTTTCAATGATTTCTGTATTTTGACGTTCTTTGCAGTTGTCATGACTATCAGTTTGTGAAACAGGTTGTTTGTGAATTGAATTATGATTGTTGTGGCTCTTTTTTGGTCAGGATGAGATAACAGAAGGGGACCACAGCTCTCATGCTCTTATGTTCCCAGAATTTTCAGCAGACTGAATGTCACTTAAGGCAAGTCATTGTGAATGGAATTGAGACTTAAACGACTAACAGATTTTTTTTTAGACATATGCACAGCGTCTGTAAATAGGAGCATGTGAATGTGATAAGACATGAAAATTGTGCAAGTCCAGTTTTAATGAACATCCATGTGGTCTTCAAAGCTTGTTGTATGTGTTTTTGTCGAGAATTCCTGAGCCTTGTCTATGCTTGGTTGGAAAGAATATCCACTGAGCTGTTTTCTAAGCCGAAAATTGATGCTGGTTTTATAAAAGGATTCGAAATATTGGCAGAGTTAGCCATTACAAGAAACTGCCCCTTACTTCGATGACTTTTATTAAGAGGTGCTTTTGGAGATAGACCCCCAGTGTGGGTAGATGGATGGACTTTGTGGCCCACCATCGGTAAAAAAGTCTTTCATCATTATTGTTTCTCTCATCATTATTGTTGTCATGTTTACTGTGTATGTGCTTTTGATGTCCTTTTCATAGGCATTATGTTCTGCCACATCTGTATTTCACTCCTTACCTCATAATTGTTTATGTACAAAATTCATAACTTAATGAGTATTAATTTACTGAAATGTTTAAAAAGTCTTAGCATAATTTTCTATTTGCAAAATGTGCATAAGCCCAGAATACATTTTTTCAATATGTTATCAGAATTTTCAGTATCAAGAAAGAATTGGCAAAAACAAATAAATATATATATATTTTTGCCTCTCTGTAGACAATAAAAGTGGAGCACATATTCTGTAGTATTATTTCTTTGTTTTCTATCACACAGATATACAATGTACCTGTATTAGAAATTAATGATCACCACACACCTTGTTTTGTGTTGGCTTTCCTCTTTGTGCATCAGGTAAAAACATGTTTAAGGTATTCAGTCCATCATTAAAGTTGGCTGTAAGTTGTCAAGTTGACAGCTATATTGAATTTTGATACTTGATCACCATATGATTGGTGTAGCTTTATAATTTGAAAGTAAACTGTTTATATATCACAACAACGTTACTTTCATGTCAAAATATTTCTTCTTTTGATATGTTTGGTGTTTACTTTTTAATTTTTTAAATATATATATATATTAGCCAATAATTCATTAGGATAAAACTCGTTTTGAGGACAAGAAAATAGAGTTTGTAGTGTTATTTTCTGTGACATTGTATGTCTCTATTAAGAAAAAAAATCTCTGAAAAAAGGAGGAAACAAAAAAGATCATTTGATAGCTTGCATCTTCATGATGGACAAAATTCTTTAGCTTTCCATGTTTCAGGTACCTTGTATTTGTATGGGGAAAAAAATTCTTTGTAAGTTTGATAGCTTAGAAATTCATATAGTTAGCCTTTGGTGTACATAGAAATGTAATATAGATTCTACCTGTTGTTTGTTTGGCTAAAGAACATGTAATTATATTCAACTTGCATGTTATTAAATGACTATTGACATAAAGATACATTATGACATAAAATGACATCAAAAAAAAAAAAAAAAAAAAAAAACAGTTAAAAAATGTGTAAAATATGAGGGTAATGATGTGGCAGATTGACAGGCTAACATTTCTCTAGTTAATGTAAAAAAATGAGGATTTTGTCAGTTCAATCAGAAATTGTTCTTTTGTTTTTTTTTGTTTGTTTTTTTTTTAAATTTTTTTGAAGCATGACAATTGAATGCTATTTAAATAATACTCTGAAGCAATGTTCAGGAATGGTCTATAAAACAGTTTGTGAAAATTTTGTGAATTGTTGAGTTGAAAAGCCTCAAATTGAAAAGTTAGTGAAATCGGCCATATTTGTGATTTGTCGCAATATTTGGACAAGTTGAAAGTGTCAAAATACTGCAGTAATGACATCATTGACCTTGCTCAGAGGCAAACCTCATGTATGTTTACATGCTGGTATGTCGGGTATTGTCCGACCCCAGTATGGGAAAAAAATAAATAAAATGATTATAAAATTATATAATGGTTCTTTTTCTTATTAACCAATATACCAGTAGATAGATAATTTACTTATTATGCTCCAGGTAAAACATTTTGGGATAGGGGAAGGGAGCAGATAGTCCCCCATTTCGTTTGTCCATCCCATTTTTAGCTCACCTGAGCACTATGTGCTCAAGGTTAGCTTTTGAGATCACACTGCGTCCGTCGTCGTGCGTCGTCCGTTGTCAACAATTTGCTTTAAATGACAACACTTCTGAAACCACTGGACAGAATTTAATTAAACTTGACAGGGATCCTTTGGTGAACTTTCACAAAAGTTGCTAAAATAAACTTGATCCATGTAGAATTTAGTTACAATGTCAACGGGAAAAAAATTATAACTTTAAAAATCATCTCCTTTAAAACTACTGGCCAGATTTCAAAACGTTTTAGTACAGATGTTCCTTTGGTAACCCTCTACCAAGATTACTAAATTTATCCCGATCCGTTAAAAATTGCTACCAGGGGCGGGCGAAACCGCTGGACAGAATTTGATTAAAATTTGCAGGGACGATATTTTCAGTGATGAATCTTGTACATCCTCAATATAAACAGAATATGTTAAATTTGAATTTCTGATTTCAAAAACATGCTTAATATTGTGAAATATATAACTTTATGTGAATTTTCCAGTAAATTATTCAAACAGACTGCATCCGCGTCTGTTATTTCTGGTCGAACGAGATTTTTCCAAGTAAGGGGAGGTAACCTCTAAATGGAAGAGTGCAAACTCCCTCAGCAATTACTGTCCTTGAAAAGTACAGTAATGTTAAAACACTGACCTTGTCTGTTGTAGAGTCAAGGGGCAGTATGTCATATTAGACACTCAAAGTACTGGTTTGCTTTTGTTTATAATAATCGTGATATGTACTGACTATTTGCTTTTGCCTCATGCAGTATAGTCGTGGTGAATAACCACTTATACACAGAAAAAAATGTATTTTTATTATTTTAACAGCATTAGTAGCATCCGCAGTAGCATCAACATCATTAACGACAACAGTATCACTATCGTAATTAGACATTACTTTTCCTGCTCCCTTTACGGATGATGACGTAAATGTACATTTTACATTGGTATTTTCATTGCTAGAAATGGTCATACGAGTGCGTACCAGGAGGAAAAAAAGTTGCGTACACCTAGCTGAAATATATGCTTCCAAGTATCCTGGGTAAATAAGTTTTTGTTTATGTTTTGTTTCATTTATTTTATATATATATATATATATATATATATATATATATATATATATATATATATTATCTTTTTTGATAAATATGTAGTCGTTTTATCAAAACACTTCTCTTGGATGCAGATTGCAGATTGAGATCTGTTTTAGGCTGAACGTTATAAATATCTGCACAATAGAACAGTATGTTTTAATTTGTTTCACCGTCCCCATGTTATAGTACACTTCGTAACAATAATGTTTACTCCGCCGATTGTAGTTGAGTGGGTGATTCTTCCAGAAAGAACATGATCGTTCGACATCATATATTACACACCGGTACCGGTAATCCCCATCAACGACGCATATCTTCTTTAAAATATATTTCTTGTTTTAGTTATTTTTATTGATGTGTGTATACATCTATGTAACTTTACGGCGAAAATGAATATAAAGAAAGGCTAGGACATGGGACATAATTGATGGCAATTATATCGTTGTGCCAACGAATTTTCCGAATTTTCGATGTCCGCAAGGAGACCGTTTGAAACTGAATCGTCTTTTGAACATTTGCATTGACAACTTGTCCCGAGAACTATGGGGGAAAGTTTGTTTTTTTTTTAATTTTTAATTTTACTAATATGTACATAACATACATAATGTTCACAAAAACAATTCTGAATTACCATTTAGGGATGTCAAAGATTAAAATAAATTAATATCGATACATCGAAATATAGGAATCAACAATGTATTGAAAACTATTGATGTATCTATTCACCTGCCATCTAGGTAGAGAGATTTTTATTTCCATGAACTCATTTTCTGGATAAGTTTGGCAGTAAATAATTTGGCTGGTAAAAACATTTTTGGTATTCGATATTTTAGAACGGAATCAACTTAAAATCAAAATGGTTATTCGTTGATATTTCGATATCTTAATAATCGATTACATCCCTAATCAACACAATAAAACATATATAAAGTACAATACAGGTCTTGATATTTTACATTTCCCTAAATATTAATATTCATATTCAATTACCAGTCAGTTATACAATATTAAAGCTTGTAGTACTTTGTAATAAAGAAGGAAAGGTAGATACAAATCTGTAGAAAATATGCCTGTACATATAGCATATTATTTGGGGGAACTATGGGGGAAAGTTAGTTCTAGGGTTAGGACACAATGTAAAACATTGTACATATGTTCCAGTACCAAACACTTTTTAATTTTCGTTGACAGCCATTGTTGTTCATTATGTGTACTCTCGAGGGAATCTTGTTGCCAAGGTGAATCTGTTTCAATACAACAACAACAACACGGAATCCATTAGATGAGTTCTGTGGAGTAATAATGGTAAAATAAAACCCTCCATGAAGTCAAGGAAAATAAGATTTCCGCGACAGTTTTTGTACTAACAGTTGGAACGACGCGGTGACGCAATGATTAGGGGTGTCAGCGTTACAAATGCAATGCGATTTACGATAAAGTTCGTGTAGCACTAGCGATGGTTTGTTAAGGAATCTCATATTGTAAAATATTATATTGCATTGTTTCAATAATTTGACCAAGATATCCGAATGTGAACGCAAGTCCTATTTCACGTATACTTACAGGGACAAAAAGTTTGCTTGCGTTTTACATACCAGCGACATTTTTAAGATATCATCGACTACATGAATCATATATGGTGCTTCTTTACTGCGATATTACGTCATCGACATACGATACCTGCACCACACCCTGTCACATGATCCTGGAACTACCAAGTCCCTCATCTGCTGAGAGCCACAATGGGTCAACACCGGTCTGAATAACAAGTGCAAGCCAAAGGTACCCGGTATTCTGTTGCCAATTTAAAAAAAATCAATGACCTTATATAAGGTTATTGATTATTATTATTATTATTATTTTGAAATGCTGCAGTTTTTCGGTCAAAGCAATTCGGTACTGTATACCTTTGGCGCAAGCTAGTGACGTTACAGACTTAATCTTTTAAGAGATTGCTTAGCACCAAGGACACAGGGAATAAAGCAGCACTTTGATATGTCGCGTCCAGGGTTCGAACCTAAGGTTGGGCAATTTTACCCAGTTTTTTGAATGAGATTATAGTTGAAAAGTAACCCGTTGCACTAGCTAAACAGAAAAGCCTGTTGTGCGGGTCTGAATGTTGTTGGTCCGAACGACTTGTTATGGCTTTCCCAGGTACAAAGATTTAGTATAACATAGGAACTGTCGAGAGGGATTAGTTTAAAGTTGTAAGAATTCGTTTCTTCATCAAGTTAAAAACCATATGATAATGGATAGCGCATATAAAATATCGGTTATCAAAGAAAATAATATCAAAAATTCTAATATTTATTTTTTGCCATGTTTACCACAGAAACACTGGTGGTACATGCTATTGGTTGGAGTCCTGTGATCCTCTCGATGGCCTTGGTCACAGTCGGCCCATTCCCACGTCACTTCCGGGTTGTTCCAACCGATACTGCTTATCTGGCCCACGCCATTTTCTAGGTCAAAGTGCCAGCCATAACCATATTGGTTAAATCCGTTTGTTCCGACCTGGTTGCACCAAGACAGATTAGGGGCCACATTTGGGCAGAGGTTTGTGATCATGAAAACTTTGCTTATACCCGCTGGTGGTGCCGATCCCTGGCCGTCAACATAGCCACCTGAAGAAGAGGTCGGCCATATTGTAAAAGAACTATCGAAAGCTACCATAAAGACTTACTGAGCACTTGGTTAATCGTATAATTCATAGTTCCCACATCAGTGAATTTCCCTACTCTTGGCGGCCATCTTGAAGGGCAAATTCAAAGATTTTTTATATGAATGACATACAATCAGATATTTCACTTTTCTTATCATTTCATAAATCAAAATGCATACACCATTGGAAAGCTCTTGAAATTCATATTTTTAGAATGAAATATTTTTAATATGCATGTATGCACAAAAATATATGCACAGTAAAGAAAAAGGTATGGGTTCATCCTTAAACAAAATAAACAGTGTAACGTTTTTGGTTATAAAGTTATTACCTTTGAATTTATTAAAATATTATTTTCATATTTAAAATGATTAATTAAAACTGATCAATTCGACATAAATTCCAGTAAGATAGACTGAAAAATAAAAGCCCTATAATGATTTATAAACAGCAACTTTCTCAACTTTCGGCCTGCATTAACTTATGCCTTTAAAGATGGCTGCCAAAAAGAGTCTTATCAGTGCTTATGACATCACACTGTGTATTTTCTCATTTACTTTTATTCTTACTAATTTTATGTATGCAAATAACCGATATATGTAATATTTAAGTAGGTACATGTCTATTTAGTTACTTGATCGAAATCACGTGACGTCACCTGTTGTTGTGAGCCGGATGCAGCGCCCGCATGATGGACCACACCAGGAGCCGCCGCCACTGTCGAACAGCTGCTGATTGGCTGCCACGACAAAATCCCCGTGGTTCCAGCTGAACTATTAATTAAAATTACATAGTACATGTAGTTGATACACAGCAAACCCTTGATACACCGGCATTGTTTATAAATCTCGATTTCGCCGGTATATCGTGAATTGTTGCCGATAACGGAAGCCGAACTTGCTATTGCAAAGAGATTAATAAATCCGTCATATGACTTTTAGTGCCGGAACCCGAGTTCTCCATTTTATCGAATGTCGTTGTATCGAGGGTTAGGTGAATTTATTTTCGCAAAATCGTTTAGGAGGTTACCAAGGCGAAAAATCGAAATACCGATTTTTTTTATTCTTTTTTTTTTTTGCCTTCGACCTTCCATGATAAAAATGTGTGAGAACTTCAGCAATTTTCAAGTTAAGTCTTAAAACATGTCTACAGACAAATAGCTAGCTATAGAAGACCGAAGCGATCGTATCCAGCGTAGGCTTCTATTGTCTTGAGATATAATGGTAATATCTCTTAATTTGTGAAACACTAGACCTGGTTAATAGATTGGTCTTTTTTTATTAATCTCATTTTATAAATGGTAAAATATGAATTGGAAAAGTGTTCTTTTGAAATAAATCGCCGTTAGTTAACATCTGCATGAATCAACAGTTGGCGAGAAATTGCGTTTGGATTATTTGTCAGAATAGAATAAAACAGAATCAATATGTAAAGCTTGCCAATCGCGAACCTTATTTTAAAACCACATTATTGTTCACATCATGTTTTAATGGACCAGCTTTATTTTCTTTTCTTTTTATTTTATGGGGACCATGTCTAGATTAGACAAAAAAATTAAAATAATGTCACTCTGCAATGTCACGCCGTAGACAAGGTACATTATACCCCACCTAGTCAAATCATTCTTTCAATGGGCCAACCAATTCAGAAACTGCCCTAGTATGCTCATCATCAAACACAGTACAATTTTGAACGACTTTGATTTGTCGCGACCGGGGATCGAGTTCACGACCTTACAGTTATGGGACATTTTCTAGCTCGTCTGTTTTTCGAAGAAAAAAATACGAGCTATTGTCGTAACTCCGGCGTCCGCGTTGTCGTCGTCGTCAGGCGCGGCATCGTCGTCTGGAATCTTAACGTTGGCCATAACTTCTCTACTATTCAAATTTTAACCTTCATTTTTGGTATTCATATTCATCTTGACAAGACCTATCCAGACATATGCAAATATTCCACCTATTGACCTTGACCTTTGACCTTATTTTTCTGTAACTTTTGAAAACTTTAAAATGCCTGTCATTTCAAAACCGTTGTCAACAGGGCACTGACATTTCACATGTGAATTCCTTGTATCAAGACCTTTCCATCAATATTACACTTTTGGACATTTGAACTTGACCTTTGAACTTTGACCTATTTTTGAAATGTTAAAAAAAAAAAAAAAAAAAAAAAAACTTTAACGTTTGCCATAACTTTTGACTATTTGACATACATCTTTTATTTTATATTTGGTATGCATATTCATCTTGACAAGAGTAATTCAAATATACCTCAATATTTTATCAATCGACCTTGTCCTTCGAACTTATTTTGCCATAACTCTGGACAAGTTTTAAAATAGATATTTCTTTGTCATTTTTCAATATTTGTTTTAAACTTAGCATACTGGTTTGTCATCATATGCCTCCGCAGGTGTGATTTTGGTCATGATCTTTAGGCAGATAAAAAGAAGAGCATTTTTTAAAATGTCTTTAAATTTTACAGTTTTGTGTTGATTATCAAAAACTCAATGGATTAGCAATTGTGATTTTTATTTACATGTACATATTTTTGTGATGTATACATTCTATTCCATGCATAGGTCAAGGTCATCCTTCAAGGTCAAAGGTCACATTTAAAGGGTATGGTACTTCAACTTTGTATTTAAAGGCTTACAGTTTTAGTTGTTGATTTTCAAGGTCAACTTTTTAAAATGTTTAACAAAAATATGTAACGTTGGCAAAAACAGACGAGCGTTGGCACCCGCATGCGGTGCTCTTGTTAAATGATGCCGTTAAAGTCCAAGTACGATTCAGCTTAAGATTTACAATAGAAAAATATATTTCCGCATATTTCATAAAGACTAACCCTCAAATTAGGCTAGAATTTCTAATTAAAGAATACGGGAAATCCCCAGGAATCTTCATTGTTCAGACAGGGCACTATAATTATGCTAATATAACGGAGGGTGTTCTAAAAAATATTAACGAGGAGTGTTTCAGAAGTTCTTGTTATTACTCGAGCAAATTTTGATATACCGAAGAAGATGAGACGTGAAGAAAATCCACGAACTTCTGGAACACAGTATGGTAATTTTAGGTTTGACTTTGTTGTGAGGTAAATAAAGAACGAGAAAGCTACAACCTGAGATTTTTCTTTTGGTATCTTTCATGTAAAAAGGCACTTCCCAAGCTTCTTCGGGGAATCAATTTACAAAGAGACTTTTTATGGTGTAGGTGCATTCGGATTTAGCTCAAACATTTATAAAATACTGGGACATTCATTTCACATTTATGTGATATGCCCCAAAATATGAAACACAAGTATTTTTATCTTGCAGATATACATTAAAGTTATAAGATTATGCGCATAATCATAGTTTAATTATCATTAACTTGCTTAAAAAATAAGAAAGATATTGAATTTTAAGAGACATTTCATTATGAATTTTGTGTGGAAGATTTCGTGGAATATTACAAGTAGAAACAAAAACGCTTATATATCTTGAAGTGTGCTCGCACTCAATTTCTGAAATATTCGATGTTTTTTTACACTTATCACAATTTTAATCGCCAAACATTTCATCGTTTACCTGGTGGTCGTTATTGTCCGGGCCGCAGCCGCACGCCCCTTTGTGGTAGTCCGCGTACCGAGTTGTGGAAGCGCATCTTTTCCCGTTGTACATCTTCGGTTGCCCACTGCACTTCGAACCGGCGCTCACGTACCCTGCATGCATGTACATTTCAACTCTGTGGTTTTGTCAAATGAAATAAAGTGTAATAAACAAACGGGACAAGTTTGCCATGCAGACGCTCATCTGAGAAATATAGTCTTGACTGCCTGATGTTACTATACAATAGCTAGTTGTACTGCATACATAAGCCATGCAGAAATACAGCAAGATTAAATCAAACAGTATATGTGATCAAAATTTGAAGGTTGTAGCATAAAAATCCTAAGTAATATTAAAAGGGCCATAACTCCTGACCTAATCGGCTGATATCAGCCAATATCAACCTTGGCTGAGGCCAGCAGGGATATGCCTGTAAACATCGTCATTCAGTTTGAAGATGTTTAAGAATTAACGATGCTAAAGTGAAAACAAAGTGAAATATGGCACTTTAGGGCTATAACTCCTGTCCTAATATGTCATAAAGTTTGAAGATGACTGCTTAAGATTATTTAAAGGGCCATTACTTCTGACCGAGAGATTGTGGCGATAAACATTGTTATAAAGTTTGAAGATGGTTGCTTAAGAAAAGAAGCTGCTAGAGTGCAAACAAACTAATTGTGGACGAAGGGGAGTTGTTTTTTTTTTGTTTGTTTGTTTTCTTTTGTCTTATAGAGGGCCATGGCCACTTATTCTATTGTTACAGAATTAAGTCTATTGTTCTCATTTGTTCTGTTTACCGTTAGACGCGGACGGGCTACGAAAATTAGCTCATCCTGAGCACATGTGCTCTGGTAAGCTAAAAAATTACTTGTTTCTTCCACTAACCCGACCGAACCTATTTATTGTACAGACCAAAACTTTTCTTTCAAGTATTCGGATTATATCCCAGTTGTATAACGCTGCTTTTCGTCGCATCTTCTTAAAACAACAAGAGGAAAAGTTAAAAAATGTTTTTGCCGACCTACCAACCCTATTTTTTTTTTTTTTTTTTTTTTTATTTTTTTTTTTTTTTGATGGTGGAAACAAACAACATATTTTTTCCTGATAGTGTAACCTTGGTAAATACAAGACCTGGTGATATTTTTTTCGTAGGCCAAAGATCAAGTGCATAATGAAGAGGTCCATCTACTTAAGCAAACTGTCCAAATATTGAAGCAATCAAATAAAGGACATTAAACTTATAGCAGAATATAAAAAAAGTATAAAAAAGGGTCAACATGAGCGGATGCTCGACGCGGAAGTTTTCGTTGAAATATCCGTCCAAAAAGCACAGTAACAATGCGAGATTTCGAGAAGTGATTGGATATGTAGTCCGAGATTTGGGAAAAGGGAGAGAACCGAGAGAACATGATTGTATATTTAGTTTCATGGAAAGTAACTGAGCTTGTGTCGGGACTAGGAATAATTTGAAATAATTTTGATTTTAAGTATGGAAATTCAACGAGAGATAAATAACAGATCGACTGAAGGTTTTTTTTTTTTTTTTTTTTTTTTTAAATATATGGCCAGAATTTCAAAACAGTTAAAAATGATCGTAATATCAGTAATTTGAATAAATTCTAAAATATCAATGAAGATAATGTGTGATCTCGTAAGGAAAAAAAACAGAAGAAAAAAAACATATTTACCCACGCAGACAAGTACAACGAACTTGACTAGTAACCCCATCTCGTGCAAATGACAAAGACTCGACGTGTCTTGATTTTATAAGACAACAGATGGAGGATTCAGGACCTACACTGATAAGGTATTAAATTCTACGGTGGCAAATGGTGACATACATTATACTTCTTTTGTTGATGGAACGCAGTTGTGACCATACCACGTGATGTATCACGTCATTTTAAGCCATCGCGAAAAGAATATTTTGCATCGATTCAGAGGGGAAAACCGCTGTACGTAATTATTTTTTTTATATTTTTTATGGTATATAGCGCATGTGAAGCGGAAAATTGTGCCCTACACATAGGTATTAATGATTCTTTTGTCAGATGCACAGTTTTCCATAACATTCGTGAAAACCTTTGTGAAATTTTGTTTGCCAACACGTTAAGCACACTGATAAGGACTTATTGTCTCGAGGTAACGACTCAATAACACGAGGGATCGTGTTAAGCCAACTAATCAAATCTTGTGTCACATAAATATCGAGAGGATAAAAGTTACTTCCCCTTGTAATAAGAGTGCCCTTCTCCCAGGATGTGGCGATTTTGTCTTAATGTAAAGTCCCTGTTCCGCTACGTATTAGACCACTTAACTTCTACCTAGATAACCAAGGTACCCTACTGAAACATTAGAAAATCTTGGTTATCTTCGTGATGGGCCATGAGGTCCGAAATCTAGTGGAACCATTACAGGAACTTTACCTTTATATAGGATCATTCCTGTCAGTCATGATTTTTATCGATGGCAATTTGTAACAATCAAATTTGTCGTGCAAACGAGATTATTAGTCGTGCCTTCGACATAGTTTGTCGTATCTGGAGTTATTAACTCGTTTCTCGAGATAATAAATCGTTCTCTCGAGTAAATGAGTCGTTTTCTTGAGATATTAGGTCGTTCGCTCGGGTTAATTATTCGTGCCCTCGAGATAAAAAGTCGTTCCCTCAACATAAAAAATATAGCATGACACACCTATGCCACCGTATTATCCTGTTAACTTGTGAGTAGACATATATGTGAAATGTCATTGTTTTTGCTCTATCTAAAGAACATCAGATATTAGAATTCGTCAGTATACTCTATCACAAAACCATGTGGCAGAAGTCACATATCTTTGAAACTGTAACTTCATGAAAGATGCAGTCAAATCAAATAAGTGCAGATTGTCTATAAATATTTCGCAGAAGCAAAACATTTGTTAGATATTAGTTGATTGTTTGATTACCAATGTAATTATCCTTGATAAATGAATGAAGAATATGTTGATATTCCGAGGATCGATGATTCTAATACCGTATTTATTCCGAGGATCGATGATTCTAATACCGTATTTATTCCGAGGATCGATGATTCTAATACCGTATTGATTCTAATACCGTATTTATTCCGAGGATCGATGATTCTAATATCGTATTTATTCCGAGGATCGATGATTCTAATACCGTATTTATTCCGAGGATCGATGATTCTAATGCCGTATTTATTCCGAGATATATTCCTAGTTTCGACACAAGCCGAGTTACTTTCCATGAAACATATGCTATTGAAAACAAAAATGTTTTTTGTGTGTGTGTTTAACGGCCAACATAATATACTTTTAGTCATATGCAGACTATCATGTATGTCTACGATAGACAGACATTGCAGTCTTAATGTTGAAAAAAATGTAGTTTTAGCTAAACAGTACTGTACGTATTTGCACAAGCACTTTTTATTATTGAATTTCGTTTTCACTTTATGAGGAAATTTTTTATGCATATCTAGAATTTAGTATTAATCCTTCAACATTCAAGATTTAAAACAAAAATATTTTTGTACAATTTTCCCATCAGAGAAAATGCAAACAAAAACTAGTTCTAAATAGATTCCACAACATTGGAAAAAATAACAATGATACTACCAGGCGATTTTAATCCAGCAAACCGGATTTATATTGTATTAAACATATAGCATGTTTAATACCATATATATAAACACACACGTATATTGATTTAACGGGAAAAAAACAATTTACTATCGGCATAATATTTTTTATGCATGGCTATTAAAATATTTTTAAACCATATAACTAGAAATTACTAAATCATTAAATAGTTCCACACAAAACAATTACTAAATACTGGTTTTATTCAATCAACTCAACTCAAATAGTTTATTTTCAAAGTCGACAGCGCAGCTCTCTCTTGCAAATACATCAATAATTACAATGAATTATTATTTATAATCAAATTATTTTAAAATTTTATAAAAAACTAGATTATATAAGTAAATTGGTCATTATACATACTTTTTTAATTTTTTTATGATATGAGTTACATGATGCTTACATTTTTACAATCATCTTAAATTATACCACATTCAATATGTCATTCTTACTACTTTAATGCTGGAATCTCTCTTTCAAACAGAACACTGTACTTTTAATATCATTTTGTTTTCACGTATACTTATCGAAAGTATTTTTTAGGTATTTAAGTCTTATACATCTATATTTTGGACACACAAGCAAGAAATGATATCCAGATTCTATCATAGATGAGTTGCAAGCACATAATCTATTTTTCTATCTGTTTCATTGTATCTCCCTACCTCAATATTAAGTTCATGGCTAGATAAACGAAATTTACTCAAAATCTTTGATAATTAGTTTTTATTATTTCAAAATACGTTTCAAATCTAAATTCTGTTATATATTTACTGGTAGTTTCAAGTTTTGGACTATTATTTATACATTCATGCCATTTCTGTACAAACTTTGTTTTATCATTGGTACATAGTCAGTATCTACGTCAGAATTATTCTATATTTTTCCAAAACCTAAGTTTTTTTTTAAAGCGATTGAATTTCAAAGACCCAGATTTTTTTCGCTTGGCTATTCAGTATTTTAAACATTAGCGAATCTTGATTTTTCCTTATCTTAAAAATATATATATTTAATGCGCATTCTTTACATATTGTAGATAATGAAAATCTTCCTTGTGACTTTACGCCTAAAATAAATTTACAATTTTTTATATGTATACGCCTACACCTCTGAACAATATGTTAGAATAGGTGTAATCATTCTGTCAAATAACTGTAGTTTTGTTGATACATGTATATCAAAATTGAAACGTTGAAAAATATATAACAAATCCGACATCCCTCTCATTGCTTGTTCAGACAATGATTTAATTGCATAGGACATATTGCCAATATAAAACATATTAATGCCCAGGTAACAGAACTTATCCACAACTTAAATAAACTGTTCATTTATATTCCACCGACATTTTTTTTCTTTTTTTCAAAAATGCCTAATTTTGCTTTTCTTGCATTTATACACTTTATATACACTGTCGCTGCCTAAAAACGAAAAACGACGGCACCAATGATGTGTTAAAAATCATTTATCCGGTTTATAATGGGCACGCATGATAATCAGATAATTTATTAGTGCTATATCTGAGAATATATTTTAAAGCAAAAGCAAAAACAATTATTTTCTTTTCTTTCGCACTTGTAAATCTCTGACTCTAATTGTCACATATAAATTTAAAAAAAAATGTGGATAAACGCATAAAAACAACCTTGGTCGATTTTAGGGGGTGGGGGTCGTACGCCGCTTCCGCCCCCTCTAAATCTCTCCCTTGACTACTTATCATTATTATAAACATTGCAAAAATGCTCTAAAAGTCTCAAGACTCGTTCCCTCATGAAACTTTTCATTAGTGTTTCTTCCTATAGGAACTTGGCATTACCGCGTGACGTCCCCATCAACAAGGAGCGGCAGCGAGAGGCATGAAGGGAGCAGCAAGAGAGGAGGAATTGAAGGAAGTCAGAACGCATGCCTTAACAGCTGACTTTACAGTAGCTCAAAACAGCCCTCAGACAGCTGAAAGAAGGAGTCGCCTGGCCCAGATGGTGTCACAAGTGCAATTACAGCTGAGGCTAAGGTATGCTGCCACAGATTTGGCGAGAGGTTGTTATGGTACCTATCCTGTAGAAAGGCAAAACCCCAAAGCAAGTGGCTAGCATTAGCCCACAGACATATGCAGTTGGTGAATATGTCTATGATTAGCCTTAGTACTAGCTGTGGAGAGGACTGTCAACCATCGCTCTAAGTACTACCTGGAAACAAACAAGCTACTTGCGACCCAGAAAATTAGCTTTAGACAATTTCATCATTTAATAAAATAAACTGAAGCTCCCTTTCACGTGATCCTTCTTTTATGTTTCTCATTTGGGAAAGATTTAGCTTTTATCCTTTTTTATAACTTATACTAGGAGACATTGAAGACGTTTTCAAATACACCCGTGGTAACATGTAGATTCCTGAGTAGGACATTTGAAAACAGGGTGGTGGGGTCTCAATACGTTTTTAATATGTCCCAATCAGGGGTGGGGGTGGAGAAGAGGATCTCAGAACGTTTTCATTACGCCCTACTCGGGAATATGAAAACGTTTCAAATGCCCGTTTTCATGTTCCCGTGTATGTGTGTGTGTGTGTGTGGGGGGGGGGGGGGGGGAGGGCGCGGGGTTGGGGGGGGGGGGGGCACTTGAAGGGGGGGGAGCACCATGATGTCACATATATAATGCTTATTATTGATTTTTTTTTCCAATATATATATATTATTATATATTATTTAACCAGACACTGATTTTACGAAATGGTTGTTCGTGAATACGACAAAAATGTGTCGCAAAGTTTGCTCAGTCGACTATCAGTTTTCAGGGATTCGTCAGTGTGAGCCTTCCGTTTTACAAAAGAATCTTCTACGTTATGAAATTTATGTAATTTAGATAAAACTCGAGAGATAAGACATAATGTAACTAACCTAATAACCTGCTAGAGCTCGTAATTGGTTCACCTTAGCCATGTGCCTGGCCTACATATATAATTAAGGTGCATCCGAGCCGCTGCTTTTAAATGTACTGCGTGATTATAATTCTCTTTATTTGTCAAATTCTTAGCCTTTAAGATAAACGGTACATTGTGTAGGTTTTATAGATTATTAACATTGTATTTAAATGTTTATATGGTTAACATTAAAAGAGAAGACAATATTTCAAGGTAGCTCATGGGACATGGAAGAAGTAAGGAGAAAAAAAAATGATTATCAGATTGTGCAACACTTCAGGGAGCCCTAATTCGATACAGTTTTGACATCATCTTTAAAACCTTTGTGTAATATATACTTCTACTGGAGGCTGTCAAACGCCAGTTTAGTCTAAAAAGGGGGAAAACATAATTACAGCCATGATATTAAGTATGAATTACCAATATGTTTATTATTAATTTGTCAAATACCCGTTCAAAATTTTAGTATATGAATTGAATAAAACGATTTGAAAAAAAAGAACTGGGCTCGTCCGGGATTTGAACCCGGGACCTCTCGCACCCAAAGCGAGAATCATACCCCTAGACCAACGAGCCACCGATACACATATAGGGTGTTTTGTTTTATTTATATAAAATTATTTAAAAAAAAATTTCAATGTTATAGAGTCGATCCGGCTAATTCCGTACGGTCGGCTAATTCCGTACATGTCAAGAGAATCCTCAATAAAACGTGTAGAAACTATCCTGTGTTGTTGTCTATGTGTATTTCGTGTAAAGTAATAAAACAGGTATACAAATCCAATACATCTATAAATAGACACATCTGTTGACGCTCGATATTTTGATTGGTTGACGCTCTGTAACGCGGATAGTTTGAAACTACAAGAGTCCTGTAGAGAATTGTTGGAATCGGGCATTCTACCAAGAGGTAGAGTTATACAGGTTTATGTATCATTTTTATTCGAAAAAAAAAATGAAATGGTTATTACATGTTCTTGTTTGATTTTAAACAAACTTTTTTTAATTTGATTTTGGTACAAAACTATACGTAAAGAAAATTATGAATAAAAATACAAGTGTACGATATTACACGACATACGTTTTTAAACCCTTTGTTTATCATGGGTAATTCCGTACGCTTTCATTCTTGTTTTCTCGTCAAACATATTTGCTATTAATATATGTATCAAGCAAATCTTTTTCATTTAAATGCTTTTTTAAACTATATAATAATTTTGTAGTTCTTGCTGATAAATAAAATATGCCATTTTTCGTTATAGATCAGGCATTGGGAAGCCTTGTTCAAGATTCAAGGCATAAAGTTCTAGGCTCGATCCAGATTTAGATCTGTTCTTGATCCACTTGAAATCAAGATCTTGCGCTTATATGGTATGTCTACTAAAATTGAAATTATACAAAATATTTTAGTAGACTAGTTTTGGTATATATATTCTGACATCATTTTTGAAATGAATGTTGAGATAATATCAAAACACAGGCCTAAATGCGGACCCGTGAGTTAAAATGGTTGGTCGTGGTGTAAAGGTGGAATGTGGATGGTGCCGATGCATTACACACAAGCGACTAGATATCGGATTTTTTTCTGAATTATTGAATGTATCTTCTATTATAATTCATCGAATGCAAAATAATTCCTTTCCATTCATAAGTTGTCCATATATTAATTATGATGAATAAGTGTGCAAAGTATCGTATAGATCTGATTAACGGTCCCTGAGAAATCAAATTAAATGCAAAGGTAAACCTCAGGTGTGACGGACGGACGGGCGGAAGGACGGACGGACAAACAGACCAAATTCAAAGTTGGTGGGGAATAAAAAAACAACAATTTTCAAAGGTTTATTATAGTAAAATCCAACAAAGCCGCTTGGATTGGTTGAAAACTAAATTTATTTATCAGAAACATTGAACAATGAACTAATATATTTATTTTAAATATTTTAAAATCCATCCTAGAATCATATGACAAAGTTATGAAGCGGAAACGCAATCCCGACAAATGTAGTCTACTGACTATATAAAACATTTTTTTTTTCAAATGAAAAGATAATATATAATGATATAAAAAACAGGGATCTATCTCTCTAGCTTTTTTTACGTAAAACGGGATATTAGTTATAAATAGAGTAGGTGCCTATGTATACAAAAATGCTTGTTTAATGTCTATTAAATTGGTACAATATATATTTTGATACCCCAACAATACATGTGTTCCATTTTCACAGATGAAGAAAGTAATTATTGAGTCGGTGTACGCTGTGGGAATGCATCATTACGGCAGTCGATCACTGCAAGTTGGATGTGGGTACACAGTGCATCCGGAACCAGACAATAAATTTGACAAAAATGCTATGCGTATCTGTGAATATGGCTCAAATAAAACAAAGGCATATCTGCAGAAACTTGATGCCAAAACCCTTGCAACGTCTATTACAGACATAAGAATTATTGGTGACATTCTCTTAAAACCAAAGTTTGAGCCCGTCTGTCGCCGCACTGGTCCAAGACAAAGATGCAACATAGGATTTTTTTGTAATGAAACAGATGCAGAGCGTTGCGTTACTATTGTAACAGACAGCGGAATGTGTGCTCGTCTTATTTGAATTATAACTCAATATTGAATAAATTTTAACGAAATGAATATTGCCATTACTTTTTATTTTTAATATAAGCATCAATTGCTTTTGTGCAGATGCCGAAAAGTTATACATCCACCGACTTGCTAAACGCATGTAAAGATGTTAGGGAGGGGGTGCTGTCCTACAGAAAGGCATGTATAAAGTACGGAGTGCCCGTTATGACTATACAAAACCGTGTTTCTGGTCAAGTTGAAGACCATGCACGACCTGGGAGACCAACAGTCGTCCCAGAGGAGGTTGAGAGGGAACTGGTCGAGAGGGTTAAGCTTGCAGCGTCAAAGGTACCATTACAACACATTAATATTGAAACCTGTCATCTATATAATTTTCATTCATAAGGTTAACAGGAAAAAGTACACAATATGCCTTCTAACAATATCATGTAAAATTAAGTTTAAACTTGTTAACTAAGATGAGTAATCTTATCTAAACATTGAACAAAAAAATTAAAAGCTACGCATAATATAAATTAACGTATTCAAACGTAATTTACAATTACCATATCATTATGAATTTATTTGATGAAAAAATATGCATCTTTTAATAGGTTTTGATTATTGTCAATGAAATATTGACAGGGATTTGGCATCACTCCACGGATGGTGCGTGTACGAATAGGACGAATCGTAAGACGACTTGGTCTTAAAACACCATTCAAAAATGGTATCCCAGGCAAGGATTGGCTGACAGGCTTCATAAAACGCCACCCAGACCTTACCCTGAGAACACCAACAGCACTATCGACAGTCAGAGCAAAAATGCTTAACAAAACTGTGACGGACAAATATTTTGATACTCTAAATGATATTATTGAAAATTTGAATTTAAAAGACAAACCATGTCAAATTTGGAACATTGATGAAACTAGTGTTCCACTAGCACACAAGCCCAGCAAGATTTTGGGTGGGGCAAGCTCAAAAAACATCCCTGGGAGAATCGGAAACTGTCGAGACAATGTTTCCGTTCTGGCATGTGTAAATGCTGCTGGGGGTGAAATACCCCCAATGGTGATCGTAAAGGGAAAAACATATAAAAGTTTACTAGCCTACAATGTGAAAGAGGGGGTCCCTGGCAGCATTTACACATACCAAGAAAAAGCTTGGATGGAGGATGTGCTTGGGGAACACTGGTTTCGGAGTCATTTCCTAAAAAAACTGTGGGGATGAAAGGCCACAGCTTATCGTTCTGGATTCGCATTCTTCACATGAGACACTCGGTCTCATTGAAGCATGTATGCAGAACGATATTGCTCTTCTTGCCTTTCCTCCTCATACCACCCAGTGGCTCTGTCCTTTAGATAAGTCCGTTTTTGGGCCCCTGTCAAGAGAATATTCGGCAGTTTGTACTGAATTCATGGCAGCAAGCCCAAACAATATGGTGTGCAAATGGGAATGGCCAAATCTTTTTCGCCAAGCTCATAACAAGTCTTTCACACCTGCCAACATCAAGAGCGGATTTAGGAAGTGTGGAATCTTTCCCACTGATCGTAATGCTCTTCCTGACATTGCAACCGCTCCATCTGAACCGTTTGCAATTGAAGTATCTAATGCTGGTGCAGCATGCAGGTCACAAATAGCTGTTTGTGAGTCAGCTGTGACAGATGCAATCTCAGCCTCGTTCACCGCTCAATGTCCAGCTTCAACAGCAACTTTGGTGACCGAGGAGGAGTTTATTGCGTCTGTGGCAAATGGGCACGTCCCTAGCTCACGTGATGGGAACGGGGTCATCAATGTTTCGCTGCCGGTATGGGTTCCAACGAGTGAATGGTTCAACCAAATTGACCATGAGTTCGCTCTTCCAACATCTGTCAGGAAAGAAAACACACATTCTAAAAAAAAGCTAACGAGCCATCGTGTACTCACAAGTGAGGAAGTACTAATGAAAAAAAGGGAAGCTCAAGAAAAGAAAGAAATTGCATTGCAAATTAAAGAACAGAGAAAAGTTGCAAGACTTCTTAAACTTGAGGGCAAGAAATCTCAAAAATAAATTGATAAGGTCATTTTGTATCTTTATATTACTTAATATAGATCGAGCTCTCTGTTCGTGTTTTGCATATTTGATGCATAATTAGATCCAATCAAGTAGATTCAACAATAAATATATATCAACAATAAATCATATACTGACCATGTGCCATATGACTTGTGTCTGTTGTTTCCATAGTAAGAAATACTCATTTATATCCATTATAATTATAAACGTTTCATGTGAAACGCGCACGCACACACACTGGAAAAAATAAAGCACGTGGGTTCACATAATATGTAAGTTAACACGCTTGAGTACATACCTCTGTTGATTTACACAAACGATGACGTAACGACATGTATGCTGTACGGAGTTACCCTCCATATGTACGAAATTACCCGACGTCATGTAAACCAACTTTTTGTTATTTTCTTTTTTATTTTATTTCAACTGATTTCACGAATTCGTGTTTTTATAAGAGAAGAAGGTACATAGTTAGATAGAAGAAAAGAAAGAGTCTTCATTCTTTAAGAGTAAACAGAGCTATCCTGGTTTTCATCCAAACGTGTACGGAATTAGCCGGATCGACTCTATATTATGACGAAAAACATACTTTATATTTACCAGTTCGATATTTTGAGGTAAACAGTCAACAAATACTTTTACTAAGTCTGTAACAATAATGTCGTCGAGATTATGAAATCTGTGTGCCCAATGATCACGTGACCCAGTCCATCAACAAAAATGGCGACCGCTATGTATCTAGAGCATTATCTGGACAGTAAGAAATTTCTGGTTATATATCACCGGAACAATTGCACTTTGTGTTTGTCTTTTAGAAATTAATTCTAAGTTACGCATTTTGATTTTAGTATCAATATAATTGAGGAAAACACTCATTTTTTCATTTTCTTTCAGCGTGTCAAAAATTGGCGCACTTTCATTCATAAAACGTAATATAGTCAAAAGAGCAACGTCAGCTTAGAGTGATTTGTCCAAATGTTATCATTATTTTCGATATTCTTAAGTTTCACATGTATTTGACTCATTTTTGTTTCAATATTGATTTTCGATCAAATTTGGTAGCTAGTTCTGAGCATTTAGATATTTGTTTTGATAAATGTGGTGTCATCTCTGGGTCTTAAAGTTTGTCATTGATATTATTAAATTAGCAGTTCTTCAAACTTCAAAGAAGCTTCTGTGAAATAAACAGAGTATGTGTGGTTAATATGTGTAGCATCAAGTTTCATTTTGAATATCAATAGGTGTTTAATGCTGAACAAATTATGAAATTTACCCAAGTAAATCAGATGTTATCAACAATTATTGCATACACAATATGCACATGCTTATCATGGTATTCATAATTCAAAGTTTGAACTCTACAAACGGTACCAGTCTATGTGTCTGTATATTACTGAAAAGTTGATTATCAAGAGACAAACTACATACAATTGAAATCAGACTGAGGCAAAGTCAAGGAGATATATTTTACATACATAATTTCATTTTGAAACAAGATATCACAACATAAATAAATTAGTCAATGGCTCCAGTGGTGGCGCATGTGGTTATATTATTTTAGAGGGAAAACTGGAGTGCAAAGAAATATGTATGTATGACATGCACAGTGACTTGGAAACCCGTGCGCCATGCGCCATAGTCCCATTAAAATTGAAAATGTCCCATTGTTCTCACATTCCTGTGCGCCATTTGTCTCTTTCACTTTGAACCACATTAAGTACAATATGCATTGAATCATAATCTTTATTGTTGTTTTTTCTTATCGAAATACACTAAGTATGAATCGCATTTTCATTTTGCTTTTTTGTTGAGTAAGCCGCATATTCTCAGACGCTTATTAAGATAAGATATCATACAGGCAACTGAGCTGGACGCTTATTAAACCATATAGAATTACGCAGTCGGAACACTCCGTTAATATAACAAAAAAGCTTGTCCGAGATGTTACATTCAATTTCGTATGGTAGACGCATTGAATATTGTCTGAAAAGAACAAGAATGCCTCAAAAAAAAAAAATTGAAAGATCTGACCAACAAAAGTTAGACATCCATCTTATCGATTTTAGGCCCACAATCCAGATATTATATGAAAACTGTAAATGATAATAATGAAACAGCGTCAAGTGCTGATTTATCGCAGTCTCCCTCTCAGAAAATTACGAACTCTGCTTCATCTCCCCCTTGGGAAGTTTCGTCCGATTCATTGACACAACCATCCCCTAACCCTCAAGATGTCTCGATACCTTCCAGTAACACCAAATATAAACCTAGAAAAATCCAGTAAAGTGGAACTAAGATTTAGGAGGTGAATTTTTAGCTTAGAACTTTTAATCAGGCCTTCTTCCAAAAAATGAGCTGGGATCTTTCTAGATCGTATTTAGCCTATGTCTTATTTTAACAGCGTTTTTATAGTTGCTTCAGGTTGTTGAAGACACTGTTCTTTATTAACAAGACTATGTGAAAAGTTCTTATTTACTTACCACAAGTATATGTGTTCTAAAACCAAATAAAACGTGATGTTAAGCAGTTTTCCTTTTTAACCCACTAAAACTTTTCACATCAATAGTTAAAAATGTCCCATTAGATTTGAAAATGTCCCATTGATTTTAGCAAATGATGGGCCATAGTCCCATTGAAAAAAATTCTTTCTAAGTCACTGCATGCATATATGCATGTCACTCAAGTGACCAGTCCAGGAATCAAACCTTGGACACATTGGTGAAAAGCGACTCCTGTCATTGTTGAAAGCAGTTAGTGTTACATTGCTCTGATTGAATTTGAACAAAAATTATGAATGGATGGAACTTGGAAGAGATCTGACCAACAAAAGCTGTTTAAACTTCCTTCAGATTCCAGGGGTTTTTATCCTTCCTGGGGGAAGCCACCTGCCGCCCTTCCAAAGGGGAATTTTCGCGCGATTTTAGAATTTTAGGGGAAAAAAAGGAGTTGATGTTCATGCAAACTGTACTAACTAAATACAGGTATCTACCATGGATGAACTTTGTTTGATCAGTTTATGATATAATGTCAGGAAAGTCAAAAGGTTAAATATTGTATAACATTACAAGGACCAATGGTGAATAGATATTGGTTGAAAAGTAAACAACACAGTTACAGATTTGACATCTTCATTGTCATTTCGGAAAACTTAATTGTCTTTATATACTGGTTTAATATATGCATAAATTTGCTATACTTGAACTGTCAAAGACATATTCAATTTGTGCATATATAATATTTAAATATGTATATATATATATAAAAAAAAATAAAAAAAAATACATGGAAATAAAAACAATACAAATACTGTCATATAATTCTAAATGAAAATTAAATGAATTTAATTTTTTTTTAAAAAAGAATAAAATAGTTATTTATATGAGAATAGGTATATTAATAAACATAAAAAAAGGTGTTCATGTTAAAAAAAATATATATATTTTCCAACAAAATCATAAATCATTACCTTACTAAAAACATTATATGGAAATATCAAGTGAAATTAAAAAAAAAAAAAAAAAAAAATTGGGTACGTTATATATTGGGTACGTTTAAGTTTGGATTCGTTTTGACTCGCTCCATTAGCGATTAGTGTCGAGTCATTTATACACATTGGTACATCTATGCTATTTACCAGTTGGAAGCTAGCTAGGTAAATCAATTAATCAATTTAAATCTTTTAAAAGAAACGGTAGTGATGAAACATTGCTGATGTTTTTCGCAAATGGCCGCCATTGTGATGATTGCGCAATTTCATAGCATATAAACAAAAGTCGGTAGAGAGTGTGACAAATATAAACAAGTTCTAAGCTGCCAATTACATTTACATTCATTACATTCATTCCTTTATTTTCACTCATCCAATACCATCCGAGTATTCCACATCTTTGCATAATTAAGAAACCTTAGATTGCTTGTTGATTGGATAATCCCACAGCAGGTGCTGGTTACTTAAAGTAGTATACAGTGTAGAGCGACCTGTATTTTTGTGCATTACGGAACTTTAAATAACCGCGGTACTAATTTACTGATATGCGCCAAACACATTCGCCAATTTGAAACGAATTTTTGGTTAAATCGTCGAAAAATCGAACTTTCTGGGGAAAAAACTCAAAGGGGAATTTATGCTTAGTTTGGGGGAAAAAATGTCTTATTTTGCCGAGGGGAAGCCGCCGTTAAACGGCGGCTCATAAAGAAGGAAAAAAACCCCTGGATTCAACCCAAGTATTTGATAGATAGAGGTCTGAAATCTGCCTGTTCAGGGCATTTTTCCCTGTTTTTGGAAAATGACCCATACCCTTCAAATTGGGAATTTTCACAAGACAGTAGAAAAAAATGTCAAGAAATTACCACAAAGCTTTGGAATGAATGCAAAGGATATATCATTGTCCTACAATAATTATACCTTGAAAAATTAGAATTATATAAATAACAAATTAATTTTCAGACAAGACTTTTTCCATACTTTTTTTTTTTTATATAAATATTTAATTTTATTAAACTCTAAATAATAATCTTTTTTGTTTTCTATTTTTAGCTCACCTGAGCACAAAGTGCTCAAGGTGAGCTTTTGTGATCGCCCGTTGTCCATCGTCCGTGCGTGCATCCGTCGTCAACTTTTCGTTCAAACGACTTCTCCTCCTAAACCACTGGATGGATTTTGACCAAACTTTACAGGAATCATCCTTATCATGACCACTATCAAAGTTGTTCAAATTATTTTGATTGGGTGAATAAGTAGGTCACAGGAGCTAAAAATAGATTTTTAAAATGCAATCTTAGAAAATCTTCTCCTGCAAAACTGTAAGGCCTAGAGCTTTAATAATTGGTATGTAGAATTGTCTTATGAACATCTACAAAAGTTGTTCAGATCATGACCCTGGGGTCAAAATTGGCCCCGCCCCAGGGGTCATTTTATTTTTCATAGGTTTATAAAGTGAAAAACTTAAAAAATCTTCTTCTATGAAACAATAAGGCCTAGAGCTAAGATATTTGGTATGTAGCATCATCTAATGGTTCATTACCAAGATTGTTCAAATCATAGCCCTATGGTGATAAATGACCCCGCACCAGGGGTTACTTGTTTTACATAGAGTTATATAGGAAAATCTTAAAAATCTTCTTTTATGAATCCATAAGGCCTAGAGCTTAGATAATTAGCTCACCTGAGCACAATGTGCTCATGGTGAGATTTTATGATTGCCTTTTGTCCGGCGTCTGTCGTGTCTTGCGTCAATTTTTTTCATTAAACAACATCTCCTCCTAATCCGCTGAAGGGATTTTGACAAAATTTCACAGGAATCATCCTTATGATGTCCTCTAACAAAATTGTACAAATTATTATGATTGGTTGAAAAAGTAGGTCACAGGAGCTAAAAATAGATTTTAAAATGCAATCTTAGAAAATCTTCTCCTGCAAAACTGTAAGGCCTCTACAGCATGTAGAATTGTCTTATAAACCTTTACAAAAATTGTTCAAATCATGGCCCCAGGGTCACTTTATTTTACATAGGCTTATATAGGGAAAACCTAGAAAAATCTTCTCATCAGAAACCACATGGCCTGGTGCTTAGATATAAGGCTTGTACCATTGTCTAGTGGATCTCTACCAAAGTTGTTCAAATCATGGCCCTTGGGTCCAAATTGGGTCCGCCCCAGGTGTCACTTGATTTTACATAGGCTTATATAGAGGAAGAAAGGAAAATCTTCTTCTCAGAAACCACAAGGTCAAGAGTTAAGATATTTAGTGTGTAGCATTGTTTAGTACATCTCTATCAAGTTTTTTTTTCAAATCATGGCCCTGTGTCAAAATTGGTCCCACTTTAAGTATGTTCATATTATAAACCATTGAAAGCAATATTTCTCAGGTGAGCGATTAAGGGCCATCATGGCCCTCTTGTCTTTATTCAGCAGATAATTTTTATAAATGTTAGTAAACTTAAAGTAAATATACCTTAATTTTCATGAAGAAAATGAAGAAATATTTTAAATACATTTTTTTTTTTTATTGTTTGATCAGTTACCTCCCTTTATTCATACTTTATTTGTTTGGACGGGTTTTATAAATGATCAGCTAAAACCCATGATAATATCAGTAAACACTGCACAGGCAGAAACTTGTATTTTGTATGAAACAGATCATCTGCAATTATATGAATTAGAAATAGAATAGCTGAATATTGGCCTCAGTCAAGAATTCAGACTTGCAGATACTGCGGTGAAAAAGAAAATCTGAAACAGTTGTCAACACACTTATGAAGTAACGAGGTAGAGATATCAGCGAGTAAAAGTTACACATCAACAAATTTCAGTTTGTCAGTTTCAACATCAAATATCTAAGAAAAAATAGTTTATTTTCGACATTAGTTTATTTGGGAAAAAAGAACTTTCTCGGCATTGGTTTCATTTTTTTTTAAACTTCCGGTTTTAAGCGTCACTCATTTGCATAATGACCCAATTTTCATTAGAGACGATTCATTACAAATACGTCAGACGTACTACCTGTTAAGTTGATTAGGCATATGCAAGCGGCATGTCGGAAATCTGGTATAACCCGAATAAGGAAAATTGTTATAATTTTATTTTAATGCGTGTATGATATATACGCGTATGTGTATATAGATTTGCCTTTGTCTGTCTGTCTATCCCAAAACTGTGACACAGTAACTCTCTGTCTCTGAAGGTGTTTGTGCTACAGACTTTAAACTTCATGAATATATTACTCAGGACATAACTTGTGCACCTGGGTGTTGGCCTTTGTTTTGGAAATTTAAATGTGACGGGTAGGGGCATCTGTGTCCTCTGGACACATTTCTAGTAAAGTTTTCAACAGATTAAACCAGTACTTTTTAGCTCGACTATTCGGAGAATATGAGAGCTATTCTACTCGCCCCGGCGTCGGCATCAGCGTTGGCATTGGCAGTCATATCTAAGAAACCAGTAGGTGTATTGCAATCAATCTTCACACAAGTCTTTCTAGGCACAAAACAAACCTAGAGAATCAAGAGGGACAACTCTTGATTGAATTTTACTCAAATTATGGGCCTTTTTCAACTTAGAAATTTGCGTTAACATTTTTGGTTAAAGTTTTTCTGCAACTAAGTTAATATCATAACTCTGTAACCACTTGGTGTATTGGATTTAAACTTTACACAAGTCTTCCTAAGCATGAAACCAACCTGCAGAACCAATATGGACAACTCTTGCTAGAATTTTATTTAAATTATGGGCCTTTTTCGACTTAGAAATTTGCGTTAACATTTTTGGTTAAAGTTTTTTGCAACTAAATTAATGTCATTACTCAGTAACCCCTTGGTGTATTGGATTTAAACTTCACACAAGTCTTCCTAGGCATGAAATGGACCTGCAGAACCAAGATGAACAACACTTGCTAGAATTTTACTCAAATTATGGGCCTTTTTCGACTTAGAAATTTGCGTTAACATTTTTGGTTGAAGTTTTTTGCAACTAAATTAATGTCATTACTCAGTAACCCCTTGGTGTATTGGATTTAAACTTCACACAAGTCTTCCTAGGCATGAAATGGACCTGCAGAACCAAGATGAACAACACTTGCTAGAATTTTACTCAAATTATGGGCCTTTTTCGACTTAGAAATTTGCGTTAACATTTTTGGTTGAAGTTTTTCTGCAACTAAATTAATGTCATTACTCAGTAACCCCTTGGTGTATTGGATTTAAACTTCACACAAGTCTTCCTAGGCATGAAATGGACCTGCAGAACCAAGATGAACAACACTTGCTAGAATTTTACTCAAATTATGGGCCTTTTTCGACTTAGAAATTTGCGTTAACATTTTTGGTTAAAGTTTTTCTGCAACTAAGTTAATATTATTACTCAGTAAGCACTTGGTGTATTGGATTTAAACTTCACACAAGTCTTCCTAAACATGAAATGGACCTGCAGAACCAAGATGAACAACTCTTGCTAGAATTTTACTCAAATTATGGGCCTTTTTCGACTTAGAAATTTGCGTTAACATTTTTGGTTAAAGTTTTTCTGCAACTAAGTTAATATTATTACTCAGTAAGCACTTGGTGTATTGGATTTAAACTTCACACAAGTCTTCCTAAACATGAAATGGACCTGCAGAACCAAGATGAACAACTCTTGCTAGAATTTTACTCAAATTATGGGCCTTTTTCGACTTAGAAATTTGTGTTAACATTTTTGGTTAAAGTTTTTTGCAACTAAATTAATGTCATTACTCAGTAATTCATCCAAAATATGAGACAACCAACATATCAAAGATGAACTTTTCCTTGATTTTTTTTTTTCGAATTATGACCTGAGTTTTACTGAGAATTAAAGAGAACATGCTGCTAAATTGAGTCACATAAATTATTTTAATACTGCTTTAATACAATGGTATTGCGTCACTATCAAATACCCGAATAGTCGAGCATGCTGTCTTTCGGACAGCTCTTGTTTTTCTGAGTAATCATTTGGAAGAGTTGCATTCAAATAGGGGAAAAGTCTTTCTGGCATTGGGAATATAGTAATTAATTTAGTTGATTACAAAAAAATAAAATCTGTAGCTTAAAAGTTAAAGAGGTTTGTTGCTTAGTTCAGGTGACTTTTATGCTGTAAATTACAGGCCTGGAATCCTTGCCAGGTGAGCTCCAGAGGAATTTCAGCTTGATGAGGGATCTGGACCAGAAAGCACAAGGTAACTTTTATTACATTTTACTTGTTAGCTCACCTGAGCTCATGGCCATCTGTGCGTCCGGTGTCAACAGTTTTCTTTAAACAACATCTCCTCCTAAACCACTGGGCCACATTTGATGAAAATTGCCTTTGATATTCCTTGCATGAAGGTCTACTAAAGTTGTTCAAATGGTTTCGGTCTTTTGCATATGGCCAAGTGCAAATAAGGGTTCATTTTTGTGTCTCCAAGAATAAAACATAAATATCACCAAGGAAAATAATAAAGCAACTTTGAAATTGATGTTTTCTGAAAGGTATGATTGTGATGGTATTGTGGTGAAAATTTCAGGTTAATCGGATGATTGGTTCGAAAGTTATAGCAGATTGAAAAATGCAAAGAAGTCGAAAATTGCTGTTTTTTGTGTGACATGCACTTTATTACCTTTTTTAATTTTTGAATAAATAAAAATAAATTGCTTTTTGGGTGGGTTTTAACATGGATGTATCATATGTATCCATATATTTAGTAAAATCACCAACTGATTTTTATCAATAGTTAAAAGTTACATATTGATGACATATTTGAAAAAAAGGTCAAGATGTCTCCAAAATCTAAATTTTGAAGTCACCAATATAAAGGTAAATCAGAAATAAGCAAATAATAGGTTTACTTAATCAAACAAGACTGAAAATGGTGCAGGTAAGATGTAGCTTCAAATTTTGATCATTTGCTTTGATTAGTTTGCATGTCACACTGCTTGGTTGTATCATTTGCTACTATAAAAAATATGTCCCAACCATAACGGTTAACACCCTCCTTATGTTTATTGGTAACCTTTACCTTACAGTTATGCTTCGCACTTCTCACAAGCCCTGTTTTATTTTCCTTGATGCCTATCAGAACTATTGCATTTCAAGAGATCTTTCAGCCAATCTATGGGAAAGCCCTAAGAGGAAGAAAACGTAATGTCCCAACCATAACGGTTCTGTCCCAACCATAACGGTTAAATTCCTCCCCTCTGACATTCATTTAACATCTTTTAAAATTAAATCAGTCGTTTATTTAGTTGTTTTATAGTTGTTTAAGTGACACGGGTCAGTCAGAATAATGGTATGTTGAATATTGTTCCTTTTTATTGTAATTTTAAAATTAATGTTTATTCAGAAAGACAATTTGCAAACTCAAAACTACAAGCCACATGCTTGTTTAAAGCTTAGATTATGTTACATTCATTAATTCTGCAACAGAGAAAGATATTTTATTTTACTCTCTTTATTAAAACTCTGTTTTTTAAGACTTACGCAATGCAGACAGCTACCGTTATGGTTGGGACAATTTTAAAATCGATTCTTGCTAGTTAATATATGGTGTTTGGTTGCTGTTTCAGACTACGATGGAGAAATTAGTCGTTAAAATGAACTTTGGAAGGGACTTAAGGTCCAATAACTTACAAAAGAAAACAAGTGTTGTAAAGAATGTTAAGCTAAGAGACAAAAAAACATATTGTGAAAAATAGAAAAACAATGAGCTAATGAATAAGAAAAAGTATTGCCCATTGTGCAAGTTACAGACAAAAAATGAAAGAACAAAGAAAAAAATGCTAAACTAGATGTACAGTTAAGAAAACAAAAACGGAAGAGAAAAGCTAAGTATTTTAAACAAGAGGGCCATAGAGGCCCTGGGACGCTCACCTGAGTATAGGGTTACCCAAGGAACATCTGTACTAAAACATTTTGAAATCTGGCCAGTAGCTTTATGGAGATAATTCTTAAAGTTTTCATAATTTATTTCTTTCCATTGCAACCAGAGTTCTACTTGGATCAAGTTTATTTTAGCAACTTTTGTGAAGCATCCCTGCCAAGTTTAATCAAATTCTGTCCAACAGTTCAGAGGAAATGTCGTTTAAAGTTTTCACTATATACATATAAGGAAAATTAACCCCACCCATGGCAGCCATGTTTTCTTATGGATCAGAATAATTTTAGCAATCTTGGTAGAAGGTTACCGGGCCAAAGAACATCTGTACTAAAATATATTGAAATCTTGCTAATAGTTTTAAAGGAGCTACATGATTTTTAAAGTTTTCATAATTTTTTCTTTCCATTGTCATGTCAACCAGATCTTCATAGATCAAGTTTATTTTAGCAACTTTTTTGAAGGTTCCCCCCAAGGATCATCCCTGCCAAGTTTAATTAAATTCTGTCCAACAGTTTCAGAGGAAATGTCATTTAAAGATTTCACTGTATACATATAAGGCATATTAGCCCTGCCCTGGTGGCCATGTTTTTTTACGGATCAGAATAATTTTAGCAATCTTGATAGAGGGTTTCCCAAAGAACATCTGTACTAAAACATTTTGAAATCTGGCCAGTAGTTTTGAAGGAGATGATTTTTAAATTTTTCATATTTTTTGCTTCCATGGCAACCAGCGTTCTACATGGATCAAGTTTATTTTAGCAAGTTTAATCAAATTCTGTCCAGTGGTTTCAGAGGAGATATCATTTAAAGCAAATTGTTGACAACCGACAAAGACATGAAGACGCATGCACAGGGTGATCCTAATAGCTCCCCAATAGCTAAAAACTAAAGGAACTAAAACAGGCTGTTTCAGGTACTGAAAGCCACAAACATGCACCAAATGCTGGTAAAAAAAATTCCATTACAGACCCGTGTGCAACCTGTGAATGTGCTTGTTAGTTAACAAAATGTTAGAAGGACAGACTGTCTTCATCTTGCAAGAACATGTTGAAAAAGTCTTAAAGTTAGTTTATATAGTTCTAACTGTTGAAGTATTTTTTAATGTTATGCTAGTTTGATGATGAAATACATCAGAATGACTTATTTCATCAGGAGATATTTAGCCTAAATATTTAGGCATATAAGTTGTCCCAACCATAACGGTAATTAATGTATTTTTAAATACAAAGTGTACTGGAATCAAAATCAAAATCTTATTTCAAAGTAGTTGTTTACATAAAGTATAATGCTTTTACATAAATATTAAAAAATAAAATTTAAATGTGAATCAAACATTTATTGTGAAAAGTGTCTTACTTATTGCTGCAATTAACATAGATCTACAAGAAGACTTGTGCCATAAATATCAGTGACAATTTCAATGTATTTGAAGACTTTGAACATCATATATTAAATTAATGGTGAAATGAAACAACATAAGGCTTGTTAAGATTTACAATTCAGCCTTAAAAACAAGAAGTGTAATATGTCCCAACCATAACGGTTAAACAGAAATTTTGCTACATTTTTGGTTTGGACGATGCTAAGTAATGCCTTTGAGTATCAAAGCCAGGTTGGTTTTATTTTGAAGGAATTTGATAAAGTTTTTATTTCAAATATTTATTTTAAGTAAATGTTCAATTACAATCTAAGAATAAAAATTATTAAAGGTGTGTTTCTTTATATTGTTACTTTTCCTGGCATCAAACTGCCATATTTTTTCAAGAATGTAGTTAATCTAAATGAAATATAGCTTGAAAGTTTGTCACATGCCCTTGCCTAATGTATAATGAAAAAATATTGTCAAACCCAATGGTTTACATAACAGTTTTCAAATTTAAACATGCTTTATGAAGTGTAAAAAACCCCATCTTAGTTCTATCTAAAATCAATATATTTTTAAGAAAGCTGCATCTGTTTAAAAAAAAGCATCCTTTCTGCGTTTTTCACTATATGTACTATGAAAAAGAACTAGCAAAAGCAGTCTCAACAGCAGTTCAGTTTTGGACCTTAATGTCACACTTTATTTGCACTTGGCCATATATGGGTCACAGGAGCTAAAAATAGATTTTTAAAGTGAAATCTTTTAAAGATCTTCTCCCTGAAACTGCAAGGCTTAGAGCTTAGATATTTGGTGTGTGTCATTGTCTTATGAACCTTTACCAAGTTTGTTCAAATCATGACATTGGGGTCCAAATGGGCCCCTCCCCATTGGTCATTTGATTTTACATAGACTTACATCAGAAAAACTAGAAAAATCTTGTCAGAAACTACAAGGTCTCAAGTTGGGATATTGGTGTGTAACATGGCCTAGTAGACCTCTACTAAGTTTGTTCAAATCCTGGCCCTGGGGTCAAAATTTGCCCCGCCGTAGGGGTAATTTGATTTTACATAGACTTATAATGGAAAAACTAGGAAAACCTTTTGCCAGAAACCATAATAGACCTCTACCAAATTCGTTCAAATCATTGCACTGGGGTCAAAATTTGCCCCACTCATGAGTTACTTGATTTTACATAGACTTATATAGGAAAAGCTAGAAAAATCTTCTTGTCAAAAACCACAAGGTATGGAGTTCACTTATCTGGTGTGTAACATGGCCTAGTTGACCTCTATCAAGTTTGTTCAAATCATGGTCCTGGGGTCAAAACTGGCCCTGCCAGGGTCACTTTTTTAGTCCCCTACCGGTGTTCACACCGGAGGGGACTATAGGTTTGCCCTCCGTCTGTCCGTCCGTCTGTCTGTCCGCTCAAATCTGGATCCCACGATAACTTAATAACTAAGCAAGCTAACTTGATGAAACTTGGTTTATGACTAGATGCCAATGTGTAGATTATGCACGTCGTTTTATTTTTGTTCTTCAACTTAAATTGTGGTTGCTATGGTAATGGAAATAGTGAAAATATGGCAAAAAATGGGATCCTGCGATAACTAAGCAAGCTAACTTGATGAAACTTGGTATATGACTAGATGGCAATGTGTAGATTATGCACGTCATTTTATTTTTGTTCTTCGACTAAAATTGTGGTTGCTATGGTAATGGAAATAGTGAAAATATGGCAAAAAATGGGATCCCGCGATAACTAAGCAAGCTAACTTGATGAAACTTGGTATATGACTAGATGGCAATGTGTAGATTATGCACATCATTTTATTTTTGTTCTTCGACTAAAATTGTGGTTGCTAAAGTAACGGAAATAGTGAAAATATGGCAAAAAATGGGATCCCGCGATAACCAAGCAAGCTAACTTGATGAAACTTGGTTTATGACTAGATGCCAATGTGTAGATTATGCACGTCGTTTTATTTTTGTTCTTCAACTAAAATTGTGGTTGCTATGGTAACGGAAATAGTGAAAATATGGCAAAAAATGGGATTGATTACCATATTGAGTCAAGGTAGAGCCGGTAGGGGACTTTATGTGTTGCATACAACACCAGTTACTTGTTTAATATAGATCTATTTAGGAAAAACTAGAAAAAAAACTTGTCAGAAACCACAAGGCCTGGATTTTAGATATTTGGTGTGTAATATTTCCAGGTGAACCTCAACCAAGTGTGTTCAAATTATGACCCTGGGGACAAAATTGGCCTGCCTAAGGGGTCCCGGGTCACCGTCCCTTTATTTTACATAGACTTGTATAGGAAAATCCTCAAAAGATCTCAGAAACCACTATAACAAAATGACCAAGGGCTGACAACTCTCTAAGGTAGAATAAATACCAAACAACTTTTCTTTAAAATTATATTTAATATAAAAATATATACAATGAGAATATAAGAAAAAGAATTAAAGAATATTGAAAAAAAAACAACAGCCGGCTAACTGTTGTTGGTACAATAATAGCTGCACTGAATGTTCTGTCTTCACTCTAAGCCCGCATATTAATCTACACAATGGCTTACTGATATGAAGGCACTTCAATGTGCCACACTCACAAAATGATTCCTAAATTCACAGTACTCAAACTATATCACATACTCTTATCGATGAACACTGGACCGACTTCCTGTCGTCGCTGTCCCTTCAGTAAACGTGATCTACTTAGTCAAACGTAGACACCCTGTCGTCCATATGACACATACGTAGATTCTCCCATCCTTGCGACGTAGTCTACCAATGGGGTCCCGTATCGACTGACCACCCAGATTACATAACTAAATACTACTTAGTCCACCGTAGACGCCCTGTCGTCCATATGATGCATATGTAGATTCTCCCGTCCTTGCGATGTAGTCTACCAATGGGGTCCCGTATCGACTGTAACCATCCAGCTTACATAGGCACCATGCCCCAACTAAATACGGCTACAAACAATAAATAGCTCTAATTTACTTATAACACCAAATATAAAGTGCAGACACTGTATTACTTCATAATACTACTTTCATACCAAATAACAAAACTCTGGTATTACATACGTGCATTTTATACCATACAACAATATTATGGTTTTACATAAGTGCATTAACGCAGAGAACTGCCTTTGTTGCTAGCAATTATATACCAAACAGATATTCCATGCATCTCCTAATTTCTTAATTACATCAGTGCATTAAAAACAGAGAACCGTCCTCGTTAGCAATTATATACCAGACAGATATTCCATACAACTCCACATTTCTTAATTACAAAACAAATACTGTTGGACAAATGCTTCCATGTATATTCAGGTAATATCAAAAATTAAAGACATACCTATAAACTAACATAGTTAATCTCAAAATTACATCAAATATACATAATAATGCAGAACTATGTACTTAGATTCCTCGGCTTATAGAACCCAAACTTAGAAAACTACCGAAAATTAAATACGATTAGACACTTGTTTCCCTGAGAAGAAACAATACAACAATCTACAAAATAAAATTTAAAATAAAATCTAAGCTTCATATCTTCCTGAAAAAATGAAATACAAAATAAAATTTTACTCACACAAGCTCCGTAATGTAATTTGGTCAGAATATTGTAGACTGGTCTAGATATCTCCCGTAGCTCCCATCGATATCTGACACCGAGGTTCCATACAAATCAACTTATATACTAAAACCTCATGATTTACTCTTAAAAAACCAATATCACGTGAATCGTGCAATAAATTGTAAATCGCTGAATCTCGTGCATCCTGAGAAACACTGACAACACATGAGGTATACTGATAAAAAGGGCCTATGTAAAGAAACTATAGGTTTAAACTTCTAAGCCTTAAACATCTCTCTTAATACACTTAAAACTTAGCAAAACAGTAGATATAACCATTTCAAACCCTAATCATATCTCATTCTGAACAAAAGGGTAATAAAAGAAACCTGTGATAAACCTTATATAACCAGAATCGGCTAACACAGTTCCACTCTGGCCAAAGTGACAAATACAACATACTCTAAATCTACGCTTATTTTCAGGCCACATCAAAATTATTTTGTGACAACCACAAAGCCAGCCAGCCAGCTGCATTTATACCGTTAAAAATGAGAAAAAATGACAAAATTTGATGCAAATTTCTATGTTTTTAAAAAGCATTTATTGAATTTAAGGAAGTTTATGGCCCAAAATCACATCTTTTTAAATGTTAGAATAATCTGTGTTGATCGTGGTAAATTTCACCAATAGCAGTTAAAAGTTATTTTAGAATTAAATGCCATAACCTGTGGTAAGTTTGATTTATATTTTTATTTTCTTTTAAAATTAGAGACCCATTTTGTTTCCAAAAGCCATCTATATTTTTCAGATAGAAAAACAAGATGTGTTACAGATTCGTTAAGAGATGCAACTTGTACATGCTTGTTGACGACAACATAACTATAATGCATTTATAAATAAGAAGAATTTTTTATTAAAGATTATTCAGTTGTTTAAAAAATATCTGATTTGCATATTCTGCATATCTTCGTCAATTTCCTGACATTCCATACGCCTTCTGTTAACTAATTGCGAGTACATAAACTGATGACATAGCAGATAAACAAATTTTGATGGGTTTTCAAATTCAAATTATTGCCGGAGAGTACTTAATAGCGAAATTTGATCAACATTTTCAATTTGTATAAGTGATATTTCACAGCAGATATTTGCCCATTATGTACGATTTGTGTTAGTCTATTATATATCAGTATCATTTTATATTTCAAATTCTTTTTCATGAAATGTGTATCATTATGAAATATAATGGGCCTTTAATATTTTTTTGTTCAGATCTGATGAAGGAGATTGATGACAAGGCAGATGGATACTTAACCACTGTACGCTCCATGTCACCACAGAAGCGCTCTGACCTGCTCGGGATCATCCAGAGGCTGTTCAGCAAGAGTCGCGAGTTTGGAGATGATAAAGTTCAGCTCGCTATGCAGACATATGAAATGGTAAGGCAGTATTCAGATTGATTGTTGAAATTGGAACCAGCCCAAGAAATAGTAAATTGAATTTGTAATTTCATAAAGTTATGGAGGCATTGTATTCCATTGGTAATGTACATGACTGTAGATTTGAAGGTTGTGGTTTTAAAAAAACCTGTTGTGGACAAGGATTTTTCATGACCCTCCAAAGCGCCAAGTACTGGTCCAACCCAGGAATTGCCAAGAAGGATGAATCCTGTATACAGGATAAGTTGTAAGATTTTGTTCCCCTATCAAGGATTAAGTATAAATTGAAAATATATTTATAATTATGCTTGCTATAAAAGATTCTATCATATTAATTGCTATGATTTTTGTGATCGCCTTTTGTCCGACGTCCATCATTCAAGCATGTGTGCGTCCAGCATTAACAATTTCTTTGAACGACATCTCCCCCTTAACCACTGACCCCAGGGGTCACTTGATTTTACATAGACTTATATCGGAAAAACTAGACAAATCTCTTGCCAGAAACCATAAGGCCTGGAGTTTAGATATTTGGTGTGTTACATGGCCTTATAGACATCTACCATGTTTGCTCAAATAATGGCCCTGGGGTCATAATTGTCACTTGATTTTACATAGACTTATATAGGTGAGTCTTTAAATGATCTTGTTAGAAACCACAAGATCATGGTTTTAGATATTTGGTATGTAACATGGCCTTTGGACCTGAACCAAGTTTTCAAATCATGGCTCCTGGGTATAAATTGGTCCCACCCTATGTGTTACTTGATTTTTAGCTCACCTGAGCACGTGTGCTCAGGATGAGCTTTTAGGATCGATGAATGTCCGTCGTCCGTCCGTCGGTCCGTCCGTCCGTCCGTCCGTCCGTCCGTCCGTCCGTCGTCCGTCGTCCACAATTTGTTCGTTTGCACTCTAGCATCTTCATTTTATGAGCAATTATCTTCAAACTTTGAAACAATGTTTATAACCATAAAATCTCGGCCAAGTTCGATTATGGCTAATATCGGAACATTAGGTCAGGAGTTATGCCCCTTTTAAAATTCAAAAAAGCCAGATTTCACATTGTTTGCACTCTAGCATCTTCATTTTATGAGCAATTATCTTCAAACTTTAAAACAATGTTTATAACCATAAAATCTCGGCCAAGTTCGATTATGGCTGATATCGGAACATTAGGTCAGGAGTTATGCCCCTTTTAAAATTCAAAAAAGCCAGATTTCACATTGTTTGCACTCTAGCATCTTCATTTTATGAGCAATTATCTTCAAACTTTAAAACAATGTTTATAACCATAAAATCTCGGCCAAGTTCGATTATGGCTGATGTTGGAACATTAGGTCAGGAGTAATGCCCCTTTTAAAATTCAAAAAAGCCAGATTTCACATTGTTTGCACTCTAGCATCTTCATTTTATGAGCAATTATCTTCAAACTTTAAAACAATGTTTATAACCATAAAATCTCGGCCAAGTTCGATTATGGCTGATGTTGGAACATTAGGTCAGGAGTTATGCCCCTTTTAAAATTCAAAAAAGCCAGATTTCACATTGTTTGCACTCTAGCATCTTCATTTTATGAGCAATTATCTTCAAACTTTGAAACAATGTTTATAACCATAAAATCTCGGCCAAGTTCGATTATGGCTAATATCGGAACATTAGGTCAGGAGTTATGCCCCTTTTAAAATTCAAAAAAGCCAGATTTCACATTGTTTGCACTCTAGCATCTTCATTTTATGAGCAATTATCTTCAAACTTTAAAACAATGTTTATAACCATAAAATCTCGGCCAAGTTCGATTATGGCTGATATCGGAACATTAGGTCAGGAGTTATGCCCCTTTTAAAATTCAAAAAAGCCAGATTTCACATTGTTTGCACTCTAGCACCTTCATTTCATGAGCAATTATCTTCAAACTTTGAAACAATGTTTATAACCATAAAATCTCGGCCAAGTTCGATTATGGCTGATATCGGAACATTAGGTCAGGAGTTATGCCCCTTTTAAAATTCAAAAAAGCCAGATTTCACATTGTTTGCACTCTAGCATCTTCATTTTATGAGCAATTATCTTCAAACTTTAAAACAATGTTTATAACCATAAAATCTCGGCCAAGTTCGATTATGGCTGATATCGGAACATTAGGTCAGGAGTTATGCCCCTTTTAAAATTCAAAAAAGCCAGATTTCACATTGTTTGCACTCTAGCACCTTCATTTCATGAGCAATTATCTTCAAACTTTGAAACAATGTTTATAACCATAAAATCTCGGCCAAGTTCGATTATGGCTGATATCGGAACATTAGGTCAGGAGTTATGCCCCTTTTAAAATTCAAAAAAGCCAGATTTCACATTGTTTGCACTCTAGCACCTTCATTTCATGAGCAATTATCTTTAAACTTTAAGACAATGTTTATGCCCATAATCTCACAATCGGGTTCAATTATAACTGATATTGACTTGTAAATATAGGAGTTATGCCCATTTCACCATAAAAAAAGCCAGATTTCACTTTTACACTCAAGCATCTTTATTTCTTAAGCAATCATCTTTCTCAGGTGAGCGACCAAGGGCCATCTTGGCCCTCTTGTTTTAGCTTTGACCATCAAAATTTGGACCACACATACAGTTTTTGTGTGGAATAACGATTATTTTGCTGTACTTCTGCATGGATTTTATATTCAGTATGACTGTTTTATTAAGGCAATGAAGGCAATATTTCTCAGGTGAGTGATTCAGGGCCATCTTGGCCCTCTTGTTTTAAAAAATTCAGGCTTGTTCATCCAAAATCTCATTTTGATGACTGCAGTGCAGACAGACTTCCTTTGCTAAGAGTTCCCACTGATCATTGCCATTTTCACCATTGTCACCAAAAGTGCAAAAAAATATCATTTGCCTCAAGAATTGAAGTGGCACAAGCCATGATGGTTCATGTCAATATTTTTGTGCATAATTCTCAAACTGACTCCAGCATTAAAAAATAAATAATAATAATAATTTGACTAAAGAAATGGTTAAAGAAAAAAAAATGTCCTGGGGAACCTTTCAGGCTGAAAACAGACTTTCATTCAAAATGTTGATACCATTGTCTGACTCATAAAGCCTCAGAATACATTATCATTTATATGCTGCATTTCATTATATATTTTCAGCATATTTGTTATTTTTATGTAAATCAAAGACAGAATTTTTAGCTCGTTTGTTTTTCAAAGACAAAAAGTTGAGGTATTGTCATCACTCTGGTGACAGCATCATTTTTTGGCGTGAAAAACTTTGACTTTGGCCATAACTTCTAAACTTTACTATTAAACTGTCTCTGTC
>CM037794.1:10231970-10281970 GCA_021229015.1 Solen grandis
GAGTTACTCGCAGTGATCTGGTTGTATGCTGTTCACATTAGGTCTTTTCATGGTTTCCTGTATGAGGGAAAGGGTAAACTGATGTTTGAATTGCTGGGCTGTGTTCACAATGTCTTTTATGCAACAAGCAAAATTTCATAATCAATTATGCTGATACGGTGTGTTGAGAACGGATCCATCATGCACTCAACTAAACATTGAGCTTGAGTTTTTGAGTGAGATTTTCATCAAGAACCCTTTTTCCAATATATCATGCTTAGGCTCTCAACTCAAAGTTAACCCATTCCTCATAGAGGCAACCATTGAAAAGACCTTATGCGAAACAGCTTTAAAACCCGATCAGCTGCGAGTAACTCGCAGGCTGATCAGGTTTTATGCTTGTTCGCTGCTCACGCGTGTGTCTTGGAACTGAGGATGTATATTTAATTTGATAAGGTTTAATGTGGTTTTCTGCAGATCAGGCTTTATGGGGGTACAGTTGAGTGCGTCAAAATGACGTTATATGAGGGAAAGGGTTAAGCAAATATTCCAGTATAAGTCTGAGATTCAACTTACATTTTTTCAAGAACACAAGGCCCAGCATGATCAAACTTTGACATCTTATATACCATTCAAGGAATAAAACGAATTTATTTAGAAAAATGGGTCTTTAAAGAGTTATAGCACAAAAAAAAATCAAATTATTTCCCATTTTGTTTGTTTTAGACCCTACTAAAGGTGAATGATCTCATCAATTGTTGTTCGACTTACAAAACTAAAATTAACCTACATGGATTCACACACAAATTACAGCCTGGGAAACTTCTGCTCTAACTTCCTCCAGTAATTGCAATTGTCACCATTTAATGAAGAGGACTTTTCGTTATTCTTGATATATTTCCTGTCGGTTCCCCGGATCTTCTCCTCCTAAAACTATCTTTCCCAGTCTGGACCATAAATTATTCAGCAGTAATTGCTGGAACCAGTCCACCAAAACATTTCTGACCTGTCACACCTGCACCACTGAATTCTTGCCTTCCTCTCCAATTAGGCCGTTAGTCTGCATAGGAGGGTTGCCTTTACCTCCTCAAGAAACTCTAGCACATTTGCCAACACTTTACACATGTTCTATAAGTGGGATTCACTTCTGTCTTATACTCTCGATAGGAAAAAGCTTTATTGAAGAGGTTTTATTTTGTAATATGAAAGTAATTTACAGTAATTCGTGTTTGTTTTGTGGAGACATACTTCATGGCATCTAAAGAGTTGTATATCACAAAACTGATATCCCTCGGAAACAGGATTGATTGTAGTATCTGAATAAAAATGCCTGATTATAAGAAATAAGAATCATTAGTTTGAATCACTTTTCAGAGGTTTGATATTAATTTTTCTGATTGGACAAAAATGACTCCTCTAATTTCTTTTCTGTTAATTGAGATATATTATTAAATGTATTGGTAAATTTCCATGAAAGAGAACTTGTATAGATTCCTAGCCTAACAGTCTTCATCTTTCATTGTAAATACAACGTTACAATACGCTTCAGCATTAAATTGTAATCATGGTCCATTAAGTGATATGGGATTTTATATAGTAAATGGCAAGCCTATATAGACTTTGAGGCAAAAGAGCCCTTAACTCCAAGTCAATGGATGCTTACATCTGCACTGAAATCTTTTTAGCATTTGGTGGAACCATGATTATAATAGTAATGATGTGATGGATTACCTTAATATATTATTGAAGGGTCATAGCAGGAAATTTCTATCTTTTTTACATTTCCAGCTTATTTGTGTAGTGTTTCAACTGGCATATTTTTTTAAACTGTTTTTCTGAGGGGTTCCAGGGGCAACGTTTATTAAATTTTTACTATAAAAATCTTTGCAATGTATAACAAAGTCACCGCTGTAAAAATGTTTTTTCTTTTACAATATAGAAAGCCAAAGAACGCCCTGATGTCACACGCCTGATACATGTACATGTATCTTTATGAGCATCAGAATCCATTTCATTACACAAAAGGAGCTTCAAAAGCTTCAGTCAATAAACACAATATTGATTTTAAAACAACATAGAAAATTAACCCTTTACTCATGAATATTCATGTCTATGTTTTTAGTTAACCATTTGCAAGTCATAATAATTGTTCAAAATGCTAAAAATCGGTTGTTTTATGCAGTAATTGGAAATTTGAATGTCCAAAATCACCTTGGACCCTGGCCAAATCTGTTTCTTTCTTTCTTTCTTTTTTTAAAATCTGTTGTTAGATTTATTAACCCTTACCATGCTGGAACCTTTTATGCTAATCTTTGCCACAAGTAAAGAGCCAGGCCAGCCTGCATGGATAGGCCAGCCTGTTTCTTTCCTGTTGGTGACCAACTACAAAGTGTTCATCTTCTTATACCTTAAAATTGATTAAATGGACAGTTTTAAAACAGATGACGGGCTAGTCCATTTGAGAAATTCCTGCAAGGTTAAAGGGTTACTTAAAATCCTGCATATTCAAGTTCATGACTTATGAATAATTGATGACTTCACTATTTGTGTTTACCATCACTCTTAACAGTAAAATTTCATTCATATAGCGACATCCAGCTAATTCAGGTGGAGGAAGACCTCGAAAGCACGTAGGCAAGGGTAGAAACCACCGACCTACCTCAAGCCAGTGGAAGGCTTCCTCACATGAAAATCGAATGGCCCTGCCGGGATTTGAAACCCATGCGGTGAGGGCTGAGTGAGTGCTCAAAGTCAGTGACTTTATCCTCTCGACACGGAGGCCCCAATATTAATTGGACTAAACTTATAACGGTATATGGAAACAATTCATTTTCAATTCTTGGTATGCAGATAAAGTCGAATCCTGATATTGTATAAGTAAAAGCGGAGACTTGATAGACAGTTCTTGATAGAGCTGTTGATCTGGGTTGCTCTGTTTGCCAAGGCTTAAAAATATATTTACCGGTATCACTATTTGCAAAAAGTGTTTCTGACGGATTGGAAATCATGATTTTTTGGGAACATAATTTATTTACACTCTTCAACAGTTTAAACTGATGCAGACAACAATTACTTTCTTATGAAGTTTGGCTTCCAAGTTTTGCTGCTTTTTCTCTGGCAGTTTCCCAGTAGGGCAGAGGACTCAAAGAACGTATATTTCTTTTGAAAATGAGATTTTTTGAGCACGGAAGTTGGGTTGTAAAATGAAAACAAATGAAAAAAAAAAAAAAAAAAAAAAAAAAAAACATCACGCACAATAAACTATCACTGAAGGTGATTAATACCCCCCACACACACACACACACACTCACATCTTATCTTCAAGAAAAGGAGAGTGGGACAGGACAGGACGGGACTTGATGGGACGTCGTGAGGTGTAGCCCTCCTCACTTATAAGAATGGCTCAAATGATAATCTTAAGCAGTATAATTCAATCTCTGACCAGAGACAAGGCAGCACTGGCGACAACGCGGATATAAAAAAATGTCAGACAATGATGGTCTAGGTTCCAGGAGATTGACAGACGGATCGTAGGAAACCGACAATTGGATCATCTGCTTGTCGGCTTGCTATCATATCTCTACCTTAGCAAAAAATGCCTGTCCAATTAAAACAGCCAGGATTTATTACAAATCATTTCACATGTCCCTATCATGGTCATTTCAGACAATTGCAAGCCAAAGAGGGGTTCAGCCAGAAAGAAAACCAGTACTCAATACGCATTGTTTTTTTTTTATTCCCTGCTGTAAAATGGCGCTGCCACTTTGAAAAAGACATTTTTATTAATAACCAGGGGCAAAAAAAAGCTCCAACAAACCAGTCCAATAATTAATTTCACACTCTGTAGCCGGTGAACAAGTCATGTTTTTTTCTCTCGATAAGAACCAGCATTTGATCATATAAGAACAGGAAATGTAGAGTTGTTTCAGTCGAACAGAAATTTACCATTATAAAAGTTTTGAAAATCCAGAGAAAATCTGTGATAGCCTGAAACATAAATCGAACGTGAAAGCAGTAATGGACCACTCTGCTCTTGTTTAACTTCAGTTGTGGTGGCTAGGTTTTCACATATTTTTTAGTTCTTTGGGATCTGACATAAGATGTTTAACCCTTTCCCTCATATTAGACTCATTTTGAAGCACTCTAGTAGAGTACCAACATAAAGCCTCGTTCTGCAGGAAAAACCACAGTTAAACCTTACCAATTTTAATGTAAATCCTCATTTGCAGACACTGAGGGCAGCGACAGCCTAAAACCTGATCAAGCACTGCGGAGTTACTCGCAGGCTGATCTGGTTTTATGCTGTTCGCATAGGTCTTTTCATGGTTTCTCTATGAGGACAAGGGTTTAGGTTCATTGCAGAGACTGTTCGAAAATGGTTCTTGGAGTCAGACAGCACTACTGTTAACAGCCTAAATATAATTCAATGTTATGACATAAACAGTTAAAATTCTTTTGCTTACCATTAAACATACATACTGGGTGCACTTTTTTTGCCCATTTGTTCTCATTTTAAGATAAACAATACCATTACAATAAGAAGTGTGTCTTGGACACACATGTGTCACAAGCCGAAAAACGTGTGAGACAGAAAACTATGACAAAGGACAGATAAGGATACTATGTGTCCATCGCAGCTTAGAATAGGTGACACAAAATGCAGGTCAGTGAAAATGGTAGCAATTACAATCTATCTAAAACAACGGAAACTCTTTACACATTGCATTTTCCTTTTCTTTTTAGGTCTTAAATTAGCATGCATTTATACATTACGCACCTAAAAATGTTTATGGAAAACTTTTTTTGCTTTTCTTGAAACCAGAGGGCCAGATGGCAACGACTCATGTGAGAAAAATTGCTGCATAGTTAAATCTCACAAACCAACCCGTCATGTGGTCAAATTTGAAGGTTGTAGCAAAAAAATCCCCCAAGTAAATTAAAAGGGCGTAAACTCCTGACTTATTGTTGTTCATATTAGCCATAATGAATTCAGCCAAAGGAGTATTGCTATAAACATAAATTGTCATAAAATTTGAGGATGATTGTGAAGAAATTAAGATTGCTTAAAATGAAATCTGGCATTTCTTATATTTATAAGAGGATAAATCCTGACCTAATGGCGATATCAGCTATCTAAGTGGTCAAAGATTATGTCTATTAAACTTTGTCATACTGTTTGAAGATGATTGTAATACAGAAATAAAGATGTAATGTTGGCAAACTGTGGAAATCTGGTTTTTTTTTTCTTAATTAAAAGGGCCATAACTGACTGACCTAATCTGGCAATTTCAGCTATAATGAACTTGACTGAGAGATTATAGCAATAAACATTATCATAAAAGTTTTAAGATAATTTACTTAAGAAATTAGATGCTAGAGTGCAAAAACAAAACTTTATTGTGTTTCAACGACAGACAGACAACGGACATTCATAGATCCTAATAGTTCATCCTGAGCACATTTGTACCAGTTTATTGGGATAAATAATGTAAAAGTCAATATTTTTTCGCACAATACAAAATGAGTGTACCAGTTTACCAAAATATCTCTATGTTAATTTGTTGCTGCCAACATTTTAGCATCTGAAGTCAAAGTTTTGTAAGGATCAAACTGGAATGCTGATGACAACATGGGGTCATGTAGGGGAGGTAAATTCTAAACAGTTAGAAAATGTGGTATATTGATTTCAGGAATATTTGCGAATTGCCAAAAAAAAACTTGTTGTTTATTCAGCATTTTCATTTCAACAAAACATGCTATTGTTTGAAATATAGCTCTAATTAGTATGATCACATATGGCAATATTCATATGTCTTGTGATAGGCTCTTTGCAAAGATTGTGGTATGCTTTGAGTGTATAATGTTGCTCCATCTTTCACTGTTAGAAGATAGACAGTATCATGTTCATGCTGTCAATCTTAAGTAGATCATTGGACTGACAAGATTGAAAAATATTTAAAACAAGGAGAATTCTTATGGAACACGTGTGTTCACCTGACTGTATCATGATGGAAAAGTGTGGATTGGACAGCAGTGGGAAAAAAAATTGAGGACTTGGGACAGACAAAAAATGTAAAAGTTGATCCCTATGTGTCTCCTCTGATTCAGCATGTGACAATCAAATCATTATTTTGTATTATTGTGACTCCTAGCTGAAAATTTCAAAGGACACAAAGAAATGAAAAAGAGAAATTTTGAAAAATGTTGCGATAAAATAAATAGGGAATAATTCTCCAATTTTGTTGTAGATTTTAATTTCTTTCAAATGTGCCTGGTCATAGTCATAGTTTGCCACTTGTGAAACTAATGTTTTTTACGATCACACCTTTCAACAACATAAAAAGTTCCTCAATATACGGCTGCCATTTCGGCACATTACATTCAATATCAAACCACAATGCTACGGTGATCAGGGAAATTACGAGTAAATATCATATCAGATGGATATTATGAATTTACGTAATCCAGAGGCAACTTGAATTCAAAGGAAAAAACAAAGAAGGGGAGAGTCACTCTAAATAAATGATTTTGAATGCAATCCTCGACTTCCTGACATAAATGATAAAGAAAATCAGTAAAAATGATTGATGCTCCAAAATACCACTTGCCGCACCCAATTTGCTCACTATGGCTTTCCTTCTAATTGACCGTGACGTTTTTATTTAAGCAATACTGCTTGTACAGTAAGCTCACTTATAACATACTCGGTTAAAACAAAAAATAATTGTTAATACAAAAATGAAAAATTTGCCTGACTGCTTCCTTTATTATTTCTAAGGACTCCCGACCCGCCTAAGATAAAATTTGGATTATAGCTAAACTCGGCTACGACAAAAATGATTTTAACCCTTTCCTCATAGAGGAAACCATTGATAAAGACCTATGCGAGCAGCATAAAAACCTGATCAGCAGCGATGTAAAGGCTGTGATCAGGTTTTATGCTACTCTCGCAGGCCTGATCAGGTTTATGTGTTCACTGCTCCTCGTGGTCTGGAAAATGAGGATTTTGTAATTAAATTTGGTAAGGTTTAACTGTGGTTTTCTTCAGATCAGGCTTTATGTGGTACTTTGAGTGCGTCAAAATGATGTCTATATGAGGAAAGGGTTTAAAGTCCCTGTTCTGTTTTTCTATTTCCTGTGAAATGGTTCATTTAATACAAAATTGCGTCATTATCACCGTTTGACAAGTGGCTTTTGTTGCTTTAATTGGCTATCACCTTGAGCCATCAACAACACCCAACTAAATATATGCCAATTTTGTAAGTATGCTATTCATATCAATTTGAAGCTAGGAAAGAAAGGGGTTTTGTGTGAAAATAAGGTATGTCACTCATTTACATGTATTATATTTAATTACCTAACCACAATGAAATCTTTTCGATCTGCCTTTCTAATTAAATCTATTTAACACAGTATGCGGGTGGTATGACAGTTAGTTAGTTAAAAAGCAAATTTGGGTCAAACAGGAGAGTATTAGGAAAACTATCATTGGCATCTTTCTGGCTGAATGATGTATTTTGTTCATGAATTACTTACATACAATAAATAGATTGATAAATCCATTGACTGATTGATCGATCTGATTGTTTTATTTTTCATGTTCATGATTTTTCAAAATGCATCGGACACTTCCACCTTAAGATAAAATGACTTTTTATAGTTCTTTTATTCATAGATACATGTACTGAATATTTAATCAGGTTTCATTACTATTAAACTGGGAAAAAATATATATTTGGTAAAATAAGAGCAAACTTTTCTTTTCACAATGTATCCTTATTTGTAACCATTCATTTACACTTAGAAGTACATTACTTCTTAATATTTTTTATATAAGATTAGGCTGTATAACGAAATTTTGTTTACATGCACATCATTTATAATGAAAATTTTGTTATCAGGAATAAATCAAATTTGGTAAGACCAAAATTAATTAGCAAGGTCCCCAATGATTTTGTTTATGAGAGCATTACTGTAACCATTTATTATTAATTAACCCTTTCCTCATATAGGATCATTTTGATTGCACTCATAGGTACCACATAAAGCCTGATCTGCAGAAAACCACAGTTAAACCTTACCAAATCTAATTGTAAAAAATCCTCATTTGCAGACCATGAGGAGGCAGCAAACAGCATAAAATTGATCAGCTGCGAGTTACTCGCAGGCTGGTCGGTTTTATTGCTGTTCGCATAGGTCTTTTCATGGTGTCCTCTTATGAGGGAAAGGGTTAAGCATTTTATCTTGATCCATGGTTAAAAGACATATATTATATACTATGTATGATACTACACATTTTCATCTGATTCCTACAGCAAAAATACAGAACTTTTATCAAGGTCTCAATGTTTTCTTCCTAACTGTATCAAGTCTCTACTTGTTAAACATATTATGGAATACTTTTATTGATGTAACTGCACAATGGTGGATATCCTGATTTGAAAACGAAAGCCATTTACACACGCCATATTATAACATGCTGCGTTAGAAACACCACCAGATTACTTTTGTACTGTAACCTTGATAAAAAAAAAATAGTTCTTTTTTTTTTCATGGTAAAAATGAAGATTTGTTTGAAAATAAATGCACGTTAAGATTTACATGTTATTATTTGAAGTGAAAATTAGGATATAATAAAAAGGAATCATTTTAAATAATCATCGATTGATCGTGGAATAGTGTTTAAGCATTTGTGATACACCGATTTACAAAAAAAATCATTCCCAACTAAGCTCTCATGATTTATCTTAAATCGCGTTATCACTCATGCTGATAAACACTGTTCAGATCTATCATGATAATCTGTTTTTTTTTTCTTTTTTGTTATCAAGAATCCAAAATACTATGAAAGGTTTCATGGTCAGCATAAGTAGCTTATTTAATATCATGCAAACCAAGTTTTGCCAGCCTGAAACAGTATAAACGCTAGGGGGCATGCCTGGGGCTAAATTGGGGATACACAGACTTGTTAGGGGGGTCCGGGGCATGCTCCCCGAAAAAAAAAATTTGTACCGGGTTTAGCATCGATTTTTATTGCAGTTTTGGCACTTTTAGATTTTCGGATTTTCTGGACGAAAGTACCGCAACTGCGTATTTGTGTAAGCCTGGCAAGTGCAGAAAACTGTAGTGATGATGAAAATATACCAAGGATTCCAACGATGCTTGATGCAAGATGTTGGATAGTGAAGTGAGAAGGGGCTCAAATTTAATATTTTTCCCACTTGCAAAAAATGCGAGGTTTTGGACTCTATTTAAAGTTTGGAACAACATGGCCTTTCCATTTTCTTACGTCTTTATTGGAAGTTAGTTAGATCTATGTACTTGCTTCGTTTGTCGATTTCAGATTCTGGGCAAAGTTCAATTGACATCACAAGATGTCATAATAAAAACTGGATATATTTTATTTTGACATTGTTCAAATGATGATCGAAATCCAGCATCAGATGCGTTTCAATTGGAAACCGGAAACTAGTTAAAAAGGTTCATGGAATTACGAGAGTGTGGATTAATTTTTATTGATTGAAAATTAAATTACTATTGCAATTTCAAACTTTAATAATTAGAATATAATTAGAAAAATAAAGCGCTATCAAAATCTCAATATTCTTTTGGGAAACTATTACTTTAAAAAAAGATTGTTTTTGAAAGATATGTGTTGTGTGTTGTGATGTACCGTAGATGACACCAGACCCGACCTGTGGTTTGATCCTAGTCATTAAACAGTTTGGCTATTGATATTGAAACAAGATAGGATTGTTTAGTTTGGTTTGATGTTACTGATTATTTTCTTAAAATTATCTCATTTTAGAATGTTAAGAAAATGTCTTACGCCAAAATTTATACATAATCACAAACTTCATTTTCGATTCGCATTTAGCCGAAAATTGGAGTGTTCATTGATTCCTGGAGGGATTAATATGGTGGCGGTTATATGTAGGAAATAGCGGGTTTGTCTAAACTACAGGCAATTCGCTAGGGAAACGTTATGGCACTAAACTCTGAAAAAAAAAAAAAAACATATTTTGAAATTAAAGATTGGTGGGACATTACTTCTTGTATACAAAGGGATTTTAAGTTGGAGGTCATGTGCCAATTTCTTTAAACTCCCATCTTAGGGAAGTATCTGGTTCCAGATTTATGTCTGGACAAAACTGAATTTTGAAATTAAAAAAGGGCAATAACTCTGGAAAAAAATGTTAAGTTACAGTTCTTAAACAATGATTTTCATATCAATGGAAATCTATCCATGAATACAGGGGGGTCTTAAATATGCTGTCCTAGTGACCGGGTCAGACTTTTACCAGCACGGACACAAGCACAGTTTTGAAAGGTGGTTTTGTCTATGGTGTGGAACAAGAAAAACTTCTATAGTAAACAAGCACTCATTTGATTTTACGAAGCCGAAAATGAAATTTTTTCAGAAAACTAATATAAACATAATGATGGGAACCCAGGGGACATGAAATTGTTTTTCATTCCTACAGGGACGTAGTAGTAATTTTCCAAATAATGCCATTAGATGTGTATACCAGTCCAACCATTATCTTAGCAACAGCAAATTGCCCATCGCCTGAAGAAATAAAAAAACCAAAACAAAAAAAAAAACCAGACCTGTTGATTCTAGTTACATTACCATTGTTTTACCCTGATGTTTTTTACGAGCCTGTGGACCAAAATTAACACTCTTTCTAACGATACCTCTGGAGACCGCCATTTTGCAATTATGGATTAGTTTTGAATATTTTTTACTAAGGTAATGAATTTACTTTGTTGTAAATGTGGTTAAAATTGATTAGATTCAACAATCAGTAACAATATGCTTTATTTGCAAGCATTTTATAACAACCTGACTCTAGTTAATTTGCCCAATATTGATTTCCTTACGGTCACCGAAATCACTGTTTCTCACTGCTGATAAAACGCAAGATTGGCAGAGAGCATTTAAAATTTAACAGACCTTGTACGCGATACATTCATATTTCGATTTATTCATAATTAGGACGCATTAGAAAGTGTTTGATTGGATAAAATGACACCACGTGATTGACTCCACCTTTTTTGCACCCAGCATGTGCTTTCCTTTTACTTATGTAATATACTGTGTAGAGCATTTACTGTACCGCAACCAAAGTTGTTCTCATTTGAGCTCAATGGACTGATGTTTTAAAGTACATACTAGAAAGATTTTTTTTCTGTATTGCAAAAATACAGTTAAATGTGAATTGTCAGAAGCATGTTGCATTTTCCTCCTTTAATCTTAAAAAAAAAAAATGGGTGGGGGAGGGTAACCAGACACAAAACTTTTTTTTTTCACGCCTTAGATAACTTTTCTCAGATACTTGCCAAAGATTGCATGAGTTTTCATGGACAGAATGTTTTTTTTTTCTTTTATCAAATTAGACATGGACATGTAATGATGAAAAAAAATCTGGGATATTTTTTGTCACCAATGTCAGAACGTGACTTTGTTAGATATAAGCCATGATAGTTACGCATTGTATTCATGTAGATGATCTAGTCCAAAAAACAAAAGCTATGTTCAAGAATCAGTCAAGATAATTTAAACGTTAAGTTTTAATGTTATTATCTTTATTGGTTAAATAACAATTGACCCCTTTTCTTTTTCTTTAATTCAAAGTATGGACAACTGATCCTTTGTAAGACAAGGTCAATTTGTGGCTTCACTTGTTCGTGAAAAATATTTCATGACCCTGTGATGTCCTTTAGTTCGTTGTTCTACTTGCAAATAATAATCATAATATGATAAGGGAAAGTAACTCCAAAATTATCGAAGGAAAAGTTATAGTTTCTGTACACTGCATATTTCCTCAATAAGATTATATCCTGGTCTGAAACTTTGTTGATCAACAAATATGCTATACAACCCATCGAAAGAGAGTGGCATGTATTACTTTCTGTTATATACCAAGATTCGCTGAAGATGAAAATTTGTGATCAACAAAATATGCTATACGAACATCGAAAGAGATGGCATGTAATTACTTTTAGTTATAGACAGATTCATATGTATATTTTTATGAGGTCCAAAGTAACATAATGTGTATAAGCAGTGCCCATAGAACCAGTGGATGTCCCCAAACTGCACTTGTCACTTGATGGGTCCTTATTATCCTATAAGAGCTCTAGACACGATTAAGTATGATAAAAATAATAAAGGGCATGAATCCTAAATTATGCAAAACAGAGTTATGGTTCTTGTACACTAGCCACTTCTCCTCATTGAGATCTATTACCTATGTGTTCATGTTGATACCTTACAGTTTTTTATGTATTTATTGCTCCAGACAAAATTATGATGGAACGGACGAATGAATGGACGGAGACAAACAGTTAACTATATGCTCTCCCTTCAGGGGAGCATTATAAAATAAAACTAATTGCATTCTTTTAAATCCCACCAGTCTAGGTGAAAGTGTTGAAATAGATTATAGCGTTTCATCTTATCACAGAATAATACACAGTGTTGTATTCAGATGCTTTGTAATTAACCCTTTTCCCCTCATATAGACTCATTTTCGACGCCCTCAATAGGTGGTACACATAAAGCCTGATCTGCAGCAAACCACAGTTAAACCTTACCCAATTTAATTACAAAATCCTCATTGCCAGACAATGAGGAGCAGCGACACAGCATAAACCTGATCAGACTGCAAGTTACTCGCAGGTGATCTGGTTTTATGGTTCGCGTAGGACTTTTCATAACGTCCCCTATGAGGGAAAGGGTTTAATCCTAAGGTTTCTGGCTTTCATGATTAGGTTAACTGCATCATCTAAAACTAAAACACAAATGCATTATTTTGCAATAATAATCCTAAAAACAAAACTTCCTTTTTCCTAGGGTTGATATTTCATGGGTTTTGAGTTTAATGCAAGACACAAAACTTGATTTGAAAATTAACAAATAGAAATAACTCAGAAAGTAACAAAAAACAGCGTTATGGTTCTTTGTTTACTGTTAGATTGTATTACCCTGAACCTTTCATGAATCTTGAAACAGACACCTCCAAGAGGAGTTATGCTCTAAAAAAGTTTGAAACAGATGAAAAAAGTTGCAGATCCCTCTTTGGGGAGCATTAAAAATGAATTTATAAATTCAGACTGTTTTATGGGAAAAAGTTTATTACCTGGGCAAATCCCAATCTGTATATATATCAATGTGCTAGAAATAGAATGAGAAACATGTTCGACCTCAAGGGAATGTGCTAATGATAAAATAGCAAACCTATAACTCTTTACCTCATGACTTTATGTACAATTTTTATGAACATGATGGTATATTATTAACTGAATTATAAAAATGGTACATGGAATCTGAAATCTTTTTTTTTTTTTTTTTTTTTTGACACACGGACCATGTAGTATTGTTGTATTGGGGTTTACGTCCGCTGCGGACCATTGTAGAAATTGCTATACGTATTGTATTGCGGAGAGAGCAAACAGGAGACCCTGATCGACAGCTGTTGATCAGGTACTGCTCTGTTTGCCATTGCATCAAAATGAATCTATAGGAAGTCAATGGTTAAACGAACATGAATAGGTTATGATGTAAAAACCACATACCACAGTAATTACTGCTTTACATTTTCTTAACACACAAATGAATATTTAATTGGGACCAGAATGAACTGTAAATAAGGCCGTTATAACCACATGGCATTTCTTGTATGCAGACTACAAGTAATGATTCCAATGTTCATTATATACTGGAGTAGATACTTAATATGCAAAGTAATTATGGCTCGTCTAGAAACACTGGAGTCAGACAGAACTACATGAATGATCTTGGGAGACAAAAATGGTTGCTATGACAATGCTTAAAGTATCAGAGTGAAAGATTCCCGAACTGACCACAGCTGTTTAAGGTTTGAGGGGCTTATTCAGGAAACCCTTAAGATATGTCATAAGTTTGGTAAAGTCTACAGTAGTTAGCCTACCAAAATTTCCTTCCCGTGCAAAATTACAGACCTGGCTTTATCTTGTAATGGCTGTCCTTACAGAGGTTACATAGCAAGTGACCAAAACTCAGCAGTTTAAACTTGGACCATTCCCTTTTCTCGTTTTGATGATAGCCATCTCAACCCATGGCACTGGTCCCTTACACAGATTATCCACCCATATAACGAAACAGCTGTCTCATGGTCACTATTCTGCAGCAGAGGTTGGGATGGTTTGCCAAGTAATTAGCACAGACTGACTGTGATTGTAATCATCTAACACACGCAACAGATAATCAACAATGCTTTGCTCTTAAGTTCGTCTGCTGCGAATTTCCTTCTACACCCTTTTTGTTACAGGTCAAGATTGAAAATCAAGAGTCATGCCCCCATGATGGTAGTCAAGGTCTTTTCCTGCTATTTCAAAGTGAACCCCAGAATATCGTTTCTGGCTGGTTTACTTTTGCTTGTCAACTTAACATATCTAGAGTCAGTGTCTAATTCAAAGATGGAGGTATGATCACCATATTAATTTTTTGTACTCTTGGTTCGATTCACTATCAAACTTTGAATGATTTAGTTACATAATCAGCCATTTCGCATGTATGCTTTTGTTGTCCTTTCTGTTGGGGTCGTAACAAATTATAAGTCTAAATTCTAAAAGTACAACTATACTTTCTGGAAATTTTTCATTTCACAAATTAAATAGCTAAGTTCGAGGATGAAGGAAACAAAACTAACCATGATAGACATTTTTATCAACAAAGGAGACCTATGAAATTTAGCTTTTCAGATTTTCCCATGAAAATCAGAGTTCCACTTTTACCAATTATTGTTACTGGGATGAAATTTAGTCATGGCCATCCAAGAATGGGGATGTGTTGGTCCGACCCCTGTCTGCCACAACGACCCCTTTGCTGCCCACAATTACCTGAGTCATTAAAAATTGTAATTGTGTCAGAATCTGGGACTGGGTGTAATATAATCACTATATACCAGTGGTCTTATGGCCTGATACAACAGTGTGGGCACCACTACATCTGTCTCATGTAGACATATTAAAAAATGTCTTTTAAGTGCCAATAATTATATCACTTCAGGCTATAATGATATAATGTATACACCGCTGAACTCCAAACCTGTGTTTAAATACACATGGAGATAGATTATTTCTTTAACGCGGTTAATGATCATTGCCTGACTAATATGGTAAAACAGAATCCATTTTCTGCTTTTAACGTTAGAAGGAATTCTGAAAAATTCAATTTAAAAACAAAAGTGAACTCACAATTAGAAATCTAATTGTAAGAACTCAGTATTTTGAAGTTAATTGCATTTGAGTAAGCCTGCAGGAAAAAAATCCATTTCCTAGTTTTTATAATTAGAGTTTTTATTTAATGCGAAGCTGACTAAAAGATACTTAGATTCTTAAACCTTCCCTTCTTAGAGGACACCATGAAAAGAACCTATGCGAACAGCATAAAACCAGATCAGCCTGCGTGTAATTACAGGTGATCACGGTTTTATGCTGTTCGCTGTCCTCAGTGGTCTGGAAATGCGGATTTTGTAATTAAATTTGGTAAGGTTTATCTGTGGTTTTCTGAGATCAGCTTTTATGTGGTACCTACATGAGTGCGTCAAAATGAGTCTATATGAGGGGAAGGGTTAAGTCTTACTAATCCATACCACACTTGCTTTTTTGGCTTACTCTTTTGACCTATTTTATCGTTGATGACCATAAGGGGACCAAATGAATATTTGAATGATTTTCATTGGTAGAAAAATGTTTTTTTCTATAATAGGATAAAAAAGTTATGCATAATTGTTTGTTAACCCTTTCCCTATATAGCCTCATTTTGATGCCAATTAGGTACGATATAAAGCCTATTCTGCAGAAAAAACAAGTTAAACCTTACCAAATTTAATTATAAAATCCTATTTCCCAGACACTGAGGAGCAGCAAACAGCATAAAACTGATCATGCCTGGAGTTACTAGCAGGCAGCTCTGGTTTTATGTGTTCACATAAGGTCTTTTCATGGTTGTCCTCTATGAGGGAAGGAGTTAAGAGGGACAACTAGCGGTGAACATGCTTCCTATCAAAATTTTTAAAAAGGTATCTCAATTTAATACAGTGTTATCAATACATGGTTCATACATGCTTTTCTTACCTAAATTTAATGACTTTTCAGGCTTTTTCCTGGCTAAAAAACTGTTTTTTCAAGTCGATTTTGCAACTTTTTTTTTCTTGTCCTGGCACTTTTGCATACTTGAGTGGCTGAAAATGTGGTAAAGAAACAAGAAGAATTTAATTACATTTCCACAAGTCTGACAACGTTCTCGCAACACTTAATTTGCTATTTAAGTTTGTTTCAAGGAGATTTTCATTCACAAGTATACAATCAAATTCAATTTTGGATGAAGATCTTTTTTGTTTCAATTTCTATGGTTATACAATATTTTTATATTTAAAATGCATTGCTAATGCAGTCTGAATATTAAAGGTTGTTTACTAAAATTCAAAGATTTTACTGAAATTCCAGTCATTTATTTTCCATGTTTTTTTAAGGAGGGCAACGCTTAATTTCAAGAATTTCTCAAGGTTAAAGTCATTTTTAAGGCCTTTTCAAGGCCTGTAGGGAACCATGCAATATATATATAAATTTATCATATTATACATGTAGTTGTTTAGATGCACATAGACCAGTTTTGGCTGAATGTTGAGAATCTGCATAATCGAAAAATATATTACTAGTCCATATCACCATCCCCAGTTATAGTCTGGCTTAAGTACAAATATGTTTACTTGAAGTGGAAACTCTGCTTCTTTGACTTTCCATATGAAACGTTTTTACGGATTAATAAAATGATTGAAATAAATTATAAAAGATAGAGGACATTTCTTTTCAAATACATTTATAAAAGCATTTGTTGACAAAAACTGATCATATATCCTTTGCATTCATTTCTTTTTCTGGACCATTTTCCCTTAACTATACCATCTGTTTCATGCAAATTTTAATCTGAAAGGTATGGCTCATTCCTTGACAACAGGAACAAAAAAAAGCTCTGTACAATTACAGTACAGCATAAAATATAGGACGGTTTTCAGGAAACGTTTTCCATGTGTTTCTTTGCCAACAGGTTCAGTTGTAAACCTTATCTTTGGCTGACAAAATAAACTAGAACATTTCAGATTAGGCTGCAGCAGAGAGTGTTATCAAATGCAGGAGCGAGAAGAAATGCTTCTAGAAATGCTGGTGCTAAATAATTCAAGACCGTGATTCTGTGTGATTCTGCCTTTTCTGAAAACGAAAATAGAGCCATTTCATATTTATGGGCCCATAACCTTTCACACCATGGTTTTCCTGGTGGCCTATCTCTTGTGAAAATTCCGCGAAAAGGGGAATATGTACTATGGAAAATATGTTTATATGTATTTTTGACGCACCCCGGTAGGTCTTTAGGCTCAATTTCTGTATTTTTAATGTTTTTTTTATCCATTAATACTTGTACCTCCATCTGGGGTAATTCATTTTTAATTTATGTTGGACTTCTCATAGGAACTTTTTATCATTCCTTAATCTGTTACTTTTCTCTGAACTTCCCTCTTGACCAAAAAAAAACCTATATATATATTTCTGTTTTGGTCTCAGCAAAAAAAAATAAGGTAGCTCATGGTACGGATTTTTATTTTTGGCTCAACTGCAGCAAAAAAGAAAAAAAAAAAAAAATTTAAAAAAAAGGTTAAAAACAGGAAATAATTTTTTTTTTGATAGAGGTGGAAAGGTTTAAAAAAAAAATTAGGGGGCGTCTGTCGGCCCGGCTCTCTTTTTCGGATTTTCGTTCTCAATTTCGGCCATAAAAAAGATGGTAGGTTCAGGGCAACCAGAAATGGATATTTTTCTCTTTTGCTTGGCCTGAGCAAAGCAAAAACAAGGGTGAGCTTTTGTGATCCGTGAGCGTCATCCTGCATGTTCGTTTATGATTCAGATAGCAATTAGGTCAGGAGTTATGCCTTTTATTATAAAAAAATGCCAGATTTCACATTGTTTACACTCTAGAGTCATCATTTTTTGAACAATGATCTTCAAACTTTATGACAATGTTTATAACCATAATGTCTCAATTCAGATCAATTATGGCTTAGATCAGCCAATTAGTTCAGGAGTTATGCTCCTTTTATTATAAAAAAAAATGCCAGATTTCACATTGTTTACACTCTAGCGTCATCATTTTTTAAACAATCATCTTTAAACTTTAAGACAATGTTTATAACCATAATCTTTGGATCACATTTGATTATGGCTGAGATTGGCCAATTAGGTCTTTTATTGTAAAATAAATACTGGATTTCACACTCGGCGCGTTTACACCCCTGCTTCTTCTTTATTTAAACAATCATTTTTCAAACTTTAGACAATGTTTATGACCTTCAATCTTGCATTCAAGTTTGATTATGGTAATATCTGCCAGTTATAATCAGGCAGTTATGCCCCTTTCATTAAAAAAAAATGCTAGATTTCAACTTTACATCTTAATCTTTTATTTCTTAAGCAATCATTTTTCAAACTTAGGACAATGTAATGACCATGCTTTCTCTCTGTCAAGTTTAAATAGTGACAGATATTTGTCTAAGAGAGTCATGGTTCTTTTATTAATAAAAAAATGCCAGATTTACTTGTTTACAATTTAGCATCTTCATTCTTCAGCATTCTTCTTTAAACTTAACAACATGTTTACGGTATGGAAGCTAATTTTAATTATCGATTGACATGGCCTATTTACTCAGGAGTTATGGCCCTTTAATTATATAAAAATATATCAACAATTTTAGTGTTTACACTCTAGAAATTACAATTCTCATCCATGTCTGCCTCAACTTGTCTTTGATAATGTCTCAAGTCAAATCTGATCAGGACTGGGGCATGGTCAAAAGTAGGTCACTAGGTCAAATCTTCTTAATTCTTGTTTAACTCAAGAGTCCATTTTTGGTACTATCCCTTTCTCAAACTTCTAGATGTTGTCTTGATAAGAACTTGGGGCAGAGGGGGTCTTTTTTTTTCTTTTTCCCTTCCTTTCAAGTTCAGTCAGATAAGGCATGGGTAAGTAATCAGGTAAGGCGATTTAAAGGAAATCATGGGCAACCCATTAATAAATTGTTTTGTTTCCCTCGCCGGAGGCCGACCCTCAAAATACTTTGTGATATATTACATGAATGGATGACCTAGCTATGATGGAAAATCCGGTGCTTAAATTTGTACGTCAAAAACTTTTAAAGTGCACTATTTCATCAGGTTATTTTTTTTTTTTTTGCCCAATTATAAATTTTACAATGTGAAGTCTCAAGATGCTTGGTTAATAACAGCATGAACAAGAGAGGCAAGCAGATTGCAATACCATCGGCCTTGTTCAAGAGTCTGCTTGTTCGTTGCAATCGCATCACGATTCCGTAAGATGGTTAAGTGGTGAAGTTTGGCGTCATGTTGAACACTTGAATGCCTGATTGTAACAATCAATACTGGTGCAATATTGACAGTTTTCCCAGCAATTAGTCATAAAATCAGTACCCGCAATCAAGGTTGCTTTGTGAATCATTCAAATGTATGATATTGATGCATTGAAGAGTTGTAGGCTGTTTTTTTTTAAACCATTTTGATAGATGTTTTGGCAGAGAGGGCTCAAGGCAAAGTATATTTATGACTGTTGACTTATTCTCACTCAGCTCCTTTTCACTCTGTGGATGTTTTTTGTATTCCTGGGAGGTTAACTTGAATTTTTTCAAATGATGCAACCTTTCAGCTGGCTTGCAGTATGATTGGAGGTTACCCAGTTCCTCTAAGCCTTTGCTCCAATTTTAAACTTTAGGTAGATGTCACTATTTTACTGAAAGTTCACAAATGTATTCATACCGTTGTACCAGTAGCTACATGGGATAATAGGTAGGCATGGTTGACATGGTTACACAATTGAAGATATGATTTTGTTAGTGATGCATTTTTCAAGCAGTTAACCTAAGGCATGAGAAAAGGTAAGGACTAATTTTCACTTCTAAAAACCTCTGGAAAGGTACATACTGTTACAGAAGCAGAAAAATTCAAACACAAAACAACACAGGACAGATCTAAGAAAGGTTTGCTCAACGGTAGAATTCTTTCCTAACCTTCAAGCACGAAAGTACTGGTTCCACTCTGGACCTATCGAGAGTATTAGTATAATCAGTATAAACAGATGTAAAATCAAATAAGTTTGCTCTCTTCAAGGCCTAACTTCTTTACATTCATACTAAACATTAAAACTTCTTGCACTTATGTTTTGTTTCTTTTTTTGCTGACATTTGCAAGTATACCATCCTAATTTCTAGATTCTCGAACAACTTACTCATGCTAAAGGATAAAGAATATATATGGAAGTTATTTACCGCTTACTTGGCCTGCATTCATATCATTTATCTATTTTTTTGCACCCGGATATTATATTATAGACAAAAAGGAAGGTGAAAAGCATAAATAAAAATAAGTCATACATTTTGGCATGGTGCCTCATAACTCGAATGGCAAAATTCAATCATTACAGTTTCACAATTAGTATATCGTATGTCACAATACTTTTCAGAAAATGATCAACCTCAGACATAGATGATGAAGATAAGACATCAAGAATATTAACTGACAAAATATCTTTTTGTGGTAAGTACTGGACTCTCTAACTTTGACATAAATTCCTGTCAGCTATGTAATATTACTTAATATCTTTATATGGCGTTTAATGAAAACTGGACTCTCTAACTTTGACATAAATTCCTGTCAGCTATGTTATTTTAAAGTGGTGTATATCAAGTGTCTTAGTCATGACAAGTTACAGAAAATGCTAACAATCTTTGGCAAAAAATAAAATCTTTCAAGAATATCCTAGTCAAAAACTGTATCACGTTTTAAAGAATGAAGATTATGACAAGAGAAAATAAATATCAGCTTGACAAAAACATGCAGTATCATTAACAAATACACATTTTGTTGACATCTGAAGATGTATCTAATTGAACAGTATTTTAACTGTCAATAAAAAACATGACTAGTTTCACTTCTTCGTAAGGGCGCACACTAGTTACTTTGATTATTACAGGTAGTTCTTACAAACATTACTGATCTTTTAGTCCTTGGATGTCTTTGCCATGACCTGGACCTGCAACTGTGCCTGACATTTTCCCTGGACATTGACCTGTAATGTGACCTAAACCTTTCATGACCTTGACTGTTAATTGTGACCTGACATTTCAGTATGGACATGACCTTTGACCTTCCTAACATCTTTACAACTGAATGTTACCTACTGACAGATTATACTGTCAGGGGAGTAGCTGGGCGATAAATTGATGTGCAGGCCCACAGACTGGCCGACTAGGACCAGGATTTACTGTTTCTAAGATGCACATTCATGGTACAGCATTTTCCAGAAATATCTGGGGCCAAAGAATTCAATTATATTGCAGGTATAATGGTTTTCATTTAATTTTCCTTAACAGACCTTATGCATTTCATGGGCTTATTGAAAATACCATTCTACAAATTCATGTGCAGGCAGGGCCTAGAGTGCCTTCCGGGAGCCACGCAGTGGACTATATCAATATCCGAGGATTGTATCAATATCTTGTGACTGTAATGTAATATCTCGTGACTATCAATATCTCATGATTGAAACAATATCTTTTTATTGTATCATATCTTGTATCAATATTTCATGACTGTATCAATTCTCGGTATTTTATCAAAATTTTTTTCCTTGTATCGAACTTCTGTGATTGTATTATTATCTGTGACTGTATCAAAATTTCATAACAACATCTCGTGATTGCATCAATATCTAAATGCTTAATAAAAAATGTAACAAAACTTTGCAAAGTGTCCATCTGAAATTGAGGGCTACCAGACTAACCTAAAACTGCAAAGTGACTTTTTATTTCATTATTTCATTTCCTCAGATGTCACACGACACCTGAAGTCAATTTACAAGAGAGAATACGGCTGTACAAAGACGTTTAAAACAAGGACCAGGAGACGCATGGGGTTACAAATTTTGGGAGACGTAAGCATTAGCCAAAGCTGCAGCTGAATTTACAATCAAGATAAAGGTGGGTAGCATAAAGTGAATTTTCCATGACAATTTTAAGTGCATTTGGACTATAAAAGACACTGCCTGTTTGTTATATATCATTTGGCTCTTTCTTCAGAAGTAAATGAAAACTGAAGGACTGTGTGGCCATACCAACATGGTATGTGATTTATTTTAGCTATTGCAAGCAGCATTCTTTTACCAGGATTTTGATAAGATATCTGCTGTAAGTACAGTTGAACCCTCGTCAAAACGAACATCGGTTTAAAACCGGAATTCCTCACCATTTCAAAGTATTTTTTCGGTTTTCTCCCGATTGTTCCCTTCTTATTTTAACTAAAAGTTAAAATGTTTAATCCAAAATTTCGCTGTTTCGATTTTGTCGCTATTTCGAAGTGAAATCGCCTGGTCCCGAGTCTCTATTTATACTTATTTTTCAATTTTTATTCGAAGTCAATTTTTGTACATTTCGAAGTCATTTCGCCCCTCTAAACTGCATCGTAACGGGTCTCTGTATATTTTGCGGCGTCACGGATGATGGCGTAATAAGTTTTTCGCACCTTTTCCAGGTAAGGGATTATCAGCTGTGGTCTGACCGGAAAGATTGATTACTGCTAATTGATGTCTAAGGTTGAGTAACAGTATGCGGGTCAGCAGATAAACCCAGGTGTCAGATCTTGAGTACTTGATTTTTATGTGAATTTAAATTTAGTCAGCAGAGATTAATCACTCAATTGTATCTCTGTCGTCTCTGCACAATAACGTCCAAAGAATTATTGTTTCTCCTAAAATTATTCCTCACAAATTGTCAACGTCAGAACACTCAGTGACAATACCCAGTGTGTCCGGGGGAAAAAAACTGGGTTTGTTCTCAACCCTATCCGCTGTTAGCAATCTAGAGAAGGGCCCGGAACCAACCCGCGGATGATATCTGGTTCCGGCATAAGGTCAGAGGGGGTAAACGTAGGACAACTCCAAAAACCTATCAAGAGAAGTTTGCGGTCATAGGAAGTCGAAAAGGGGAATTAAATTAAAAAAAATTGCGACGAGTTTGGGGATACCACAATACCGCTATCAATTGGTTGAAAACTGAAAGACGAAATTACTGTTGAACTTTTTCTTTATTTTTCATATGTATTAGCATACATGTATTAAAGAATTTCAATATCACTAATTGTATGGTGTTTGTATTTCCGTGAAGACCCTCTACGTACAGGATCCGTTTTTCATTTTCATACGTACCAGTAAGTTGTTTTACGACCGTACGCGATTTTCACGATACACACCGGTAATGAGTAACGCAAACATACAAGCCACAAACTGAAATTGGTCATTGATTTTTAATCCGAATTATATTATATCAAAGTTTTCAGCCGGTCCCTATGACTTCGGCTATTAACGGGTTCTACTGTTATATTTCTTCATCACTTTTAATTGGGGATATGTGCATGTGGGTGTTGAAAATTGTGCCCTTAACACACTTGGGCCCTAGTTGATTCTTTTGTCAGATACATATCACAATTCAGGGGGAAACCATAAGGAGTTATGTGCTTTTCACAACAGCGAACAAAATTTCACAAAACTCTGAGGTTTTCCTCTAATGCTGCTTGTGACAGCTTAACATGACATCACATAACATGTGCTAATTGCCTTCCTGTGAACATATCACATTTGACAATCATGGGCATTTTCTCACCATGCCCCCAAGGGCTTGTCAGGATTTTTTTTTTTAAGGAATCATACAGAGCACAAAAAAGTTGGATTCACTAAGAAATTTTTATTTGGTTGTTTTGTTGTGCTTGTAGCCCTCCTCATTAAAAAAATAAAATGAAGATCACATTTAAAACTTGATAAATTCAATTGTTCAATTGTTTTATTTGGCAATACCCAAAAATTGGAAAAACCCTTGAAATCCCCTTGAACAAAGCCAAATCTGTTGTTATTTCTAAAAACATAATGTTGTTCTATTTTTCAGTGACAATCCTAAAGTGACTCGTTTTTGACACATTGGCAAACTGAGCAGTTTGCCCATAAAAGATTGTAGATCAGATTTCACACAGTCTCACAATCCATTGTTTCATTAACCACAGAAAGTTCCAGTATATCAATATTCATCAAGCCATAAATGAATATTCATGAGGTAAAGGGCTAAAAACATTTCAGCATTTAAGCACATGCAATAAATCTAAGCAACTAAACTTTATAAAAGTACCTAAATATTTCATTTTGATAATAAAAAAATTTTTTTGGTAATTAATTTTATGAAAGAATCAAGAATAATGAAAATGTGCGTTTCTAGTATTAACACTTAAGAATGTATTAGAGGTGAGATTCAAACCCTATCATCAGCAAAAACTGCAGAATTCTATGCAGAAGCCAGCAAAACAAACTATGAGCTAAGGAAAAGATTTCGTGAGATATTTACAAAGCCGCATTTCCACTTAGCCAACATTGCCTGCTAGAGTTGCAAAATATCCAATCGGAAGCCAACTTAATTTTGTTTCCTCAGATATAGCAAAGAACAGAAGTGCAATGTTTACTTGGTAACTTGTCAAGGTCAATAACAGTGGCATCAGGGTTCACGATCAGGTCTCGATTAATCTGTGGAATTATCAAAGATGGCAGGATTTGCGCTTGAATCAATATCTTGAGGTGTATGTTCGAGAAGAAACACTAAAACAGTTTTTTTCTTCCAAGCACACAGCGAGGCCCTTAGAGAGGCTTAATCATTAATCATAAAACTATGCACTCATTTTACCATAGTTATGCCCTTATCAATGTTTTGGCCTAGCCCTAGGGTGGGGTAGGGGTAGCGGGACATAAACGGGGCTTTTGATAGAAGACTTGCCAGACAGCTGGGGACTTTGAAAGTCAGAATGGTTTACTGGTTACAGGGAAATAGACATGGCATAGCATATAATGTGGGGATTTGACAAATGGCCAATTGCCCTAATAGGTGGGGACATGAAAAATGTCAAAGTCCCAGTGGGGTCTTCGCAGGGCACATATACCCTGGATCTTTATACATTATTTTATTTAGGTTTTTGTATGTCCCCTATACACAGGTACTAGATTTGGACGCCTGTAACAGCTGGTTAAAAATGAAACTGCACTACTGCTTGTGAAGCCGGCCAGAAAATTACTATCAATTACCTTGTACATTAAATCGCTCAATATATTTAAATAAAATCAGTGATATTGTTACATGCAATTGTGTGTTTCATTGTTATTGAATGTATAATTATACCCATCAATAATCAGGAACAAATATTTACATAATATTGGAAAGCGGCTATATGCTATCTGCTTTTTAGGCTCTCTATAATATATGCCAATTGGAAATATGTTAAATTATCTCCAGATAGAAATAGAAATTATATACTTTAAATACTCTTGATAAATTTGTTTTTAGTAGCAACCTTCCAGTCAGATCACCAATACGAGTAATCAAAAGAATTTTACATAGGGATACCAATAGTGCACGGAGGCACTTGGGTAGAACCACGCCTACCAAACGCCAACTGAAAGGCTTCCTCACTTGAAAAATCCAATGACCGTGCTAGAACTTGATTCTGCAGCAGTGAGGCTTAAGTAATAATAAGCAAAATTATACTTCTCTGCAACAGTGACCCCCTAGGATTGGGCACTTGCTAGTTCCGTACTTTTACATGATAAAACCTTCCACCATTCTACAGGAAACTGAAGGATTGGGTATCCTGCACCATGCCTACTTGCTGTTCGTAATATAAATCTAGACTCGAGTGAACCTGAATGACCTGGTTATAAAGTACTAACATGGCATGTTACTCATCTATCTCCGGTTGTATTCACCAAATAATACAAAAAATCTTATTTGAGTACAAACAGGTGGAAGCCTTAGACAGTCTCCCTCTCGAATAATATATATTAATTACAGGCGGGAGGAACAGATAAGCTAGATTTGCATAGTTACCTCAATAAAAATGAATTTTAATTTAAAGTTATGCAACTCAAGTATTACCTTCCAAAATTGAGGTGAAAATTACGCTAACTGCTTTGAAAGCTGAGGGTTGTGGGTTCGCATCCCGCATGGCCCACTGCCTTTCAATAATTGGGGTACATGTACCCACTGTTTTGAGACCTTGGGGTACAGACAAAAGAAGAGGGTACAAAATATACTTTTGCGTTGTTCTTGGACTTAGATTTGACTTTAATTACATTGTAATAATTCAAACAACGTCGAACGTAAACTAAAACAACTAAGAAATTCCGTATCCGAACATTTGCAATATCCGGAATTCCATTGTCATTTCATAGACGCGGGGGAGGAAAACCGTCTTTTTTACAATTCATAATGTTTCTAAGAAGATGAATTAACCTGGATGTAACGTAGGTACTTTAGATTGTTGTTTTGGTCTGTTTGAATTTAACTTACTTTCTTCGATTTGAAATGAAAAAATCGAGGATAGATTCCTTTCTTTTGGGCGTTTCGACGACATATGTCACGGGGGTTTTTGCGTTACGTTTTTCTGTTCAAATACCGTTGATGCGTGAGCGTCCTAAAAAGTGTCAAGCGTTCGTTTATCAACAAAATTGGCGATTTGTAATGCAAACCCGTTTTATCAGCATATTTATCGTTTTTAATAAGCTTTTAAATTTTTTTTGCCAAAAAATCTGCGTACATGTACCCTCAATGTTAAAAAAATCTGCGTGCACTATTTTCTTTGCGTGGATTCACGCAATGTTTGGCAGTGAATGGGCACCCTGCATCCATGTAACATCAACATTTTCATTTTCAGTTCTAGAAAGGAAAACATGTGAATTTTTATTCTTTATTTTGTATGGTATTTTAAGTATGAACCACTGTAAAATTTTTCAGTACTAATGCTTCATTACTGATTACTGAATTCTAAAATTCCATTGTAAAATTTTCATGTTTTTTACATATCTTTTCAACATAACATGCTGCAACTTTTAAAGTGATTCCCATGATTGTTACTTACAATGTAAAGTAAGTTAAAATCCGGTTCTGTTTAATATAGATTAATTGGTAAGGCAACTTTTGGTTATTAATTTGCACATTCTCATACTAAAACACAAGGAGTGTTCTTTGAATACATTGTCATCAGCTGAAGTGTGACGTGGGAAAAAAGTGTTGACAGACAAACAGACATCAGATATGTGATATCGCTATGTTGTCACCTCTGCGTTACCGCAGGTGACACAAAAATACTTTGGCCTCACCATCTTGATATACGATCCAAAAGTAACTAGAAGCTCTCATTAAAGGTGATGAATTACCCCACACAGCCTTTGTTTAAATCAATGTGCCCAGCTTATATGAGGGTAAGACACAGATGAATTGATGTTTTCAATTGAATATTACACAAAACTATGTCACAATAATAATCTTTTTTCATACCAAATCAAAATTGTTCTTATTTTAATGGAAGCCCAAATCTTACCAAGCAAATCTGCAACATTGATTAAACAAAAAAGAAGTGTGTCAAAAGGCTGTTTCTAAGTGATGAGCTAGTGAAGCTTCCCATAAAATTTGCTCTTATTGTGAACAAAGAAAACTCCAGAAAATCAGCAAAGGGCATAACTCAACAAAAAGTCAGTCAACTGTTTACAGTTTCATAATCTATGCTCACCAGGAAGCTTCCTATATGAAGTTTGATTGAGATCCATCCCGTAAGTTAATGAAAATAGCATGGGACAAAGGAAACTCCAGAAAACAGCAAAGGGCCATGACTCAAAAGAAAATAAGTCAACCGTATCATTTTCTTAATCTGCAATCTGTGCTTGATCTTGGAAGCTTCCTATGAAGTTTGATGAAAATCCATCAAGTAGTATTGAAAATAGCGTGAGACAAAGAAAATCCAGAAAATCAGCAACGGGCCATAACTCAAAAGAAAATCAGTCAACCGTAACATTACATAATATGCACATCTGTGCTTGATATTGACGCTTCTATGAAGTTTGATTGAAATCCATCAGTAGTTATTGAAAAATAGCGTGGAAAGAAAACTCAAGAAATCAGCAAAGGGTCCTAACTCAAAAGAAAATCAGTCACATAACCTCTTATAATATGTACATCTGTGATTGATATTGAAGTTCCTATGAAGTTTGATTGAAATCCATCCAGTAGGTCTTGAAGAAATAGCGTGGACAAAGAAACTCCAGAAAATCGCTAAGGGCCATAAACTCAAAAGAAAAATCAGATCAACCGTAACCATTCATAATATGCATCTGTGCTTGATATTGACGCTTCCTATGAAGTTTTGATTGAAATCATTCAGTAGTTATTGAGAATTAGTGTGGCTAAAAACACTACAGCCGGACGGCTGGACGGACGGACGGAACGGATGGACCGACGACATGGTGGACTCCTTATACCCCCAAACTATGTGTTGTGGGGGGATTAAATTATGTAACTTAAGGCACAGCTGATAACAAACAATAGTAACATACTACTGGTTGTTTATTATATGCATTATCGGTACTATTATTTTCGTTAAAGTAAACTTAACAAAGGCATATGAGAGGGTTTTCTATTTCCTGAATCTATGACATCATTTTTGAGGCATGAAGAATCGTGCTGAAATAATTTGTTTCATCCCAAATGCTTTTACAAATTGGGTATACCCAAATCACCATAACTCTATCATACAATTTAGACATGATATTATAAATTTACGACGAAACAAAGTTTTAAAGGGTCTGTGTTTTTACAGCAGAGCATTGCACTGGCTTCTGAATTTTTCTTTAAAATAAATGGAGAACACAGATTAGTATAAATGACTGTTTAATGGTAGTTTTGCAGTTGCTAATTCATTTTATAATTCTCTCGAATTGGACAGAGGCTTTTCAGATGCTTCTTCTATCAACCTTGCCTTCTATGTTTGGCCACTCTCAGACTCTTGCAATCAATTGTGTTCGAACCTAATTAGCGATCAATGGGCGGAGGCTAACAGTGAATCTGTTTATTTAGCACTACAGTATATGCTCTTTTGTAAAATGCCTTTTAATGGACTGTAAACAAAACATGGCATCACGAAAGGACCGAGCAAAGATATCGGGTGTTTGATGCGCTCTTTAGATGAAAGCCATTACGATAAGTTGGGAGAAAGTTATGTAGCATGTTTATGGTGTAGCTGCATGTTAAACCCTTGTCCACAACAAGTGACCTATTTTCTGATGTGTTTATCATCAAATTAACCATATCAGACTGAAAAACAAATCATCCATTGAAAGCCCAGGAACAGTCCGGCTCCTCAACAAAATTTAAAAAGAAAGCTGATGAGCCCTTTGGCCTTCAATGGACAAATCTCGTCTTACCAAAATTTTATATTCTTTTACAATTCATTTACTGAATCTCCGACTACCTGAAAGCACAAAAATAAGATCAGTTTTCTTTTGGCCGTTTGACGAACCGTTATTGGGTTGGTGTTTCAATCACAAAAAAGTTTGTTTTTTTTCAAAATTTCAAGGAGGTATATTTCCCCATATTCACGGGACAAAAAATAAAAAAAGAAGAAAAAATATCATCGCATTTTTTATGATGGGGTGAAATTAAGCCAAGTTTCTAATGATAACGAGCGTTGAATGAACCAAATTTTGATTTTTGTTTTATTTGGATAGATATATATAAGATGTGAATATTTTCCAATTATTTTGTGTAAAATGACACGTAAAATTTCCAATTCTGAGGGTTTAGGTCATGTTCCATAAATGGTGATGAAATCCCTAAGATATATGAACATTTTGATGTGCCATACTTTACATCTACAATTTTTTGTTGTTATTTGTTTACAAGAGGTACATTACAGAAATTATGACTAGGTTAAATTGGGGCTCCGTGGGCCGAGAGGGTAAGTCGCTGACTTTAACACTCACCCCCCCTCTCAGCCCCTCACCGCGTGGGTCGAACCCCCGGCAGGGTCATTCGGATTTTCATGTGAGGAAGCCTTCCAGCTGGCTTGCGGTAGGCCGGTGTGTTCTAACCTGGATGCCTCCAAGCTTTCGGGTTCTTCCTTCCAATGTAATTCGCCTGGACGTCACTATATGACTGAAATACTGACGAAGCGCGGTTTACACTCAATAGTCGTCTAGGTTAAATCAGATCAACACCAAAAAAAGATATTTTCCTTCCATCTATTTGTAACGAAACATATTAATTCTCAGTGATGAGAATCCGAAAGAAAGAGGACAAGCGCAAATGGACGATGATAATAATTTGCTTTGAGAGTTTCCCTCGGAAAATTGCAGATTAAATGAGATATATGATTGACTGCCGTGGAATTGATCAATCCTGAGTCTCTCGGTCATAATTTGGACTAAAAACAATTTGTCAATCAGGCTGCCTTAGTAGCTTAGATCTCCACAATGTCATGACCTGAAACTATGGTCCTGGTGGACCAATTGTTTAAGGACCCTCTGACCATAAACCTGAGATCATGGGTTTATCCAGGCCTTGGAATACCACCGTCACCAAATCGAATGATTACTGGTATATAAACCGTTGCTTGGGGCACTAAGATATTAGGTATTACAGGACTGGTTAGCCCAGTGTCAGGATTTGTGACTGGGTGTCGGTATCATGCCAGTGTCTATGGCATTATAATGCTATGTGTCAGCTCCGTATTCTGTCATACATTAGACAAAATATGTCCACAAATTGACTCTGATGCTTTGATGCCTTGGCAAAAGAACTAAGCCAGTCAAATGACTTTTTTTTCAGGATTCTGTGGACTGTTACTTATACCGTTATTAGACCACATTTAGATTTTGTGTAGATCCATTATAATGTGGTCCTAGTTACTGTGTTTATATTAGGACCCATTAGATTGTATGCAGATCCTTAACAAAGGTGGCATGAAAATTGTCTTATGATTATCTGTAGTTCCTGTACATGGGGTCCTAGGATACTGTGTTTTAATGGACCACATTAGAATTTGTTGTAGAATCCATTCTAATGATGGCTCGTTAGTTTGTAAGATTATATGTAGATCCATTATAATTGGGCCTAGTTTCTGTGTTATTTACACCACATTAATATCATATGTAGTGTCTATCATATATTGGGCTAGATACTGTGGAATATATTGACCACATTATATTATTGTAGATCCATTTTATACGCAAAGTCTAGATACTATGGTATAATGGACCACATAATTTATTAGATCCATTATAACGCAAGTCCTAGTACTATGTTATAATGGACCACATAATTATATGTGATCCATTATAATGCTGGTCTAGATACGGTGTTATTAATGGGACCAATAATTATATGTAGAACATTTAATGAGGTCCTAGATACTGTGGTATATTTGACCACATTAAATTATATTGTAGATCCATTATACGCAGTCCTAGATCTATGTTATAATGGACCACATAATTTTATTTAGAATCCATTATTAATGCAGTCCTAGATACTGTGGTATATTTGACCCACATTTATATTTTATGTAGATCCATTATAACGCAGTCCTAGATACTTTGTTATAATGGACCTAATAATTCTAGTTAGATCCCTTTATAATGCAGTCCTAGATAACTGTGGTATATTGACCCACCATTATAATTATATGTAGATCCATTATATGCAGTCCTAGATATGTGAATAATGGATCACCTTTATAATTATATGTAGCTCCATTATAATGCAGTCCTAGATACTGTGGTATATTTGACTCCATTATCAATATATAGCAGATCCATTATAAATGCAGTCCTAGGTAATGTGTTATAATGGACCACCATTATGAATATATGTAGATCATTATAATGGCTGTCCTGTCGGTATTTATACTGGCCGTGCCTGCGAGGAAAGGGGGAATATGCCAGGATTGGAGGCTGTCATTATAGTTTATTAATGAAATAAGCTGAACCAAATTGATCCACCCCCGTTGGAGTACATGTGAATTTAAAAAAAATTTGCAGAGTTGATTTAAGGGGAGTCTTAAGCTAAAAGCCTCTGTAATGTTACTTTTTCCACTTTAATAAAGTGAGATTACAAGGTGTTTATCCCCAGCACCCCCCCTTTTTGTCTTAATGAAATCTTTCCCAAACCTTTGCCTCAGTTGGTGAAGAAAAGGGTTTATGACTATGCCTTTTTAAATCAAGTTAAATCAATTTAACATATGTAACTTTGCGATATTCACAAAAAAAAAAGGAAGCCCCTAAATTTTTTTTTTTTTTTTTTTTTTTCCCAATTTTCATGGACAAATCCGGGGACTCGCTAGGCAAAAGGAAAATGTGGGTCTTAGTATGAAAAGTATCCCATCCTATTTAAAATTTTCCCGTAGAATTTTCTGTATATCTGAGCATATGAGGATGCTTTTGAAATTAAAATGTTGCATCCACAGGGGGAAAAGGGGGAAAATCTCTGAGCAGGATGCATAGGTAAGGAAAATCACTGTGATAAAAAAACATCAACTACGAAAGGAGAGCTACCTGAGCGGGACATGCTTTAAAAGATCCCAAAGTCTGAGCTAATTTACCCAGGGGCCCCATTATAAAACCTGATCAGGGGAAACAAGGTTCGATTTAAAACCCCGACCCTGAAGGCCCTCAAATCGGGTTTTTCCCCCCGAGGGGCCTCTGCCCCCTGTGCATGAGTGTACACATTCCTGAAGTTTGGGGGGTTTTCGGTAAGTTATGTCCTTGGCTAGCAAGACGGGGACTGGTTGTCCCTCAAAACCCGGGTTTTAAAGTTTGTGAAATTCTGTCAAAAAAAGGGATCAAAAAGCAAAAAAACCAATCTTTTTTAAAAATCCCAACCCCCAATTTATTAAAGTGCTAATTCTTCAAAAAATTTTCTAATTTCATAAATTATAAATTATTGGGGTTTTGAATTTCTGTCAAAAAAGGGGGGGTTCAATTTTACTTTTTTAAAGGGTTTTCTTGAAATTGGATGGAAATTTCCCCTTTATGTTTAAAGTTAGCCCTGGAATGGTTGCTAAATTTTTCTCACAAAAGGGGGGGGGGTGTCGGATTTATTGGGGGTGGGGGTTTAAGTGGTAGCTATAAAAACCTTTGAACAGAAAAGATTTATTCTCATTGAAATTTTTTTAAAACCCTTTCCCTCATAGAGGAAACCGGGAAAGCCCTTTTTGAAACGCATAAAACCAGATCAGCCTGCGAGAAAACTCAGGCTGACAGTTTTTCTTTTCGCTCTCCTCAGTGGTCGGAAATGGGGGTTTGAAATTTAAATTTGGTAAGGTTAACTGGGGTTTTCGCGATCAGGTTTTATGTGATCCTTTGAGGGCGCAAAATGAGTATATATGGGGGAAAAAGGGTTTTTTAAACCCCTTTTTTTCAATTTTTTTTCTCATTTTAAATTATACGACAACTGTGGATAAAATTGTTTTTCCCAAAAAGTAGACATTCAAGAATTTTTAAAATGAAAAAAAACAGAATAATACCAATTTGGGGTTAGGCTTTTTGCCCAAACCACATGGATGAAATTCACTGCAATGATGATGGCATGCAATAACCTCCCTTTTTTTTTTAAAAGGGGCCCAAATTTTTTAGTTGATTTTTTTTTTTTAAAACACGGGACCCTTTTTTTCAAAAACCATTTTCTTTTTTTTTTTAAAATTTTTTAAAAATTTCATTTTTTCCCCCCCGTCATTAAATGATTTTATAAATGATTACTATTCACAGATCTCATTTTGTTAAGTTTATTAAGTTTGATATTTTCGCCTCTCATTATCTTGATAAATACATATGAACAACCCCCCCCCTCCCCTAAAAAAAAAAAAATCAAGAGGGGTTCGGGGGAAACCCCACTTGTACACGGCACCCGTGGGAAAAGTGATGGAAAAAGTGTGATGGGGAAAACAGAGGGCAGATGACAGAAAAGTGATCCTATGTATCACTTTTTCTTACAGCAGGTGACACGAAAAAACTATGGGTTTCTTTGTCCTTAGTAAAAATGGGCAGGCTCAGGATGTCTTAAGAAAATTTTGCAAAAAACCCGGGGAAACTAGGGGTTTGGGAAATAATCGCTTTGTACCAAAATTCTGCAGCCACCTGGGATATACTATAACAGGCTGTTATAAGGTTGTCATCCTTCCAAAAATTTACTGGAAAAATTTTAGACAGTTATCATATTAAAACGCAAAAGATTCCAGATCATCCTCGTTTCTTAATTAATCAGGTCACATCATAATGATTCAGTAAAAGGAAAAAATTTTTTCTATTTTTACCCCTTTCCTAAAAACTGTGCAAACAAAATGATTTCCAAATTTCCCGAGGAAAATATTCCTAAGGGTTTTTTGCCAATAAATTTTGAAGTTTTTTTTTAATAAAAAGTTGAAAAAGAACCAAATTGTGGTTGGAAGACATCATGGGAATGAATCCCTTAACACTTTTTCCTCATGAATTTTCATGTACAAATTAAAGACTTGATGAAAAAAAATTTATTGATCTTTTTTAAAAGGTATATGAAACCCTGAATTTTGTCTTCAAACTGTGTGATTCTGAGCTACAAGAATTTATGAATTGACAGCTCACATTATCGTTAAATTTTAAACTTGTCAAGAAAGGAGTTGGCCCGTTCTTAAGGTATCCGTCCATCATTAAGTCATAAATGCTTAAAAAGAAATTCAGTGCAGATACAATCAAACAATGATTTGGAAATTAAAGGTTTTTTTCTCAAAGTCTATGAAGGCTTGCATTTAAAACCCCTTTTCCCCCATAGAGGAAACCATGAAAAGCTATGCGAACAACATAAAAAACCCGTCAGCCTGTGAGATCAGGTTTTATGCTGTTGCTGTCCTCGTTGGTCTGGAATGAGGACTTTATAAATTTTAAAATTTTGGAAAGGTTTTTTTTGTGGTTTTCTGCGATCAGGCTTTAGTGGTCCCTTTTTAGTGCGTCAAAAAAAAAGTCTATATGAGGGAAAGGGTTAAAAGTTAAAAAATTTTCCCTGATCATTTGTAGGACAATGATCACAATTTAATGATGGGGTGGGGGGTTTTTAAAAAACCCTTTTCCAACATATAAGTGCCCCTGCATTTCTTTTTTTTTCCCTTTAGTTTAAAGAATAAATTTATTTTGCGAACTTGGGAGAAAAAAGAACAAAATCATTTAAATAGGAGACTTTTGGCAGTCGCTGTTAGCTCTAATGTTTAAAAAAATTTCCCCTCTTTTGGGGAAAAAATTTTTCGCGCTTTGCATTAAGAAAAAAAAAATTTATATATGGAAACTAAAATTGTTTACTGATTAAAAAAAGTTATGATGAAACACATACATCTTAAAAAATTCAAAGTATGGAAGTGTTTTTTTTTCTTTCTTTAGAAAAATTTGAACAAAAACAAAAATGTCTTAAAAAGGAAGTCTGTGTCACTCCACACTGGCAGTGTCATGTATTGGACCATGCCAAGGAGCGTGACTCTTTATTTTGGAAAAAAATTTTTTTTGTTTCTTTTTATTGTCTCTCACTGAACCCTATTTTAGACATCTTGATCAGCATTTTTAATTTTTAATGGGATCCTTTAGTTTGTCCCCTGGAAAAAATCAGGAGTACAAAAAAGGGTACAGAGTCCAAATGCTTGGCCACTGAGACCCACAGAAAAACCTCAAAAAGTAAAAAAATGTACAGAGTACAAAGCTTGGCCATGAAGGCCCACAAAAACAACTCAAGGGTACAAAAGTGAACAGGTAAAATGCTTGGTCACTGGGGGCCCACAGAATACCCCCAGAGAAAAAAAAATGTACAGGGTAAAAATGCTTGGACTGAACCCACGAATACCTTAAGGGTACAAAAGTTTTACAGAGAAAAAATTTGCTTGGCCACTGAAGCCCCGGGAATAATTAAGGGTAAAAAAAGTGTACAGAGAAAAAAATTTTTTGGGGCCCCATGAAGCCCAAGAATACCTTAAGGGTACAAAAGTGTACAGAGAACAAAGTTTGGGCCCCATGAAGCCCACAGAACCCCTTTAAAAGGGGTACAAAAGTGTCCAGAGTACAAAATGCTTGGCCATGGGGGGCCCCACAGAAAAAACTAAAAGGTCAAAAGTGTACAGAGAAAAAAATTTGTTTGGGCCCCTGAAGCCACGGGAACCCCCTTTTAAAGGGTTTTAAAAAAGTGTACAGAGTACAAATGTTTGGGCCCATGGAGGCCCACAGAACAACTCAAGGTACAAAAATTACAGAGAAAAAATTTTTTTGGGCCCCACTGGGGCCCCCCAGAATCCCTTAAAGGGTAAAAAAAGGTGTACAGGTCAAATGTTTGGCCATGGGGGCCCCACAAAAAAACCCCTAAAGGATAGAAAATTTGTTCACAGAAAAAAGGTTGGCCACTGGGGCCCTTTTTGGAAAACCCCTCAAGGTAAAAAAGTGTACACGTACAAACTTGGCCAACACATTTAGGGTAGGAAAGTTTTTACATTGTACAAATGCTTGTCCAGGGTGGCCCACAAAACCCAATACATGGTAAAAGGTATACAGAGCATAAATGCTTGGTAAAAATTTAAAAGTGTACAATATACAAACTTGTTTATGTTAATCATTCAAGTTTATTAGCAACACTGTTAATTTTTCTTTTTTTTTAAATAGATTATCATATATAATTATTAGTGTAATGTTGACCCCCCCCCACCAAAAAAACCCAAAAAACATTACTAGAAAAAAAATAAAAATAAATACAAATTTTTATGTATTTGACATCCTGTTTTTAATTAAAATACGAAGAACCCCTCAAAAAAGTCCCTTTCTTTTGGGGTTTTTTTTGGTTTTTTTTTTGTATATATTCTTTTTTTTTTTTTATTTTATTTAAGGTTTTTTTTAAAAGGGAATAAATTCTTTTGAAAAAAAAAAACAATATCATAAAACCCTTTAGTCACCTATATTTGGGTTCGGGAAAATAAAATGGGCTACCAAATCTTGACAAATATAGTCTTTAAAAAAATTTAAAAAAATCGAAATATTTAAAATTTATAAAATTAAATTTTATATGACTTAATAACAACATTTCCCCCTGTGGCCTTCATTTTGGGTGTAAAATAAAAAAAAAATTTTAAAAAAAAAGTAAATGCGATTTTAAAAAGGGAAAAAAAATCTTAAGGGCACAGCCTTAAACCTGATCATAGTCAAAGCCCTGACCAAATGAATAAAAACAAAAATTAAAGAAAAGAAAAATATTTTCCCATGTAAAAATAAGTAGAAGAAACAAATAATTTGGGGTGTGTTTACGATAGCTTGGGAAAAAACCGGGGCCAAGGCTGCTTACAATTTCCCCAAAAGAACCCACCAGGAAAAACTGACACAACCATTAAACAATTACTCCACGTTTCTCTTGTAATCACATCTTTCGTCACTTGTACTATATTTTTGAGATCCTGTCAGGGAATCAAACCCCAAAAAGAGAAATTTTTCCCGATTTGAACCCCGTTCACTTTTTAGTTCTGCTACCAGACCCCATCGCCGTAGTTTAAACCCCAAAACTAGAGTCTACTAACTCCCGGTATGAGGTTCCTTAGCCAGGGAAAAAACAATTATTGACTTTTACTCCCCCGGTCCCCGCGATTCTTTGTTCAGTCATTTTTTCCCCCCTCTTAAACCCAAATTTTTATAGAAAAAAAAATTTCGGGTTTAAACGTTTCCATATGAGGGGAATTAATAGTTTATAAAAATTATTTGTCATCATAAATTTTTTTCATCTTTGGGGAAATTTTTGGGGGGAGATATTGAAAAGCAAAACAATTCATAAATTTTTCCCCCCGGGGTTTTTTCTTTACAATTATTATCAAGAAAGTTTGATTAAAAAAATTATATGTATCCGGGTTTTGACCTGTGTTTTAATAACTGAAATCTTATTCATGATTAAGACAATATAATTTTTTGAAATTGGTTTAAAACCCCTTATTTGTTTAATTTTTCATGAACCCAAATTATGACTCCAATTTAAAATGAATTTACTGTTCAAGGCCTTTTTTTTTTTAGATTTTGGGGGGAAAAAAAAACATAAAAATAATTTTTTGGGGAATAGATTTGCCATTCTTTTAAAAAAGGAAAAAAAATCCTGAGGGAAAATACAAATTTTGGGGGGAATCTGTGCATCTAAAAAAAAATTTTTTAAAAAAGTGGGTGGGGGGTAGAGTTTGGTTCAATGTCACTGCCTTCTCCTAGTTGCATTTTATTCATTTTTGAAATTTTAAGACTATAGTATGTTTTAAAAATATGGCCGAAATTTTTAAAACTGCTGTTGGGGTTGGGAATCAGCCCCAAAAAAAATTGTAGAAACAACCTTGTGACAGATTAAAGATTAATCAGTGGACTTTTTAATACAAATAATGTAAAGTTTATTTATATATGGACTGTAAAAGGGAATTTCCCTTATGATAAATAAAAAGAGGGGGGGGTTTTTATAAAAAAATACGCCCATTCTGCCATTTTATCAACTAAAGGGTCAAAACTCTATAGTGGAATATTTTTGACGTTTTTCAAACTCGATTGAGATACTGTGCTAAAAACATTGTGACAATTTGTCAGTGTTAGAAAAGCAGACACGTGATTTTTGAAATTTTTTCATAAATTTTAAAAGGGGTTTTAACTCTATAGTGTTCAAGATTTATGGTTGGCCCAAAAAACCTTATACCATATTGTGCGCATTAAAATTTCTTTTTGTTTGAGTAAAAAAAGTGATTTGGGCATATTCTGTCGGAACAATAGGGGTGGTTAAAAAAGGAAACCCAAGACAAGAGGTCCAAAATACATTATGGCCAAGTTTGTAAGGATCAGTTTTCTAGCGTTCAATTTTAGACTTTTCTTTTTACTAAAGGGCCATAACTGAGATATTGTGCCCATATATTTTGGGGACTATTTAAGTTTTTTTAAAAGATCAGTTCAAGTTAAAGTTAAAGAGGGGGGTTTTTTTTAAATTTGCCCATTTTTCATCAATTCAAGGGCCAAAAACCTATGTGTCTAGAGAAAATGTGGCTGGTCAAAAAAAGGGGAAAATGAGATTTTTGTGCCCATTTTACATTGCCCCCAAAGTATGGTTATAAAATTTTTGGTTTACGTTTTGTTCGAGTAAGAGAGCGGACATTTTAAATTTTTGGCCAATTTTCTTCAATTAAGGGCCTTTAACTCCGTGGGTGTTGAGGCAATGTGGCTGGAAATTTAAAAAGGAACCGAGATATTTTGCCCAATACTTTGTGACCAAGTATGGTTAAGTTTGGGTTTTCACGTTTGAGTAAGGAGTTTTGGACAACATCACTGGACCCCTCCCCAACCCACCACACAAAAAAAAAAGGGTTTATGCTTTTTTATTATTTGTACTATTTGTCATTTTAAAAATTTTTACAAGTAAAACTTTTACTGAAGCCTTATGGTTTCTGAAAAAAAGGGTTTTTTTTAAAAAGTTTTTCTTACTTTATGGTCAGTTAGATATAAAATCAAGAAACCCCTTTGGGGGGCGAGCCAATTTTGACCCCCTGGACTTGATTTGAACAAATTTGGGTTTTAGAGGCCCATTAGACAATGCTACCCCACTGCACAAAGGGCTAAGCACTTGCAGTTTTGGGAGAAGAAGATTTTCAAAGTTTTTTTTTTTTTTTTTTCCCCCCTGTGATTACTTTTTAAAATTTAACAAATCAATTTGAACAATTTTGAAAGAGGGCCTCAAAAGGGTCAATCCCGTTCAGTTTGTTTATAATCCATTCAGCAGTTTAGGAGGAGATTGCTGGGCAATGGAGCATAGATTTCTGGGCACAGTTTATCCAAAAGCTCACCATGAGCTCATTGTGCCCAAAAAATGTGACAAAAAGACCGGACAAAAAAAAATGCCAGGGAAAAAAAAAAAAAAAAAAAGATCTCGGGGGCATAAAAAAATTTTTTCAAAACAAAAATCGCAAAAAATAAAATGGTTAAAATCAGTTAAATACAAAAATGGAAAGGATAATAAAGATGAAAAGAAAAACATGTACAGAATATGTTTTCTTATAGTTGTTTCCTAGATCCTTTTTTGTTTTCCCCTAATATATTTTAGCTAAGAAAATTTATATTTAAGTTATGATCAGTGATAATTAAAACTAAAAAAATTTTTCTATAATGAATCCCGGGGCTAAAATGTTTGAAACAAATGAGTCCCAAAGTGACTCCCCAAACCCAAAAATGAGTCCCAAAAAATTTTTAAAAATTTCTTTTTTTTTAGAAAGAATTTTTTAATTGTATGTTTTTTAAACAAATTGAATATTTTTTTTTTTTAATTTTCTTTGCTTCAATTAAGAAAAAAATGTTTCACAGTGTGTTTTTTAATAACAAAAAAAATTTTTTATGATCAATATCACATTTTAAAAAATGTTAATTTTTGGGAAAAAAAGCAACTGTTTTTTGTAAGTGACTAAACTAAAAAATTTTTTTATTGAAAAAAAAGTAAATTTTAAAATAACCTTGGGCCCCTTTAAAATTTAGTTTAGACATCTATTTAAAATTCCCGTGAAATTTTCAATTTTTTACCTTTAAAAAAACAACCAAAAAATTTTTTTTTATACAAAACCTTTTTTACTGAGTTATGAAAAATTCGTGTATTTCATCTTTAATTTGACACCCCCTTTTTCACATAGCATGGGCCACATTCAAAATGTCACAAAATAACAATTTCAGGCCTTGTTAGTTGAAATTCTGATACGAAGTCTAAAAGGGGGTTTTATTATTTAGATGAAAACAGCTAGCTTGACTGGACATTTTTCCCTTTTTAAAAATTTTTTTTATTTTTTAAAAAACACTTGATCACAGGGACTAGATCCCCCATGATAGTGAAAAAACAAATTGTTGTTGAAAACCCGCAATGGTTTTTTACTCTGATTTAGATCCTTTATCCCGGGTATCAACAAAGGGAAAAACAAAAAATTTTTGGTGAGGGGTCGTCTTCTTAAAAATTTTTGTCCTCAGTTATATATCTGGCATCTCTAGGTAAGAAATCTTTTAGTATCAATATGGTGTCTCTGGGGGAATAAAACCCTTTAGTAATACATCCAGAGCCCGGGACCAAAGACATGGATGCCCCCCCTAAAGAGGACCGAGCTTTTCCCTGCATATCAGCAATGCTGATACCCTGGATAGAGCAAATGGCGTGAGGCTAAAAGGAAAAGGGACTTGATCATAAAACAATAACCAACAGATGATAATGTAAAAAATTCTGGTGTCTCTAGGATAAAAAAACCCTTAGAACATATCAGGGATAATGAAATCATTTGTATCATACCCAGGATAATGAAATTTTTGAATCATATCTGGTGTTTTTGGATCATATCTGGCTCTCTGAAAAATGAAATTTTTAGTATCATGTCTGGTGCTCTGGGGAAATGAAATTATTAGTTTTTATGTTGGTGTCTCTAGGAATGAAATTATTGGGATAAATATTGGTGTCTCTATGATAATAAAAATTATTAGTACCCATGTCTGGTGTCTCTAGGAAAAGGGAAAATTTAAAATTTGTATCATGTCGGGTTTGTCTCTAGGATAATGAAATTATAAGTATCACTTTATGGTGTCTCTAGAAAAAATGAAATTTTTTTATATTATATATCTGGTTTTCTCTAGGAAAAGGGGGAAATTATTAGTACCCCCTTTTTGGTGTCTCTAGGAATAATGAAATTTTTATTAATATACCCTGGTGTCTCTAGGATTAATGTTTATTAGTATCATTTTGGGTGTCTCTGGGGTAATGAAATTATTAGTATCATGTCGGGGTGTCTCTAGGTTATGAAATATACAGTTTTAAAATATGGTCTCTCAAAGAACAAATAAAATTATAAGTATAAATGTTGGTGTCTCTAGGATAATGAATTATAAGTATCATATCTGGTCCTCTAGAATAATAAAATTATAAGTATCAATTGGTTTCTCAAAAAATGAAATTTTGGGTATCATGTCGGGTTTGGTCTCTAGGATAATAAAAATTATTAGTATCATGTTGGTGTCTCTGGAAAAAGAAATTACATGAAAAGTATCATATTGGTCTCTCTAAAATAATGAAATTTTAGTATCTGTCTGGTGTGTTAGGATAATGAAATTATAAGTACCCTATCTGGTCTCTCTAAAAATAATAAAATTTTTTAGTATATGTCTGGTCCTCTGGGAAAAAGGGAAATTTTTAGTTCATGTCTAGTGTTCTCGGGGGATGTGAAACCTAGTAATGAATCTGGTTGTGTCTTTTGGATAATGAAATGATTTGTACTATATTGGTATCTCTCGATAATGAAATCCTAAGTATCATATCGGGATAATAAAATAAATTAGTTTACTTTTGATTCTTTTAAAAAATTTAAAAAAAAATTTTCAATCTTTAAATCTAATGTTTTTGGGGTAAATAAATCATTAGCATCACATTGGGATCAGTATCATGTTGGGTTTTTTCTAGGAAAAGGGGGAAAATCTTTTAGAAAACACATCTGGGATCAGTTTCAGTCGGGTTATTTTAGGAAAAATGGAATCATAAGCACCACATCGGGGATCGTATCATGCTGGTATTTCTGGGTTTTAAAGGAATCATTAGCATCACATCTGGGATCAGTATCATGTCTGGTATTTCTAGGATAATGGAATTATTAGCATCACATCTGGGATCAGTATCATGTCTGGTATTTCTAGGTAATGGAATCATTAGTGTCTGTAGGATAATAAAAATCTTAATTTCCCATTGGGTTAATGAAATCATTAGTTATCATTTCTGGTGTCTCAATGATAATGAAATCTTTAATATCATATCTGGGATAAAGAAAAATACTTTTTTAAAAAAATTTTTATTTTTTTTGGGGAAAAAATTTTAAATTTCATCAATATCCTCCCGGGGGGAAAATGAAATCTTTTCTTTTGTTTTTTTGGGGAAAAAAAAACCCCTTTAGTATCATTTTTAATTTGTCTCTGAGAAAAGAAATAATCCAAAGTAAGACATTATTACATTTTGGGAAAAAAAAAGGTCCACAAATTAAGATTTAAAAATTGAGATCTGCTCGATTAGCACTTCAGGATTTTTTATTTTTGTAATTTGTAACCCGTTGTGAAAATTGGAACAATAAATTTTGACAGTTTGAAATTAACCCCTTAAAAATGTCCCAAATTTGGGTTTATTTTTTTCCCAAACAGGAAACCATTTGGGGAAAAGTCTCAAAGAATGCATGTTTTAAACAAAACAGTCGGGGGGCCTTAAAATGTGCCCTTTTACCTTATGCAAATGAACCCCTTTTTCCAAGGGATATGATTTATAAGAACATTTTTTAATAAATATGACCTTATAAAGCATATAGGGTAAATTGGATTCAAGTTCAATTTAACATTTAAAAAAATTTAAATTTTGACCTTTACCTTTACTGTAATCATGACCCCTTTTTTGCCGGAGGGCAAATAAAATTTTAAACCCGTTATAAAACCCGTTTTCCTCATAAATTTTCACGTACAAATTATAACTTGATTGAATGTTAATTTTTTTTATATGAAACAATGGATTTTTTTGCCGTGGAGACTGCAAAGAAAAATTTGTACAAAAGACTATCTGATCTACAGCTGCCAGAAATAGTGATAGAAATCTGTTCAAATTTGTTTAAAAAACGAAATTTTAGGTTTTAATTCATGGGGTATATAATAATCGATAACTTTCCGATTAAAAAATTGCTTGAACCAGCAAGGTGCTTAATTATACACTGTATCATGAAATTGTGAACCCTTTATTAAGTATTTTTTTATAATTTTAGTTTTATAATGCCCCGGGGGAGTTAAAAGGTTTACTTAGTTCTGGGCCTTTTGTTTTAACCCTTTCCCCCATTAGATCATTTTGACGCCCTCAAATAGGTATAAAATAAAGCCTGATCTGCAGAAAACCACAGTTAAACCTTACCCAAAAAATTTAAATTTCAAAATTTCCCCCATTTTCCCCCCCAAATGAGGGGCGCGAACAACATAAAACCTGAAACAGCCTGCGAGTTACTCGCAGGCTGATCTGGTTTTTTTGCTGTTCGCATAGAAAATTTTTTATGGTGTCCTCTATGAGGGGGAAAAGGGTTTTTTTTAAGGGGGGGTTTAAGGGTTTTCCCTTAGAAAAACCCTTTGGGAAAATCAAAAGGGTTCCAGATTAATTTACAGTTTTTAGTACACTAGCTGTCAGACAACACCGATAGGGTTTTTGGTATATAATTTTAAACACTCCCCCAAAGAACCAGTATATGTAAATTGTCACTTCAAAAAAGGGAAAATGATCATCGGTACTAGGAATATAAAAACATCACTACCTAGAGGGAGCTAGGCTGCTGCCCCTGCCACAGCTTTTTAAAAAATGTCAAATATGAGGAGAAGGGTAATTGCAGTTCCTAAAGGATGACTTTTTTTTTAATATGCAAATTTTTAATTATTTTCTCTGAAAAAGACCTATCCCCAAAACCCTATCTAGGAACTTTTTTTTTAAAAACTTAGGGGCGCATTTCAGAAAATTTGTGATGGGGGTTGGGGGTATTGGGCTATACCCCCGGGGGACTGGGATCGTTTTGGGCCCCGGGGCCCTGTCAGTTTCACAGACATACATCTTACAACACCCAAAGGAATTTTGCTTGGAAATATTTTTTGCTTGTTCCTCAAATTAACTGAGGGAAAATGAAAAAAACTTCTGTATTTTTTTCATTCGCGGGGGGTTTAAAAAAAAAATTGCAAAAAGAGAGACTTGAAAGTTTTTAATGGTCTTTTTTTTCAACTTCTGCACATCAAGGGCTAGTAAACAAAATGTCCATCTTTTTATTTTTCCCTATATTGGGGTTGAGATTTTTTTTTTTGCACTTAGAATAGCCTCAAAAATAAAAAATTTTCCCGGTCTAATAATTGCTTGAATAATAATTCCTGCACTAATATTAATCTTTTTTTCCCCCCCCCAAAAATACCCAATTAAATGATTGGCTGTTTGCGGGGTTGAAAGAAAGAAAACCGACAAAAAAAAATACTACTTTGAACCATTAATATCATTATATCTAATTCATCATTAGGCTTTTCCTGCCCATTTGTCTCTTGGTGCAAATCAAAACTATAAAAAGGGTGGATTGATTTAAACCCAGGCTACAAGGGGACAAGGTTGTCAGAAATGAAAACATATTGCCCCCTAGGGCCCCCCCTTTCCCCATCATGGTCACTGTACCTTGACCTTTGCCCAAAGAGACCTCAAAATCAATAGGGGGCACCTACTAGCATGACCAATCCCCTATGAAGTTTTAGGAATGTGGGCCCCCAAAAATTCTTAGTTTTATTGATCTGAAAAAGAAGTGGTTTACCGACAGAAGGACCAAACCCAAAAGACAGACCAATGCCCTCCAACCAACCAAAAATTCTTCAAAGTGGGGGCATAAAAAAAAAACAAGAGGCCCCTATCTATGTACTAAAATCTGTACTTTAAAAAATTTTAAGTCTGGGAAATAGTATTTTTGAAAGGAGATGATTTTTTTAAATGTTATTTTTCTTTTCTTTCCGTTGACAGCAACCAGAGTTCTACATGGATCAAGTTTATTTTTGCGGGCATTTTTGAAAGTTCACCTAAGATATCCCTGCCAAGTTTAATCCAATTCTGTCCAGCAAATTTAAAGGGAAAATTTCAGTTTAAAGCAATTTTTTGACGACGCAAAACGAGGGAGGCAGGGTGAAACCCAAAAGCTCACCATGAGCATGTTGTGCCAGGTGAGCTAAAAAAAAAAAAATAAAATAAAAAAAATAAATAAATTGCATTTCACCCCAAAAAAAAAAATTTTATCTAACTTTACAGTGTTGCCATGGGATTCCTGTTTTTAAATACTTTATGTAATAATCCACCCACCATTTAAATTTTAAACATGGTCCTTTAAATGCTTTAAAAAAGGGATTTGCAGATGAAGTGTTTATGAACTTGGAGTTATGGGCTCTCTTGCTCTAAATTTTGTTAAAGCTTGCATTTTTCCAAAATTCCCCTGATTACTTTTTTAAAGACCAAGATGAATGGAAATTTGATGTCATTGTTTTTAAACAAGGCCTTTTTTAATTTTATGTTTCAAAAACAACCATGAAACCAAAAAACTAATAGGTGGGGGGAAAAAAGCCAGGGGAAAATTACATGTTATAAAAAAAATAATGAATGTTAGCCCTTTTTTGAGTGGCTAATCCAGTGGTAGGTGACGATCAAGATTTGGGGGTTTGTGGTCTGGGGAAAAAAGGTTGCCCCTAAATTCCTTGTGCAAGGGAAAAATTTTTTTTTTAATTGTTTCACTCCACCCAGGTGTGCGTTCAGTATGCCAAACGTATGCAACCCGGGCGCTTTTCAAAAAGCTTATGGAGTTGTTTAGGACCCCTTAAAAACCCTGCTGATCACATGCACCATATGAAAATACATTGGTATAGTGAATATCGTGGCTTATGACACTGAGACAATTTTATGTGATGTAAGGTTTCGGTTGCATACGGTTTGGCTACTGAACGCCCCCGCCAGGTGTATATGTGGAAATTTTGCGGGCTTTTTTGGTCATGGGTCAGGGTGTCATACAGGAGGCTCTCTCTCTGATTTGGGGGAACAGTTTCCCCCCACCTTTTTTAGTTGTTTTCCCCCCCGTATGGGTAAATTTAGGCAATTTTTGCTGTGTGGTCATACATGCAATAAAATTTTTTGGGTTTTTTTTGTGGATGCAAGCAGCCGCGAAAACCTATGTTTTGGGCTAAAGACTCCCGCAGTGATGACCAGCAATTAACAGGTCTGATCAAGCAGTTGGGGGCCTGGCTCAGTGGGACATTCTTTTTCCTTTTTTGAAAAGCCTTTAAGTTTGGTCACAGCTGAATTCACCAATAAAGGGAAAACACTAAGAAAATAAACTTTTTTTGTTTTTGGGTTTTTTTTTTTGGTTTTTTAACTGGCTGATCGGGTTTTGGGGGAAATGTTGATCATCACAAAAACCCGTTGCTTTTGCAGAAAGCAAATTTTTTTTTTAAATTAAAAAATGTAAAAAATAGTTCCTATCTAGTGGCTTTTTTTTTTTTTTAAAAATTGTTTTTAAAAATTCAACTATTATACAGTACAGCTTTTATTGTACAATCTCCCTCTGACCATTCTTGCTATTTTTTTTGAGCTCTTGCATTTTGATTGTGGGGGAAAATTTTTTGCTTTAAAATGGGGAAAAAAAAAATATTTTTTAGCTGGGGAATGGTACCCCCTAAAAAATGGGGGTCAAGAGCGCGGCAAACATAAAACATTGAGCAGGGGTTTAAAACTTTTAAAAACTAAGGTTTTGTTTTCATAGAAAATGAAGTCTTCCCCATCCCCTTCCCCCACACAACATTTTCACACAGTGACATATGCAAATAGAAAAAGGGTGACAATTAAAAAAGCTCCCCCCCAGGTTTGGCCTTGTGTGGTGAGACGCATCTCATTTTTTTTTCCCAAAAAATGAAATTTTGTTTCAATAGCATAAGTAAAACAAGAGTTATTTGCAGTAAAGAAATTGTAAAAAGGGGGAATAACCCCAAAAAATACTGCGGTCAGCGTTAAAACCTTGAGAAAGACCCCTTTCTCCCCAATAATTTTTTTTCATAAATGAGTTATTTTAAGGGGGCCTGAATTGTATAAAAGGGTAACTCCAACAAGAAATTTTAAAAAGGGATTAAGTCTAGTGTACTGCAATTCTTGTCCTTACGTCTCCCACCTTTTTAAGCTTCAAGGTTATATGTCTCAAAGTGCATGAGTTATGCTCTGGAAAAAAAAATTAATTGAAAATGAAATTAAACAACAAGAAAAAAACCCAAAAATCTGATTTGCGAATTAAGGTTTTTTGTCCCTGAAAATTCCCCTTTTGTGAGGTCTATTCAACCCCTTTTAAAAAATATAGGGGGTGACAAAAACTAGATTTTAAACCCCCCCCCCCCCCAAACCCCCCCCAACCTTTTCCCCGTGAAGTATGTGGAACAAATCAAAGGGATTTGGTATGAACCTGGGGCCCAATAAAAATGAATAAATGCTGTTTGTGTCACAAATTGTCAGTTTCACTGCTACATAACAATCATTGTGGGTAAAAAAATTTTTAGTGTAAAAAATTTTTAAGATTTTTTTTTTTTTCAAAAATTTTAATTTAAAAGCAGAAAAAGGGAAATTTTGGAACTTGAACTAAAATGTGAAAATTTTAAAAACCCCTTAAAACCCGCTGATTTTTTTAAAATGGATTTGCCGGGCATCTTTTTGGAAAATGTCCATTACAATTTTTAGGGATAACAGATGAAAATTGTAGTTGGTCAGCCAACAGTAAAGACCCAAAGGGCCCGGGCCCGCACAGAACCCTTTCACAGTATAAAAACTGAAGAGGATTCCTAACCCTTTCCCCCAAAAGGACACATGAAAAGAAAAGGGGCAGCTTTAAAAAAGATCAGCCTGCGAGTTAGGTTTTAGCTGTTTGCGCCCCCAGTGGGTTTGGGGAAAGGGATTTTTTATTTAAATTTGGTTTAAAATTTAAAATGTGGGTTTTTTGCAATCAAAGGGGTTTTTTGTGGGGACCCATGGTGCTCAAAATATTAATGAGGGAAAAAGGGGTTTAAATTTATTGTGTTATATAATTTTTACAAACGTTTTTAAAAAAATCACAAGGAATTTTAAAAAAATTTTCATCTGTGAATTTAATGAGTAAGAAGGGAAATTTTTTTAACATGTTTGGTAAATGGGCCCTGAAATGGACTTTTTTTTTACAGGGCCCTTTTAATCCAAAAGTAGGGTTACTTATGCTGGAAAAAACAATGATATTCCTTAAAACTTTTTGGGGGGAAAATGATCTGATGGTATTATGGGCAGTGTGCTCACTGGCTTTTTTAAAAGGGGCTACATGTACCCGGCCAAAGTTTTGTTAAAAAATTTTTTGGGACACAGCAAATTTTGGGGGAATACTAAAGAATAAAAAACGTATATTTATAAACCCTTATATTATTTTTTTCTCTTCCCTCTGTTCACATTTTTAATTTAAAATGTATAAAATTTTTTATTGATTTAATTACTGTTTATCTAAATATAACCCCTGACTAATTATTGAAATTTACTTTTGACCCAAAATAAAACACATAGTTCTTTGAGTAGATTATAACTACAATTTTTTTTGGGGGGTTTTTGACATTTTTTTTTTTTTTTGAAGTATTTATTTTTTGTTCATCTTTATTTTTTAACCTGATTCACACCAATTTAAAGTCAAAGGGGGAAAATCTGATGGACATTTTTTTTTTGGCTTTTTTCAAAAAAAATAGGTCAAAGGTAGGTTTAACTGATAATGAAGAGGTCCATAAATTAAGCAAAATTCCAAATATTAAGGCAAAAAAATGAAGACATTTGAAGTTATACAGGGGAGCAAAAATTTAAACAAAGGGAAAAAGAGTAACAGATAAAAAGGATATTTGAATTTTTTACCCAAATTTAATTTTTATAAAAAAGTAATAATTTTCGGAAAACAGGGTAACAAAAAAACAAATAATAAGTTTGTTGGGTTTTTAGTTTATAGCAGCTAAAAGGGGGAAAAATCGCCCGGATGGGCTGCAAAATTTTAAAGATTTTTTTTTTTCAAATTTGTAAAATATTTTCAATTTTTTTGGGGAAAAAAAAATTAAAAACCCAAAAACAAGAAAAGAAACCTTTAAAATTTTTTAACCTTTTTGGGAAAAACATTTTTTTAATAAATTATTTTTTTTTGACCATCATCATGGGAAAATTTTTATTAAGGGGGCCCCAAGAATCATTTTTAACAAAAAAGAAAATTAATGGAGTTTGTATAAACTTCTGACCAAATGACACATCACCTGTGGCCTTTTTTCTTTCCAGTTTTGACCTACTCTCCTGATATTTTTGTACCAAAATGAATCTTCAATACTGAAGAGTTTATGCAGGTGGCTAAAATACACTTATTTTTGGGGGGCCATTTCCCGAAACTCTGTGCCCCACATCCAGGGGGAGCTCAGTGGTTTCCAAGAACAAAATTTTTTTAAAGGGGTTTGC
>CM037794.1:10282070-10332070 GCA_021229015.1 Solen grandis
ATGCACTTGAACCACGCGGGTTTTATCGGATATGTTATTTCTCGTTCTTAAGCAAACATAAGTTCTTGCAGGACACAGCTACAGGCCATTGAAACATGCAAACCACAAAAAGGAAAGTCGTACCCAATATAAGTAAGCAAGTACTACAAAGAAATTTACTAATGTATATGTAAGTTCCCATTGGTAATAACATTTAGGTACAATACGCAATGCCGACATAAATACCATACTTCACTTGCGGTTAAATGCTATTGATAGAAAAACAGAGTTACTGAAAACATTTACTTGTACTTCTAAATGTACCTGGAAATCAACAGAATATCTTTTCATATACTTTAAAAATAGTATTCGAAGTAATAAAAAGGGCCCGATTCCATATAAAATAAAACGAATGTACGTACATTCTTGTATTTATTAAGTCATATTATTTGTTCAAATGCAATTCATATGGTTTTAGCCAATTTCGAATCGTAGTTATTTATGCAGTATTTAACTCAGTTCCTTACGCATTTATACATTTGTGTCTATACCTCATACAGACTGTACAGGCTAAACTTTTAGTAACACTAGTTTTCAGTTTAAAGATAAATACCAACCAATATGTTCTAAAGAAATCACAAAAGTAGATAAATATAAATGCCAAGTCTTCTGTACTTTTGATATCTTTCGAAATCAAAGGCCAAATAATCGAGGTAGTGTTTCCTGTACATATCATTCATGATTCATTAATCATTGAGAAAATATAAGCGATCAATCAATGAAGCGAAAAGTGGTCGCTTTGAGTCAGTGACAAGAATATAGAGATTAAATATATATATCACATGCATGCTTCTTTATCGAAATATCTGAAATCTATATACTCAGCAAAAAAGGAACTCCCTCCATATTTAAGTAACTTTAAGATGGTCTCAAAGACTAGTCTGTTAACCGATTTCCACCATTACTTATAAGGCTTAATTAATAAAGGTACGAGCTGGTAGCGTGCTCTATCCGTGTCTTGATGGTGGTTATGATCCTCCAAGTGATGTGTACTGCTGTGCAGTTGGAGAAAACAATCTACTAAATAACTTAAGTATAGAGCTTACTTATTGAAATGAATACTTAAAGTAACCAAACGTAATTAAAAGAAAAATAACTTAAAGACAGGGGTATGTAACTTAAGAGAGTCAGGCGTGGAGTCCACGAATTCAGCTTCAAACCACTATATAAAGTACAGCATCGCGCAAATAAATATGTGCGCTATAAATGTGAAACCGCGCAACAGGGAAAGTGCACATCTGTGCACACTTATATATGTTAGCTAAATTGTAAAAACAATGAAGAAAACCAAATACTCTCTAACCCTAACTAGAAACTTATAATGATAATAATTTACCAATAAAAAGGAATTACCGATGATTACCACAAAATCTCAATAAAATAATTAATTGGTATATTCAATGGCGATATTTAATAAAAACCGTTTCACTGTAACCATGGCACTTATCCCATGAATCAGTGCGACACAGCATACAAGATGGCCGCCGGAAAAAAAACTTTCAAAAAGTAAACAAACTTGACGAAATATGTGCAAAGTTAATTGTAGGGGAATGTAACCAAAGATAAAATTATTCTTAAGAGATGAACTTCTACAAAGTAACAATAAAAAAGTTAAGGAATAAAAATGACATAAGATCGTTGGAATGCCAGCGCATTACACTAATAACACGTTCATTGTTAGTGAATCAAAGGTCGGTTTATTCCCGATCGCGACATACCAAAGTAAAATAAAATGGTACTGGTATAGCTCCCTTGCTTGGCGCTCAGAATATTAAAGTAGTTCCAGGACTAGTTGGCCTGGTGTCAGGATAATGTGAGTCATGCCACATGTCTACGGCGTGATACTGCAGTGTGGCAGCACTATATCTGTCTCAAGTAGACATCGTCTCCAAATATGAATGAAATACTGTCGGTGAGACGTTAAACCCAACAAACAAAGATCGATTAATAGAATTTTATTGTCAGTGGGATATTCCGGCTAATATGAAAAGGGTCAAAATGTTAAAACCCCAGTTTTATGTGACGTGTAGAATAACTGATTTGAACGTGTTTTTTCCACACATATTGACATTTTCAAATCAGGGATTTGATCATTTGAATAATACGAATTATAACCGACTACAAGTATAGTGTGCACGTGCAAAACGTGCAAATTGACGTTACGCCTGTTGACCTACAAGTGAGCCGATTACATAGGGAAACTTTACATGGTTGTGTTCTTTATATCGGCAGCGTAACAAATACGCAATATTTAAAAATTATGCATGTATACCTAACAAATGGCATATGGTGGTTATGGGCGTGACCCTGTTAGCTACATGTATGACTGAAAGGAATATTTCCTTGTAACAAAATAACAAATGTTCCACAATGTCAATTCAAATGTTTTTTAAACCTTTATTTTCCCCGTCAATTGGTTGAAGTAGGTCGGGGAACTATCCCACTTACCATCTCACAAATGCAAACATCTATCAAGACATTAGAACAATGATTTCAACATATATGAGCGACAAAGCAATATTTTTTTATAGTATTTCACAACTACACAGGACTAACAGTTTCGGGATAAACAATTTTGATTTTAAAGTTGGATTATGTAACAAAATAACAAATGTTTCACAATTTCAACTTAAATGTTCACTTGTAAATAAACAGCTCTCGGTAGGCTCCATCAATTAATAAACTAGTTAACCGATAATATTACTTCCAAATCTCACTCATAAATAAGGTACACTTGATTAGCACACGAATTTTATAAAGCTAAGAACACCACCGAAATTGTCTTCTGTAAAAAGCATAAATGTATTCTGTTTAAACTAACTGTAATACAGGTGCCGAAAAAAGCAATATGGCACCTAATAAGCAAACTCAAACAAAATATCGCGGGACCGGACGTATACATTAAGTATAGACACGGAAATTTCGGTTTGAACTCAACCTTAATGTATTCTTAAGCTTTGTATGTCACTTTAAATAAAAATAGCAAAGCAGTAACTGGTTTTACTCAAAAATTATAGCGTTACATAGCAAACAATATCTGTAATGGCAGTAGTTTTTCGGCACTGATGGCCGAATGAGTGTGATATGTATGAGTGCCCGACTTAAATTATATAAAATTTTTGTCAGAACCGAAAACATTGATACAACTCGTACAAACATAATGATCTTGAATACTGCTAAAACTGATAAAAGCTGACCAAAGTAACGTATATTGCAAACCCTAATTGCTTGGAGAGATTTGGCCCATTAATCGCATGTCTAGGATATTACGTCATTAGTTTCAGGATAGCTATATTAAAAAGCCAACCACATTTGTATTGTTTATAAATGATTGCTGCAGTGAATTTTATTAAATTATTTTGGTAATTACTGTATAATTGTGAGCCCAAACATTTTCAAAAAATAAACCTATTAATGCGTTTTTCATAAGTTCCAAACGTAATAGTTGCAAAAAGGTAAAAACTCCATCTGATACTAATTTAAAAAGAACTATAAATGTAAGCAGTGACATTTTAATGCAGTACATTGTACTTAACCGATATCGAGGCATTCATACATATTACTTCTGCATTTATGACGTTTTATTAACATTTAATTTTATTTGATAACAATATATTGTATTTTATAACTTTTAATATTATAATCGTTATTAATATATATAATCATATAATAAAAATAGTTTATTTATCTTCTATATATTATTTTAAAAAATTTTTTGTTTACCAATTTAGTTTAAAGTAAATTTATTCTCTTAGTATGATTTTCATCTTTCAATTAGAACATCATTGCTCTGGCCATCTATGTACGAGGTATCTAGTTATATATAACGAAATAATTGCACGGCTAACGTCAGATCTGTTCACCATTTATATCGCCATGGAGTGTGTACATCCATAAATACAAATACTCCACAACATGTGTTATAAAACTATTCTAATTAAATGGCTCTTACACTAGGCTTAGAGTTGCAGACTGAGCGGATGACTATGCCGCCTGATTAAATTCAATATTATTCTTGTCAAATACAACCATCGGGATGAAACAGTTGAGCGAAAAAATAATATCAATATTTTGATATTCCCTGACAATGTATACGCATTTCAAAATTCCAAGGTAGCCTTAAATTAGCAATATAAATAAAGAGAAATATTTTACCTTAAAATCCCATTGGGCGGGAACTGGACAGAAAGGTACTAAACTGTTGAGAGTTTGTCCCCAGTCAACATGCGCTCCGAATATTATATATTTTATCAGTTTGATCGCAAGGTAGGCAAAGCGTTCGTGGATCCGCCTCCGGTTTGATTGACAAGTTCACATGGTGTTCGTGTAAGTAAAGTTTGTGTTTCTGGGAAAATTTATGAGTCTATATGGATGTTTTAGCTTTTGAAAAATAACCATGAATTTCACGAAATTCTCCTTTCTAAAAACATCCGGTTTAATTGCCCTGATGTTACAGTGTTCTAGCTTTATACCATCGACAGCAAATAAATGTACCAACAGAATGCGAAAAACAATAAGAAAAAATAGTTTCTTGTTTTAGCCCCCTCCGCCCTTTTCATTTTTATTATTCTTTTTGCCGTACAGTATTTGCCCTCTTTCATTTATACCCAATCCCCGCCCCTGGTGAAAACATCTTTGTCGTCGGATATTTTTACATGCGCGCTTTCATTATTTCTCCGGTTTCGTCAATATGCATAACAATGCATAACAAAACGAGACGTAATCAGTTGCTGCCGAAAGAATCATCGATCGTGATGCTCTTAGGTCAATTAGGCACCATACAGTTACCTTTTTTCTCCACAGTAAGGGCGTATGCTACAGTAGACAATCGCTATCATTCGGGCGTATAAAGTGTAACATATTTCGAGTGCTCCTAATGTTCGGATATAAGGTGTCGTAATGTCACCACAACTACTATTAAAAAGCTGTTTCGACAGGACATCTGATAGTATTTATTATATTCCCGTATATAAGCTTTTATTAATTTGAAATGAATAATGCATGTAAATCAGTTTAGGGTTAGACAGTTACCATAGAAACTGCTCAGTAGCTTTAAAGTGAACTCGGTGAGCTATGCATTTTGCATGTTTTGATCAAGTAAACATTAAAGAATATTTACAAAAAGAAAACAGAAGGACTTTCTGTAAAAAAAAACTGTTTGAAAATTAACCTTTGTTTTCTTACCCTTCTCCACACATATCTTTTCCATTTCTGTAGAAATAAAGTACCTAAGGATATCTAAACCATTTAATCAGATAAACTATGATGCAATCAATGATAGAATGTATATATTTTAATCGTATGTTTACTATTTATTGTAAGCGGGTACCATGGATATAGCATACAAAAGAAAACACTGACCTATCATTATTAACCCAGATAAGAGGTAAATGGGGGGGGGGGGGGGGGGGGGGGGTTGGACTATACTGGAGTCACGTCCGTCGATCGGTCGTCTGTTTGTCGGTCGTTGTCCTTCCTATTTTTCTGCTATCTTTAGCCGCATTTAAAATAAACTTTGTAAGACTGGTAAAATAAACTTTGTAAGACTGGAAAGTGCAACGCCTGGTATCGCATTTCGTTGGCATGTCATAATCGACAGGATTTTAAAGAGTTGTCTTTTGTTATATTTCTTATATTTTAGCCATTTAATATGGCCTAAAGTTGCTAAAATATCACAATGAAGGGCAGATAACTCAAAGAGTAGGACGATGACCCATAAACATGTTTCTTTTATGATTCTCTATAATTATTCAAAATTAAAAGAAAAATATAGCAAACTGACATATGCCCTTTAAGATGTTTTTTTCCGCACTATTTCTTCTCTTCCATTGTTCTGCTTTCGATTTAACTTAAAATCATTAGTAAGTACAAAACTTAGTTGGGCGTATTGTTTGAACTTCTTGGTCAGCTGTACTTTAAATGAGTTATGTAAATGTGTAATATAAATATATTTTGTCAAAACTATAAACTAATCATCATCCATGCGCAATGTCACTGTCAGCACTATTTCTCGGCTACTAATGGTCTAATTAAAAGATTTTTATTTGACTTCACAACTTTAATAAGTACCAAGCCTTATATAGTCGACACATCATAACTAGCTTAATTTTATGAGTAATAGCACTTTGTTATATAAATTGAATATATTTTGTCCACACTATTTATATTTTTCGGCTACCAATGGTCTGATTTTGATTCAACATCACAATATTATTTTTCTAAATAATTGAATAGTTTAGATTTTGCGACAAATGTATGACCATATCAGAGCTCATCCTGTTTTTGTGTGTTATTTTCTTTATCCTTCAATTGTATCAGAATTGGCTCAGATATGGTCACAGTAACTGTGGCAAAGCTATATCTGGGGGTAACTATCATCTTAAATTATAGTGTTTTTTTCCATTTTCGTATTTAGCGAATTTTTTTATATGGAAATCAGACAATCATATTGATAAAAAGAAAGACTGTAACATACGCTCTTAAAACCTCGCGAATAGATTTTATGAGTTACATTTTCATTTTATCCGCAAAATAAATGCATTTCATTTGACGATTAATTAGGACAAACTGTATATCTTCTTTGGACTTCATTTGTACACATAGAGCTACGTCGGTCATAAAAGAGGGATTCTTTTATTTTAACATTTATTGTATTTAGGTAGTGCATAATATACATGTAATCGATGAAAAGAAAAGTTTTTTTTTATTTAATTTGATTTAAAAATATCTTTTTTCTGTGCGGACTTTTGCCGCTGCGAAAACTTTAAGATAAATTTGGCTACCAGAACTCTTAATATTGCCTTGGAATATTAATGAATTCCGTGAGGGTAGAATAAGAATAACTGATTTATCTGGTTTATCTTCATTGTGGGTGTTGTTAAGTACCATTATTGTTGTTCCAGGACTGTTTTTCCAGTGCTAAGATAATGTGACTAGTAACCGACCCCCGGGGGCCGAATGGTAAGAGCGACCGCCCCGAAATCGGAGGGCGTGGGTTCGATCCTCGGCCGCGACATATCAAAGTCGGAAAACAATGTGCCATGTAGGCAAATAGGGAAGGGGCTGTGGGTTAAATAAAAGGTACTAGTATTGCTCCCTTGCTTGGTGCTCAGCATATAAGGGAAAATCCGGGACTGGTTGGCCAGATGTCAGGATAATGTGACTAGCTCTCTTGCTTGGCGCTCAGCATATAAGGGTAGTTCCAGGTTTGCCCAGTATCAGGATATGTGACTGGGTGTGGTATCATGCCACATGTCTACGGCATGTTGTTTCAGTGTGGCAGCACCTAATCTGTCTCAAGTAGACATCGTCAAAATATAAACATATTTCGAATGTGGCAGCATTATATCTGTATCATAGTGACAAGATTCCCGATTGATTGAAATTATGATGATTTGACGAGACAGCAAACAAATGATAGTATAGGTTTTAAGTATAATATCACAAGGAGAAACATGTTAACAGAATGTATCAAGAGCAGTGTCTATCAGCAAATTTCATAAGAGTAATATTGAAATTATTCTTTGCATTTCTCAATACCATAGATGATATCGTTTAAAGTTTTTCACATACAAGAGGAACAAAAAATAAAACATGTCATGATACCATATTGTTTGATTCGATTAACGGTTGATATATTGAATGTTTCACTAAACTTACTCTCTTAAATAATACTTACGAATCATTTTATTGCATTTTTCGTCGTTAAATAAGGCTCAGTCTTCTTCTGAAATATCATTTATTTACATTAACATGCAATTTCGTTGATGATGTACAGAAGGATTCCTTTATTCGTGGACTTATGTTCTAGAAAAATCTTCAGGTGTATATGTAAACTGTGTTACAGAGATAAGCATTCGGTGATTTAACAATACATAAAATCGACGAAAATTAGCCTTCCACGAAAAATTATGATTCCTCAATATATGAACTTAAATTAAGGATTTGGATTATACAAATATACAGTACTGTAAAATGGTCATCATCCATGCGCAATGTCACTATCATATCCGACAGGAAAAACCCTGGATTTAAAAACAACAACAACAATAATCACATTTATACTGCGCTTGATTTATTACAGACAAATAGTTGATCGTCTATTTAAATACAAATCGAACCCTAAACCAAATGTCATATACGTAAAAGAACACTTATATGAACCTCAACAGTAGATGTTATTGTTACTAGTGAATATAAATGATGTACTTGTTCTACACTTGCAGAGCTACCATCCACGTCCAGGGGAGGCCTACAAGGGAGAGACACTGATCTGCACACTCAACAACAATGAAACAGGAAAGGAAATATGTCAAATGTTAAGGGCAGCATTTGACAGGAAGCTTGTTCGTAGGATAGATCAGGACAAAGTTACACCGAATATCGAACTGTATACCGGATCAGTCTTGTGAGTATAATGATAATATTCTGGTTAAGGATATGAATACTACACACCTATGTCACAGTTGAGTGTTACGTGTCTATATAATGGTCACTATTTAGATATAAATAGAATGGTCACTATTCAAAATAATAAGACCAATGTACAATTGGAATTCGTGTTTATGCAATAAGCTTTCAAATGTCACAAGGTTCGACGATAACTGTCAATATGCAAACTGATAAATTTTACACGAGATTTATGGCTCGAAAACTCTAATGGAGAAACTTAAGATAAAAACAATTCACAGCATCAAAATACATCTTATTTAGCTATCAAAGCAAATACTCAGTAACTTTTCTTTGAAAACGGTAGTTATCATTTTTATTGTATTAGTTAAAAAATATCACATTTTTCCATATAGGTTATGGTGTAAGTTATAAAACAATCTAATATTTTTATAGCAATATTCTTCTCAGGCAACATATTATGCAGTCAAAAAATTATCTACCTATTACATTTACTTGGATTAAAAAAGGAAAAGACAACAGAGGATCAAATCAAACACACAATGGATTTCCCCTCTCCGTTTAAATACAGTTGCTGTTTATATCCTTATTTTTAACTTAGGGATTTTTCATGTCAGACAAAAGTGATATTACCTTCCACCGCAGCTAGTAATTTTTTATATTCTTCACTTGACTCCCGGCCAATCAGTAATTTATCTATTATTATACAATTGGCGCAAAATAAACTTTACCAGATATATTTTAACGACAATGATGTCGACTAAATCTCCTTCTCTCCGGGCGATACGGTCTTACAACTCGATTTGATTTGGACAAATGAAGTTGAATCTTATCGTGTGGAAAAGTATATCATAATAAAACTAGCACTACAACAGCATAAATAGACCAAGAGCGAATTTAAAATGATTATGGCTATGTCGTATGGCTATATACAAGTATTAAGTCGGTCTGTTATCTGTTCTGGATATGGAAACACGCTGTCCGATATCGCTCGAGTACAGAGCTCGTAATTTTGCATACAAATATGTTATCAGCGTCCTTTATATATGATGGTCTGATATTAAATTAATGCATGCATACAATTTGATCAATATTATTTTAAAAAAAATAAACAAGGTCGAAAAGAAATAATTGAAAAGGTTGGACCTATAGGTGACAGGGTGAGGAAATGTGCAGCCTGACCCGGACTCGAACTTGGGACTTTTCGCTTACAGGGCGAATGCTCTACCGACCGAGCTTCCCGGCCGTATACACTTTATTCTCCCCCTATTGCGAGTAATCGGTACTGTGACACATACTTTTCTAATTTAAGTAAAATATTTGAAAGACAAATTGGATGTCGTTATGAACGAAACGATCTTTTTTATTTATAATTATATCTCTATTGTAGAGATAACGGAACAGTCGGGATGTTAAAATGATCAATTCAAAACTTATGCTCGTTTTCCTTCATTGCTACAGCGTTTTAGCCCTGTAAACATACAAATAAAAATGAATAAATTTATATCGCCATCTATCCAGCAAATTGTAAAATTAGGGAAGTTATCTAGTCATTATTTCTTAGGGATTGGATATTTTTGTCTTGATCATCGTGTATTTATTCACGACCGTATAAACAAGTTAACAATGATATAACTAACGTTTTCGCTCGCGGTAATTTGCGACACAGGACAGCGCCTTTTAAAAACCAACACTAAATGCGGAATGCCAGAGCTACGTTATGTTCCATAGTGCAATACAATGTAATACTTTCGGCACTACTGAGGAGGAAAGGGGGATTTCGTTAATTGTAACATATACTAATCCTGGAGTAAAATCATATAGTGCGATTACTACGAGAGCTTAAGATGAGAATTGAAATGAAACTCATATCTGACTCATGTTTGATTGATAGAATATAACATGGTTTTGTTTGGGCAATAAACCACACCTGTAGCTGTACTTAATACGATGATTTCTGGCTGTGTTGAATAATGTGCTAAGCCTTAATAAAGGGAATGATTAAAAAACACCAGATGAAAACATATTATTTAACTTAATAGAAGTAGCACTATATGAAATAGAGACCTCGGCTAATAATATGAATGGGTAGCGCGAGATGCTAGTCTAACTTGGTTGATAATAATGAGATTGTCTGTAATTAGAAATTGAGGGATGATATTGTAATCTATCTATAGGGATGAATCATCTGGAGACGAATTGTGTGTCAAATATGTTAAGTTGAGTGAAATTATTCGTTATTTTAGAAATCTAAAGTCAGACTGGGACTCGAACTTATGAGCCATTAATTACAGGGAAATGTTCTTACGATTGTGAATACATAAAAGGGCTCGACGTAGTACAGAAATAAGTGGCTTAGTGATTTTTGTAATATAGTGACGCATCAGCTATTTTATCATTTTAGTTTTAAATGATAGATAATGGTTATCAGTTCTAAATATAACTTTGTTATTTGTTGTGTTATATGAGTGAATCCTTTCTAGTTGCCATCCTTTTAATCACGACTTAATCTAGTATATAATATATATTGAATCTTTGTAAATAATTTACTTTATTTTCATCTATTAATAATATTCAATCTGTGTTGCTGGAACTGCAGAGTCATTATATCCTCCGAATATTGATATAGTTCTAATAAGTAAAAATATGCTTTTGCCAAGATCTGTTTGAGCTGTTTCTATAGTTTTCACCAAGACTGTAATGTTTATACAGCTTTGCGCGACCATAAGACAGCCTTTGAGTCGGTCTGGGATAGGAGTCTCTTCTTAAAATAGGGGCGTTTTGGCGTACTTGGAAAAGTGCTTTGTATTATTAAGTATTCCTACATAGATATGAAATGCATCATTAATTTTCATGATTATTCTTGAAGGCCTGTACCTATAAGAAAATCAGACAAGGGGTGGGGTGCATTTTCTCGGTTGTAGTGTTTAAAAAAGGTCGTGCGACCAATCATATATAGTTAACATATCCTTGTCAGCGTTTTCGCCCCTAAATCTACAAAGGAAAATATATTCGTTACTTCCGCCTCGGGAGTGGGAGGTCTTTTGTTCGATCCCCGTTTGCGACATACCAAAGTCTTAAAGACTGTTATAGCTCCCTTGATTCGCGCTCAGCATATAAAGGTAGTTGCAGGACTGGTTGGCTCGATGTCAGGATAGTGGTATCATGCCACATGTCTGCGGCGCGATACTGCAGTGTGACAGTAGTATATGTCTCAAGTAGACATCGTCTCCAAATTACTGAAAACTATCCTTGAGACGTTAATCCCAACAAACAAACATAATTTACTTATATTGCATGACTTGGCGAAAGCAGTCGGAATGGTTGATTTCAGAAAGACATATATACACTTTTTGACTAATGGCTTGACTTATTTATGACTAAAGTCTGCGTTTAATGCGAAGAATTACATTTTACAAATTGAATTATATGTCTAAGTGCATTCAGTGGTAAAAGGTGATAAAAAGGTGACGACATAAAATGATTGAATCCTATATTAGGTATTAAGTGTCTAAATCATGATATATAATATATTGGAAAAATATAGTATAATGTTTGCAGTTTTATATTAAAATACTAATATTCAGGTTAAGTTTTGTTAAACTGATTTACGAAGACAAGTTTATGTATAAAACAAAATAGAATTTCTTTGAATTTGCTGATAAACGAATGGGAAATTCAATAAAAAATAGCTGTAGTTCGATCCAGCAAACGAAGACGGGTATGCAGTACGCGTGAATTATAATCTTTGCAACGAGGTTTATTGTAACGCTTATATCACCGCAAGTCGACAGCTATCAGTCAAACAGAATACATTTCTTGAGCATATAATAACGTTTTATGAAGAGTTAAACCTGTAATTGCGGCAACCTGTATTAAGCGGCAAACCTGCATTTAGCGGTCAGTTAATGTACTACCGAACTATAGCATTTTGCTTTATATTCAAACTTCATTTATTGGTCACCTCTGTTATGCGGCCACATTCTCTGGTTGCTACCGTTACACTATTTGTATAGATACCGTTATTGTCTACATTGTGAACTATTCATACTTATTATATGTGAGCAAATCTGTGATCAATGATATAAAAATCTGCGATTTTGATAATTGTCACTAATCACCGTCAATTTCAAATTATTTGAAATCATATTCTCTATGTATGCTGTGAATTGTTACATGCGAATTCCATCAGTATATTTCCGTATGGTAGGTCGAATATTTATATGATATCGCACTATGAGCTTTAAGGTTGTTTCAGTTGTTTTCACGAGTGTTTTCTTACTGTCAAGTATCAGTGTATTTATGTCATATACCGTTGCATTGTGTTTATCACAATTTTGACTTGTATTTAATATGAATTATTAGTATAACTCATGATAGTGTAATAAATAGTAAGGAAAAAAGAAAATAAAAACCTTTTGTTATTCAACCAGACTCTAAATATCAAATACATTTAGTTATGGTGACCCCTGTTGTAACAGAGTTGCCACAAAGTTATCACTTTTCCGTCGTCTGACTGTCCGTCTGTCCACCCGTCTTTCTATCCGTGACAATTTTTCCGTCATGCTTCAGCAGGTGACACATGCGTTTCAAAGAACTCTCTTGTCTTTATAGATGTATAAAACGTGGATTTCACGAAGATTTGTTTTGTTTCTGATATCAAGACGAACCGATGTGTTTTTCAGTCAAATGAATACATCATTTTGAGAATCTTTTAATTTATTACAATGAAAAAGCATGGCATGTATATATTAAAAACATAAAACATTAATAGCATTATCTTCAATGTTAAAGTGTAAACGTATTAAAACTGCACAATGTAACGGTATATATTTCATTTTAATATTCTTTATTGTTTTCTTTTTCATTGGCAGTTGGTAAGTAGGATGTTATTTATTTCTTATATCTACACTTTGTAATGACACTTCCTTATTTCTGAGGCATTAAAATAACGGAGGTCCATGTAAATAGTTTAGTTTCCCTAATTTTGTTTCTCAATATATACTGCTTATATTGAAATGCTTATAAACCACAATAATACCACATCAAAAGAAAAATATGATATGTATACACGCCTCAATGTATTTTAATCAACACCCATATTACTTAATCATCAAGTTTACACAGAAAACATACTATTTGTTGTAACGGCCTATAGAATGAACTGTTCATAGTCATTGTGTGCTAATAAAGATTAAGAAAACAAAATGAGGAACTCAGATTTCATCAAAAGGTCCAATTAATACAATGTCTGTCATGCAATTGTTTTCAGCCCAAATCCATTTTAATAATGCATAAGGGATGTTATTTGTGGAATTAATCTTTATTAAGTTCTAGACCATTTTTTTATCTTTACAAATGATAATGATTTGAGCATTTTTCTGCTGTTTTTATATTCTTTTAGTTTTTTATATTGTTTTGAGCATACGGAACCATTCGGATGAATTCGAAGTCCTATCTTCTTCCTCACCTTAATGTGACCTATGCAATGCTTTACCAATATAGTGACTCATCAGTTATTTTTCATTTTAGTTTTAAAGTAAGGGAAGTTATCTATTCATTATTTTTTATGGACTTTATATTTTTTGTCTTGATCATCGTGTATTTATTAATCATTTTATAAATTAATTAACAACGACATAACTAAATGATATCTCTCAAGGTAATGTGCGGCACAGGCCAGTGACTGTAAAAAACCAACACGTCTAGACACAAAACGCGGAATGCCAGGGCTACGTTGTGTTCCTAAGTGCAATATAATGTAATACTTCCGACAGATATCAATATATGATTCCATCATGATTTCTACTGAGGAGGAAAAGGTGATTTCGTTGATTGTAACCTAAACTTATCCGGGAGTAAAATCCTACAGTGCGAATACTACGAGAGTATAGGTTGAGAATTAAAATGTAACTTATATCTAACTCATGTTTGATTGATAGTATATAACATGGTTTTGATTGGACAATTAACCACACTAGTAGCTGTACTTAATACGATGATTTCTTACTGTGTTGAATGATGTGGTTAAACCTAATAAAGGGAATGATTTAAAAACACCAGATGAAAACACATATTTTAACTTAATAGAAGCAGCATTATATGAAATAGAGACCTCGACTAATAATATGAAGTGTAGCGCGAGATGCTAGTCTAACTTGGTTGATGATGATGAGATTGTCTGTAATTAGAAATTGAGGTATGATATTGTAATCTATCTATAGGGATGAATAATCTGGAGACGAATTGTGTGTCAAGTATGCTAAGTAGAGAGAAATTATTCGTTATTTGTTAGAAATCTTAAGATCAGACTGGGCTTCGAACTTATGAGTCATTTTTTTACAGGGAAAATGTTCTTACGAGTTTGAATAAAAATCAGGGCTCGACGTTATACAGAAATAAGTAGCATAGTGTCTTTTTTTAATACAGTGATGCATCAGCTATTTCATCATTTTAGTTTTAAAATTAGAGATTTTATCTAGTTTTTACTTTTCAGGGACTTTATATTTTGTTGTTTTGATTATTGTGTATTTATTTAAGACCAAACTCTTGTAAAGACATATTAAATGATAGAGAAAATTTATCAGTTCGAAATAAAATATATTAATAGAGTTCCTTCATTGTAAGAACGATGTAAATCCATAGTTTACCGTTTAGACTGGAGCGAAAAATAAGTATACCTGAGGTTGCGGTGACATGCACATGGGTAAATCATACTGATTAAGGCTAACTGACATATTGTTTTATATCGGCTGAAGAAATACACTATTGCTCATTTTTTCCATCGTTTTCTTTAATAGGAAACATGCATGAAAACCCCTAACATAATAACATTTATGTGCCTAATACATTGATTTATAATAAGTGATATAGCCAAAATATAACTTTGTTATGTGTTGTGTTTATAATCCTTTTTCCCCTTTTAAAAAAAGGTTAATTTAAACAATTAACTATATTTTCATCCTTTCATAATATTCAATCTCCGAATGATGATATAGTTCTAATAAGTGAATATAAGCTCTTGCCAAGATCTGTTTGAGTTGTTTGTTTTTCTATAGTTTTCATTTAGACTGTATAAGTACAGTGAATGTTAATTGAAATGTTGACAAGTATGGCCTTTTAAAATGCGGCATATCCGGAGCAGCTATTGTGTTTAAGAAATCATTTTCCCACTGTTCTGTCCTGTATAAGAGAAATACCGGCTTTTAGCAATTATAAAATTACTGGGTTTGAGATTATATTAGATGACTTAAAAACCTCTCTCTATATATTTTGTATATACTTGCCTGCATGTAGTAACGTTTATAATGATGAGAATGTATTAGGAGAAATTCAGTCAATAATTGACTGTAACGCACAGGTGGGATACATGATATTGGCAGCCGATTTCAATGCGCAATATCAATACAACGAAGAAACTTCTAAAGCTAATAATGCTTACGCTAAATGTATATTATGGAGTACACTTGTAGACAATAACGAACAAGTTTCTTTTTAAACCGCCTTTGGACAAGACGCACTGTACACATATATTCCTAGATTACCGTTTCTTTCTGGGTATTACTTCGTCAGATAAGTAGCCGATTTATTCCAGCCTAAAATCAAATATACTTTTATAATATACGATATGGAGAAAACGTTCCACGCGGATTTGAGGTCAGGTCGAGAAATAAAGTAATGTTTATACAGCTTTTCGCGATCACAAGGCTGCCTTTGACTCGGTCTGGGATAAGGGTCTCTTTAAAAAATTAGGACATTTTGGGGTACTTGGAAAAGTGCTTTGTATTATGAAGCCTTCCTACAGGGATCTGAAATGCATAATTAATTTTAATAGTTATTCTTGAAAGCCAGTACCTATAAGAAAATCAGGTAAGGGGGTGGGGTGCGTTTTCTCGGTTTTAGTGTTTGAAAACAAGTCGTGCGACCAATCATATATAGTTAACATATCCTTGTCAGCGTTTTTGCCCCTTAATCTACAAAAGAAAATATATTCGTTACTTCCGCAACGGGAGTAGGAGGTCTTGGGTTCGATCCCGTCTGCAACATACCAAAGTCGTTAAAACTGTTATAGCCCCCTTGCTTGGCGCTCATCATATAAAGGTAGTTGCAGGACCGGTTGGCTCGGTGTCAGGATAGTGGTATCATGCCACATGTCTGGGGCGCGATACTGCAGTGTGACAGCAGTATATCTGTTTCAAGTAGACATCGTCTCCAAATTACTGAAAACTATCCGTGAGACGTTAATCCAAAAACAACCATAATAATGACTTGGAGAATTGAAAAGAATGTTAAACAGTCGGAATGGTTGATTTCAGTAAGACATATATGCACTTTTTGACTAATGGCTTGACTTATTTATGATTAAAGTCAGCGTTTAAGGCGAAGACTAACATTTTACAAATTAAATTATATGTCTGAGTGCGTCAAGTTGTAAAAGGTGATAAATAGGTGACGACGTAAAATGATTGAGTCCTAAATTAGATACTAAGTGTCTAATTCATGATCTATAATATATTGAAAAATATAGTATAATGTTTGCAGTTTTATATTAAAATATTAGTATTCAGGTTAAGTTTTGTTGAACTGATTTACGACGACAGGTTTATGTATAAAGCAAAAAAGAATTTCTTTGAATTTGCTGATAAACGAATGGGAAAATCCAACAAAATAGCTGTAGTACGAACCAGCAAAAATTTGTAGACGGGTATGAAGTACACATGAATTATAATCTTTGCGACGAGGTTTACTGTAACGCTTATATTACCGCAAGTCGACAGCTATCAGTCAAGCAGAATACATTTCTTGAGCATATAATGACGTTTTATGAAGTTAAACCTAATTGCGGCAACCTGTATTGAGCGGCAAAACCTGCATTTAGCGGTCAGTTAATGTATTACCGAACTATAGCATTTTGCTATATATTCAAACTTCATTTAGTGGTCACTTCTGTTTTGCGGCCACATTCACTGGTTTCTACCGTTACGCTATTTGTATAGATACCGATATTGGCTATATTGTGAACTATTCATATTTATTATATGTGAGCAAATCTTTGATTACACAATGATATAAAAATCTGAGTTTTTGAAAATAATCACTAATCACCGTCAATTTCACATTGATTTAAATCATATTCTTTATGAATGCTGGTAACATGTGAATTCCATCAGTATATTTCCGTATAGTAGGTCGAATATTAATGTGATATCGCACCATGATCTTTAAGGTTGTTTCAGTTGTTGTCACGAGTGTTTTCTTACTGTCAAGTATCAATGTATCTATGTCATATGCCGTTGCATTGTGTTTTTCAAAATTATGACTTGTAATTAATATGAATTATTAGTATAACTCATGATAATGTAATAAATAGTAATGAAAAAAACAACAAAAACATTTCGTTATTTAATCAGACTAAGAATATCAAATGCATTTACTTATTGTTGTCCCTGGTATAGGCAGAGGTGACACGTAGGGATCTTTTTTCCGTCGTCTGACCGTCCGTCTGTCCGTCCGTCTTTCTATCCGTCACAATTTTTCCGTCATGCTTCAGCAGGTGACACATTCGTTTCAAAGAACTCTCTTGTCTTTTATAAATGTATAAAACGTGGATTTTATGAAAATTTATTTTGTTTTTGATATAATGACGAACCAATGTGTTTTTCAGTCAAATGAATACATCGTTTTGAGAATCTTTTAATTTATGACTATGAAAAAGCATGTTGATTTTACAAGTTACAAAATATTCATAGCAGCGTTTAAAAAAACTATATAGAAGTTTAAACGGATTAAGTGTTCTATTTGAATTTGTTAGACATAAAAAAAACTATTTCATTTTAATTCGCTATATAATTTTTGTTTTATTCAGCCTGGGGTAGATATGATGAATATGTATTATGCTCTTACAATTGTTTTGTGAGTTATCTCTCTAGGAAAGGAATCCTTACAAAATCTAGAAGCTATATGCGATCGGTCTCTCTGTATACCAGATTTGTCCCCTCTATTTCTTGGCTACATTTGGTCAGCTTTTGAATTAATTTCGCAACATTTTTAAGTACCAATGCCTACAGGCATATACCTTAAACGTCGTGATCGGCATAATTCTATTTAAGTTAATGTCCTTTTTTAATATATTATGTCTGTGATTTATGTATAAGTGTATTACAACTATGTTTTTCAAAGTGTCAGAGCAGCATCTGGTGTTATTCATCATCTTCAATGACAAGTCTTGTTATGCATGCTTAACATTCATCGGCAGTACGTTAACAGAATAAATCTGGTAATATATTCCATATTTGTATACCATGTATATAAAAAAAAAACATCTATAGTATTATCTTCAATGTTAAAGTTTAAACGCATTTAAAACTGCAAAATTTAACGGTTTCTATTTCATTTTAATATTCTATATTGCATTTTTTTTCATTGGCAGTCGGTAAGTAGGATGTTATTTTTTTCTTATATCTACACTCTGTAATGACACTTCCTTACTTCCCTTACTTCTGAGGCATTAAAATAACAGATCCATATAAATGTTTCAGTTACCCTAATTTTATTTCTCAATATATACTGATTATATTGAAATGCTTATAAACCACACTAATATCACGTCAAAAGAAGAATATGATATGTATATACGCCTCAATGTTATCAACATCCATATTTCTTGATTATTAAGTTTACACAGAAAACATAGTATTAATTGTTACTGTATAAAACATACGTTTAATTGTAACGGTATAAAACATTCTTTTAATTGTAACGGTAGATGATCTAGTTTATTGGTCTAATATTGTGCGTGTTTCCTTCAGCCTTACATCAGGTGGTTGCTATTATATATTTTGTACAGACGTTTACGTCTATAATGCCATATACCGTTACAATGGTTGAATCAGTAAAATAACTGACTATATTATGAACTGTTTATAGTCATTGTATGCTAATAAAGATTAAGAAAACAAAATGAGCAACTCAGATTTCATCAAAAGGTCTAATTAATACAATGTCTGTCATGCAAATGTATTCAGTCCATATCTATTTTAATAATGAATAAGGGATGTTATTTGTGGAATAAATCTTTATTAAGTTCTAGATCATTTTTATATCTATACAAATGATAATGATTTCAGCATTTTTCTGATGTTTTTATATTCTTATAGTTTTTCATTTTGTTTTGAGCATACGTAATTCGAAGTCCTATCCTTTTCCTCACCCTAATGTGATGTATACAGTGTTTTTCAAATATAGTAACTCATCAGCTATTTAATCATTATAGATATTCATGATATTAATTGCAAATTGATACGCATCCTGTATCTTAAATAGCCTCAAAATATCGGCCTTACACTGTGAGTTACAAGTGTTTTTATATCAGCTGTTTATTTCAAATACAGTCAAATCCCGGTTACTCAACCACCTCTCATTCAAATACCCGGCGTCATTCGAAATACTTTGTTGGTCCCGACCACTCTCCTTCTTGTTTCTATATAAAATACCTGGGTTATTCAAATTTGTGCCATTCGAATACCTGGCCTCGTCCGAAAAGATTTTTTGGCCCGTGTCAATCAATTCTAATGATTTTCGCACCTCCTAATCCGAAGTCACTGACGAGCATAAATTACCGGCGACATTTTGAAAACAAACAATGGAAAGGTGCGAACGTCAATTAATTACTGAAATGGGGGTGGGGGTGGGGCAGCCGCTTATAGTTTACATAAATTGTTAATTGATTGGGTGTTTGTGCATTTCAATAATAAAGGTGATGATTGTAGTTTTTCGGATACGCTGGTAAAGGAAAATTTAAACAAGTGTAACAAGCAGACCACGATTACATCCGTTTTTCGAGACGACGTTGGTGTAACATTGATACATGTAGTTACTTGTGGTTTTAGTCAGACATGATGAATGTTCATTTATGCAAATATGCAGAAATGAATGTTGGTAAAATAAATATTAATTATCCATTGCAGTGTTATTCGTTTTTATGACACAATATGAGAGGGTTGTATAAAACAAAAAGCTAAATATAACTTTATATAATGCCATAATTCGTATTTATCGATAAATACATCATTTAGATATTAATATACCCAAGGCACCTTTAGAAGAGTAATTACTAGTGAAGCATATATATGAAACAATACATAGTCCGTGCAATGATAAACGGTATATATGTAGGCATGTTGCATGTATGAATGTTGTATGTATGCATGTATGTATGTATTTATGTTGTTGTTGTTGTTGTATCGGCGTTTACCGTCGCCGCGATAGTATTTCAATCATATAGCGACGTCCAGCCAACTACAGGTGGAGGAAGACCCCGAGCACACAGAGGTACCCAGGTAGAACCACCGACCTACCGCAAGCCAGCTTGAAGGCTGCCTCAAAAGAAAAATCTGAAAACCCTGCCGGGATTCGAACCCACAGTGGAGAGGGGCCGGGAGATTTGTAGTCCACGACTGTAACCGCTCGGTCACGGCGGCCCCATGGTTTATGTATGTATGTTTGTATGTGTGTATGTATGTATGGAATTGTATTAAATACACATATTCGCACATTCTGTAATATTAGGGTTATTTTTTACCTCCGTACATGTATAGTGTGCAGAATGGGAAATGTTTACATACTTTTAAATAATTTATACTGTATTATGGTTAGACGCAATTATTCTTTGAATTAGGATTATGCCAGTATTACAGACCAAACAAAGCATCATCCAATGCTTATGATATGAACAATTCATGGTATTGTTAGAGCAGAAGAAAATGATTTAGGACATTTTGGGTTTCTTGTAATTCTTTTATATATTTAACTACTGATCATTTAGTTATCTGAAGGATTTTAGACATTGGTATTGTAAATGGGCGAGGTATTTACATTATGCATGTTATTGACTGTTTTTCTTGTTTTTACCTTTTACCCCCCCCCCCCCCACATACACACACCAAAAAAATGGCTAAGTCCGCTAAATAACCCATGAACGGATCGACAGATGTATATGATTTTGATTCAAAATTATCTCAATAAAATGGAGTTCGAAATTTGGCATACTCATATAAGTTTTGATACTTCGACGAAAACTTTGCCGAAACTACCTTGTAAAATTGGTAACACTTCATAGGCTTAAGAGATTTAGATACTATTAGTAAAGATTTTCATCTCAATAAACTGAAAGAAAAAAGGGACTTTGGGCAAAATACGTTATTTATTGACACTGTTCTTGCCCTTCTTTGGATTACTTATTTTGTAACTTTTCCAAAGGATACGGCTTCATAGTCTGTGTCAAAGAACTGGTTGGGGTTATAAATTTCCTTTAGATACACTTTTGTTGTATTTTGTTGTGGTTTGTGATGACCTATTCAATTATAAATGATACTTAATTGAGACGGCAACACAAATGTGTTGCTTTGACATCTATTCACAAGAAGTAAGTGATGCTCAGTCCAACAGACTGGCTAAACATCAACAGTTTTTCAATTATAAATGGTACTAAAATGAGAAGACAACAGGAATGTTTTGCTTCTCCATCCATTTACAAGAAACAGGTAATGCTCAGTCCAGCAGACTGACTAAACTACATCATCAGAGCATGCGCATTAATCTGGGATATATTTATAGCCTGTATCATAAAATATAAGGTAGTTCGGCTTGAAATGAAAGGTGCTAGTGACCTGGCCATTTATCAAATATAAATGTCTAAAATTCACCAATTTAATTATCAATTGTCCGTTTTCTTACAATTTTGTTTATGTATGTTTTGACTGCTGTTATAGTTTTAAATTTGTCACAATTACTTCTTTGTATTTTCTACCCAAATTTGTAACCCTATCCTAAAACGAAGTTACCTACGAAAAAACGTATTTTTAATATTCTCAATTTTATATTTTACAGCGTTTCGTAAGTATGTTTTATTATATTCCTATAAAAGTGTTCCTTGATATATCCAGCAAACTTAAAAACGTAAGATGAGACATAAGCTTTCAATCTATAAAAATGAGATTAACAAAATATCCAATACTATTTTTTTCTTTCATATTATTTGTACAGATTATTCATGATTATGATGAAATACAAAAAACGTGTCATGTATGGAGAAAGTAACTAAGAATGCTACATATAGACAGTTTACAAATAAATCCAAATCATTTTTACAAAGGTCGGGGTCAAATTAAACTTCATTAAGTAAATAGTAATAGAGTAACCAGAATAATTTGGTTGCATTATATAATAACAATTCCCTGAGTAGAAACAAATTGCAATTTGATATAACTATTTGATATATAAGATTTTTCGGCACAGTACGACATTGAACATAAAATTAACCCAATGTTTTTTTTTGTTTGTTTTTTGTTGTTGTTTTTTTGTATGATTCTTATAAGCCCGGATAGGAATTATGACTACCGGAAAATCATATAATTATACCCTTGATTAGATGTTATTGGGGGCTATATAAAACTCACGACCGTTATATGGTCGGTTCGTCGGATTTAGATAAAGTAATTTGTCTAGTAATTTTTAAATACAATGTATATTTCAAACTTGTAATCCCTTAGATATTTGAAGGATTTGATACAATGGTATCGTAAATGAGCATGTTTAGGATTGTTTTTTTATTTGTTTTTATTTTTACTTTACCACACAATATTTGCTTTGTCCAATAAACAATTCATGAACGTGTCGACCCATGTAGATAATTTTTGTACACACATATATCTTAATAAAAGGAAGTTCTACATTTGGCAAAATTATTTTAAGTTAATACTTCTACGTAGACTTTGCCAAAACTACCTTGTAAGATTAGTAACTCTTCATATACTCAAGAGATTTTGACACTACTAGTACACATATTACCTCAATAAATGGAAGGCAGAATTCGACATTGGGCAAAATCCGATAATTTTTGACACAGTTTTGGCTCTCTTTTCGACATAAAATTTGATAAGAATATCTTTCCCGATCGTTTTGGCTTCATAGTCTGTGTCAAAGTGCTGCTTGGGGTATAAACTTCTTTCAGTAATATTTCTTTTGTATTTTTGTGTGTTGTGTTGACCTGTTCACTTATAAATGGTACTAAAATGAGTAAACAACAGGCGTGTTTTGCTTCTCCATCCATTTACAAGAAACAGTTAATGCTCAGTTCAGCAGACTGACTAAACTGCATCATCAGAGCATGCTCATTAATCTGGGATAAAATTATAGCCTGTATCATAAAATATAAGGTAGTTCGGTTCGAAAGGAAAGGTGCTAGTGACCTGGCCATTTATAAAATATAAATGTCTAAAATTCATCAATTTAATGATCAATAGTCCGTGTTTTTTTTACAATTATGCTTATGTATGTTTTCACTGTTGTTATAGTGTTAAATTTGTCACAATTACTTCTTTGTTTTTTCTACCCAAATTTTAACCCTATCCTAAAACGAAGTTACCAACGAAAAAAAACGTATTTTTAATATTCTTAATTTTATATTTTACAGCCTTTTGTAAGTATGTTTTATTACATTTCTATAATAGTATTCCTTGATATATCCAGCAAACTTAAAAACGTAAAGATGAGACATAAGCTTCCAATCTTTGAAAATGAGATTAAAAAATATTCAATACTATTTTTTTCTTTCATATTATTTGTACAGATTACACATAATTGTGATTCAATACTAAAAACGTGTCATGTATGAAGAACATAACTAAGCATGCTACAAATAGATAGTTTGCAAATAAAACCAAATCATTTTAACAAAAGGTCAGGTTCAAATAAAAATTCCATGAGTGAATACGTATAGAGTAACCAGAATAATTAGGTCGCATTAATATAATAACAATTCCCTCAGTAGAAACCTAATTCAATTTGATAAAACTATTTGATATATAAGATTTTTCGGCACAGTACTTAACTACGGACGACATTGTACATAAAACTAACCCTTTTTTTGTATGAGTCTTATTAGACCGGGTCGGAATTATGACTACCGGAAAATCATATAAATATACCCTTGATTACTCACAACCGTTAGATGATCGGACCGTCGGATTTAGATTAAGAAATTTGTCTAGTAATTTTTAAATGTTTTGTTAACTTGTAATCCCTTAGATATTTGAAGGATTTGATACAATGGTATCGTAAATGAGCATATTTTGGACTGTTTTGTTGTTTTATTATACCCCACAATATTTGCTTTGTCCGATAAACATTTCATGAACGTGTCGACCCATGTAGATACTTTTTTGTACACACATATATCTTATTAAAACAAAGTTCGACATTTGGCAAAATTATATAAAGTTGATACTTCTACGTACATTTTGCCAAAACAATCTTGTAAAATTGTTAACTCTTCATATACTCAAGATATTTTGATACTACTAGTAGACATATTACCTCAATTAATGGAAGGCAGAATTTGACATTGGGCAAAATCCGATAATATTTGACGCAGTTTTCGACCTCTTTTCGACTTAACATTTGATAGAATATCTCTCCCGATCGATATGGCTTCATAGTCTGTGTCAAAGCGCTGCTTGGGGATATAAATCTCCTTCAGTAATATTTCTGTTGTTTGTTATTTTTGTGGATTGGTTGTGTTGACTTGTTCAATTATAAATGGTACTAAAATGAGAAGACAACAGGAATGTTTTGCTTCTCCATCCATTTACAAGAAACAGGTAATGCTCAGTCCAGCAGACTGACTTAACTATCATCAGAGTATGCGCATTAATCTGGGATATCTTTATAGCATATATCATAGAATAAAGTGTAGTTCGGTTTGAAATGAAAGGTGCTAGTGACCTGGCCATTTATCAAATATAAATGTATAAAATTAAAATATTTAAATATTAATTGTCCGTGTTTTTTTAAAATTATGCTTATGTATATTTTCACTGTTGTTATAGTTTTAAATTTGTCACAAGTACTTTGTATTTTCTACCAAATTTTTAACCCTGTCCTAAAACGAAAAATGTCTTTTTAATAGTCTAATTTTTATATGTTACAGCTCTGAGTGAGTATGTTTTATTATATTTCTATAAAAGTATTCCTTGATATATTCATTAAACTTAGAAACGTAAAGATGAGACATAAGCTTCCAATCTTTGAAAATGAGATTAACAAAATATTCAATACTATTTTTTCTTTCATATTATTTGTACAGATTATTCATGATTATGATGAAATACAAAAAACGTGTCATGTATGGAGAAAGTAACTAAGAATGCTACATATAGACAGTTTACAAATAAATCCAAATCATTTTTACAAAGGTCGGGGTCAAATTAAACTTCATTAAGTAAATAGTAATAGAGTAACCAGAATAATTTGGTTGCATTATATAATAACAATTCCCTGAGTAGAAACAAATTGCAATTTGATATAACTATTTGATATATAAGATTTTTCGGCACAGTACGACATTGAACATAAAATTAACCCAATGTTTTTTTTTTGTTTGTTTTTTGTTGTTGTTTTTTTGTATGATTCTTATAAGCCCGGATAGGAATTATGACTACCGGAAAATCATATAATTATACCCTTGATTAGATGTTATTGGGGGCTATATAAAACTCACGACCGTTATATGGTCGGTTCGTCGGATTTAGATAAAGTAATTTGTCTAGTAATTTTTAAATACAATGTATATTTCAAACTTGTAATCCCTTAGATATTTGAAGGATTTGATACAATGGTATCGTAAATGAGCATGTTTAGGATTGTTTTTTTATTTGTTTTTATTTTTACTTTACCACACAATATTTGCTTTGTCCAATAAACAATTCATGAACGTGTCGACCCATGTAGATAATTTTTGTACACACATATATCTTAATAAAAGGAAGTTCTACATTTGGCAAAATTATTTTAAGTTAATACTTCTACGTAGACTTTGCCAAAACTACCTTGTAAGATTAGTAACTCTTCATATACTCAAGAGATTTTGACACTACTAGTACACATATTACCTCAATAAATGGAAGGCAGAATTCGACATTGGGCAAAATCCGATAATTTTTGACACAGTTTTGGCTCTCTTTTCGACATAAAATTTGATAAGAATATCTTTCCCGATCGTTTTGGCTTCATAGTCTGTGTCAAAGTGCTGCTTGGGGTATAAACTTCTTTCAGTAATATTTCTTTTGTATTTTTGTGTGTTGTGTTGACCTGTTCACTTATAAATGGTACTAAAATGAGTAAACAACAGGCGTGTTTTGCTTCTCCATCCATTTACAAGAAACAGGTAATGCTCAGTCCAGCAGACTGACTAAACTGCATCATCAGAGCATGCTCATTAATCTGGGATAAAATTATAGCCTGTATCATAAAATATAAGGTAGTTCGGTTCGAAAGGAAAGGTGCTAGTGACCTGGCCATTTATAAAATATAAATGTCTAAAATTCATCAATTTAATGATCAATAGTCCGTGTTTTTTTTACAATTATGCTTATGTATGTTTTCACTGTTGTTATAGTGTTAAATTTGTCACAATTACTTCTTTGTTTTTTCTACCCAAATTTTAACCCTATCCTAAAACGAAGTTACCAACGAAAAAAAACGTATTTTTAATATTCTTAATTTTATATTTTACAGCCTTTTGTAAGTATGTTTTATTACATTTCTATAATAGTATTCCTTGATATATTCAGCAAACTTAAAAACGTAAAGATGAGACATAAGCTTCCAATCTTTGAAAATGAGATTAACAAAATATTCAATACTATTTTTTTCTTTCATATTATTTGTACAGATTACACATAATTGTGATTCAATACTAAAAACGTGTCATGTATGAAGAACATAACTAAGCATGCTACAAATAGATAGTTTGCAAATAAAACCAAATCATTTTAACAAAAGGTCAGGTTCAAATAAAAATTCCATGAGTGAATACGTATAGAGTAACCAGAATAATTAGGTCGCATTAATATAATAACAATTCCCTCAGTAGAAACCTAATTCAATTTGATAAAACTATTTGATATATAAGATTTTTCGGCACAGTACTTAACTACGGACGACATTGTACATAAAACTAACCCTTTTTTTGTATGAGTCTTATTAGACCGGGTCGGAATTATGACTACCGGAAAATCATATAAATATACCCTTGATTACTCACAACCGTTAGATGATCGGACCGTCGGATTTAGATTAAGAAATTTGTCTAGTAATTTTTAAATGTTTTGTTAACTTGTAATCCCTTAGATATTTGAAGGATTTGATACAATGGTATCGTAATGAGCATATTTTGGACTGTTTTGTTGTTTTATTATACCCCACAATATTTGCTTTGTCCGATAAACATTTCATGAACGTGTCGACCCATGTAGATACTTTTTTGTACACACATATATCTTATTAAAACAAAGTTCGACATTTGGCAAAATTATATAAAGTTGATACTTCTACGTACATTTTGCCAAAACAATCTTGTAAAATTGTTAACTCTTCATATACTCAAGATATTTTGATACTACTAGTAGACATATTACCTCAATTAATGGAAGGCAGAATTTGACATTGGGCAAAATCCGATAATATTTGACGCAGTTTTCGACCTCTTTTCGACTTAACATTTGATAAGAATATCTCTCCCGATCGATATGGCTTCATAGTCTGTGTCAAAGCGCTGCTTGGGGATATAAATCTCCTTCAGTAATATTTCTGTTGTTTTTTATGGGTGGGTTGTGTTGACTTGTTAAATTATAAATGGTACAAAAATGAGAAGACAACAGGAATGTTTTGCTTCTCAAACCATTTACAAGAAACAGGTAATGCTCAGTCCAGCAGACTGGTTAAACTGCAAATAATTATAAATGGTATTAAAACGAAACGATAAGGGGAATATTTTTCTTTACCATTCATTTATATAAAAAATTAAAAAAACAACAACACACAAACAATCATGTAATGCTCAGTCCAGCAGACCTGCTAAACTACATCAACAGAGCAAGCGCATTAATCTATTATTTAGTCTGTATCATGAAATATAAGGTAAACAATAATTTCTTATTCGGCTCGAAACGAAAGGTGCTAGTGACCTGGCCATTTAAAAAATATAATTGTCTATAATTCACCATCTTAATTTTAAATTGTGTGTGTTTCTTACAGTTATGCGTAAATACGTTTTGACTGTTGTTATAGTTTTAAATTTGTCACAATTACTTCTTTGTACTTTCTACACAAATTTGTAACCCTTTCCTAGAACAGAAGTACCTACGAAAAACGTCTTTTTTATATGTCAGTTTTTTTTACCCTTGAGTAAGTATGTTTTATTTTAATTATTTAAAAGTATTATTTGATATATTCAGCAAACTTAAAACCGTAAAGATAAGACATAAACATCCCATTTATGAAAATGAGATTAACAAAATATCTAATACTATTATTTTCTTTACAGATTATACATAATATGCAATATTTAAATCGTATTATGTGTGGAAAAAAATAACTTATCATGTTACAAATAGACATTTTACAAACAATCATTTCGATAAAGTTCATGGTTAAATAAATATGACATAAGTGAATACGTAAAAATATCAAAATTATTAGGTCGCCATAATATCATTTTCTTGAGTAGAAACATTGTGTAATTTGATAAATATATCTGACAGATACGATATTTCGACACCACACCTAAATATAGACGATATTGACATACAGATTTACCCAGTGTCTGTTTTGTATGAATCTTATTAGATCGAGTAGGAATTATGACTACCGGAAAGTCATATAATTATAACTAGATTCGAAGTATATGGGGGCTATATAGGAGTCACGTCCATTAGATGGTCGGTCCGTCGAATTTTGATTTAATAATTTTGTCTAGTAATTCCTAAATATAGTTTAACTTTTAATGTTTAGTTCTTTGAAGGTTTTGAAACAATGTAATCGTAAATGGGCCTGTTTTTGTCTGTTTGTTGTTTTACTTTACTCCCACAAAATGGCTTTGTCCGATGAATAAATCATGAACGGGTCGACAGATGTAAATTTTTTTACTACACACATAGATCTCAATAAAACAAAGTTCAAAAAATGGCAAGATCATTTTAGCTTTGATACTTTGACATAAACTTTCTCAAAATTACCTTGTAAGGATGTTAACTCTTCATAGACTCAAGTGATATATATGTATTATAAGTAGAACTTTTTTTATCTTAAAATAAATGAAAGCAAAATTCGATTATTGGCAAAATCAGTTTATGATTGTAACATTTATGGCCCTCCTATTGACTTAAAATTTGGTAAAAATACATTTCCCAATCGAGACGGCTTCATAAACTGTGTCAAAGTCTGCGAATTATGCCGATATTTCAGATTTAACAAAACATTCAAATCAAAGATATAAATTTTTAAGATAGGGACAAGCCATTACATGGTTAGAGCAGAAGAAAATGATTTTAGACATAATTTTTAAATATAATTTGACTTGTGATATTTTAGTTATCTGAAGGATCTGAGAAAATGGTATCGTAAATCGAGCAAGACATTAACATAATGCATGTTTTTGACTGTTTTTTTTAATACCCTTGAAAAATTGGCTTTGTCCGATAAATAACTCATGAACGGGTCGACAGATGTTCGTTCACAATTATCTCAATAAAATGGTGTTAGAAATTTGGTAAACTCATTTAAGTTTTGATACTTTGATTCAGACTTTGCCAAAACTAGGTTGTAATATTAATGACTCTTCATAGGCCCAAGAGATTTAGATTCTATTAGTACACATATTTTTTTCTCAAAAAAAATAAACGCAAAATTCGACTTTGAGCAAAATCCGTTAATTTTTTATTCGGTTATCTGGTTCAAAAAACTTTCCAAATGATACGACTTCATATTCTGTGTCAAAGAAAAGATAAACAACAATTGCTATTTCAGCTCGAAATGAAAGGTGCTAGTGACATGACCATTAATCAGATATAAATGTCTAAAATTCACCATTTTAATTATCATTTTGTGTTGTTTCGTTTTTTGACAGTTATGCGTAAGTATGTTTTGACTATTGTAATTGTTTTAAATTTGTCACAATTTCTTCTTTCTATTTTCTACCCAAATTTGTATCCCTGTCCTAAAACGAAGTTACCTACGATAAAACGTCATTCTTATTGTCATTTTTTTTATTTTTACAGCACGACGTAAGTATGTTTACTTTATTTCTATATAACTGTACTTTGATATTTTCAGAAAACTTAAAAACGTAAAGGTAAGACATAAGCATCCAATAAAAAAAATATACGAAATATTTAATATTATTATTTTCTTTCATATTATTTATACAGATTATATATAATCTGCAATACTAAAAGCGTATCATGTATGGAGAAAATAACTAAACATGCTACAAAAAGACATTTTATAAACATAACAAAATCATTTGAAAAAAGGTCATGGTCAAATTAAAATGCCAAAAGTGAAGACGTACAGAGTAACCAAAATTATTAGGCCGCATTAATATTATATCATTGTCTTATATAGAAACATATCACAATTTGATAAATATATTCTAAGAATTTCTGGCACAGTATCTCACTTTGGACAACATTGAACATATAAATTAGCTCTATGTTTTCTTTTTTTTTCTTTTTAAACCGGTTAGGAATTATGACTGTCGAAATGTTATATAATTATACCCTAGATACGAAATTATATCAGAGCTATAGAGGAGTCACGTCCGTTAGTTAGTCGGTCCGTCAGATTGAACTTAAATATAAGTACCAAGCCTACTTGCGCATATTCTTGTCACGTCATGATCGACTGCTTCTACGGGACCGATTTTAATTTAGCTTCTCAGCATTAATAAGTACCAACTTTATTTGCGCATGTTTTGCAAGTCATGGTAGTCTTGATTTTATATGAGTTATAGCCTTTTTTATATTTTTTGAATATTTTTGTCCACACTATATCTCAACTAAAATTGGTCAGAATATCAATTAACTTCTTATCAATTAAAATTAAAAAGCCTACTTGTTCATATTGTAGGCTTGTCATGCTCTCTTCAAGTTCACTGCGTATTGCCCCTTGTCGGGTTTCTTAAATATATTTTATCTGCTCTTTTTCTTAGGAACTATTTTTTTATTTTAACACACAGCATTTATGAGTACCAACGTCAGTCGTGGATATCCTTGCAACAGCATGATCGGCTAAATTTATTTGGGTTCTTGCTTGTTGTTATATGCATTGATTTTTGTGTGCGATAGATATACATGTACATGTACAAGTATCTTAGAGATCTAAAAGATTTTTTGCGTGTTTTTATTCCTATCTCTCAACTGTGTCAAGATTGTCTGTGACTTTAACAGTAACTCTGATAAAGTGGTATCAGGGGATATTCATCATCTTCAATGATGGTTCTTGTTAGTTTAACTTAATATGCCATGTACTTATCAGGACAATAATTATCACTTCAAAAATGTATCAAGACTTCAAAAACAGCAATTAATTGAATTTATTGTCAACCGTTTTGTACTTAGACATTTATTGATAAGAAATATATCAAGGTCCTTTCAAAATACATCACACTAATTCTTAAATGTTCAATATAACTCATTGCCTATTGCTTAATATTGAGTTATGCTTACATGCAGCGAGGAATACAGGGCTTACATTAGTCGTGTCACAGAGAGATTGAAGAAGCTAGGGATAACAAAATAAAACCAGTTGTAAAAGGTTAGTATTCCTTCATGACTGGCTTGACCAGTTTTGTGTCACCTGCTGTAAGCAGAGGTGACATATCGAGGCCACACCTCCGTCGCCTGTCTTCCTGTCTGTCTGTCCCTGTGTCACACTTTGTCACAGTATTTCCGTCCCGCTTCTTTATTATGTTTATTATTTTGTGTTATCTGCTGTAAGCAGAGATTACATATAGGTATCACTTCTCTGTCATTTGTTTGTCCGTTTGTCTGTCTGTATGTCTCTCACACTTTGTCCCACACTTTCCGCCACGCTTCTTTCAGCAGGTGGCACATGTATTCCAAGGAAAAAATTCTGTTTCTTGTTTCATCCTTATTTCGCAATGTTTGCATATACGTGGGTGGTCAAAGGTATTGTGCCTGGTTGTACGCAAAGGGCATTGATTCAGCTTATGATTATTTGTTGAGTGTAACGTCCCACCGAGAGTACTTCAGTCATTTGGAGACGATGTCTTCTTGAGACAGATATAGCGCTGCCACACTTCAGTATCACGCCGTAGATATGTGTCATGATACCATACCCATTCACATCATCCTGACACTGGGTCAACCAGTCCTTTAACTACCCTTATATATATATATATATATATATATATATATAATCAAAACGTATAGGTCCTACTGATTAGCGTGGAATAAGCTTCACTGCATAAGTTGAATTAGTTTTGGCGATTTCCATTTCAATTTATACAATGTACATGTACTTACAAAGCAAACATGTTTAATCTAACATAATTTTCAATTCGAATTATTATATTCAAAAACGTATAATTTGAATTGGTGTATCTATTTTGTTCTCATTTTATAGGTGGATCAACAACGCACGATAATCGGTTTTAGACGGTTTTCATATTAGATGCCAATTATTAAACTAGTATTGTCAAATACGGTATAAGTAAAGTGTATGAGTAAATATTTTATTAAATGATATATCGTGTTTGAACGAAGCTTAATTTACAAATCTTTTTATGATCCTGAATGTTTGACATACGGCATTCATGTAGTATATTTTTGATGCATTGTATTTAGCCTAGGAGAAAAACATGTCAAACCGGCTTTTTGACGGCTACTTTGTCACTTTACTTTGTCTTATAATAAGAAAATGAACAAGAGAGTCACCTGTTAAAATGTCAGGTAGACTAAAATAAGATTACATTTAGTGTGACAATGTAATCATTATATATTATAACATAAAGTATATGTACTACACTTAAGTTAATTAGTTATGTGGTGATGACGTGAAGTTGTATTTGAGATTTCTAACTAATTGTAACTAGATTTTTGTCCTAGGTCCGTACAAATCTGAATAATTTAGTAATAAATCAAGTTATGTGCAAATGATGTATAGTTATTTATATGTATGTATACAAAATACGTTTCTAATATTTTATTTAAAATTAAAGGCTTACACTATTAGCATGATTCTTATACAGGTAATCATTTTATGACATTCTGTAATTAGTATGCTCTAGATTTGCTATTTTTTTCATATTAAAAAATGTCACGTCATAAGTCATACGAGTGGATAATACTTTGAGTTAAGAGAACAATTGATTATTGTCTAATTGGTATGCTGAGATTTCTACAAAGGCATTGAAGGTCCGATCAGGGTGAGAAATGACACATTTATGAATATTGTAAAGACTGTTTTTTGTTCTCTAAAGTGTCCATCAAGTGTTTCGTTTGTATTCTTAAGTTGTGCCAGATTTCATTTTCATAGTATTAAAAATTATTGATCAGTACAGTTATATACTTTATGTTTAAAATGTATAATGAATAACTGTATGCTTGAAATAGATAATTTCGTGTCACGTTCAATATACAACAATGTATTTTGCTGATGTGAATATATGCATATATCTTTAATATTGATAAAGTACTAGTAATTTGTATTGGTAATTGATTATACGTGGAATATAATGTAATTAATTACATTGGAATATGTACAATAATAATGGTATTAGTAATGTCTTTATGTTATGAATAACATTACCATATTATTATAGCCATATCTAATGCAATGAATTAAATTATGTGAGTCCCCCTATGCCATCGCCAAGAGGAACCCAGTAAATTAACCAAATTTATTATTGTCTATGTTTTGACTTTGTTAAGATAACAACGTGTACCTCATTCATTGGAATCTTTTTGAAAATCCCACCTAGTTGAACTGTTGGTCGGAATTATTATTTTAGGCAGTCTCTTTAGGTGTTTGGCAAATAAAGTTCTGACCGGACTGGTTTCCATCATTGTTATTTCATTGGTTTGCTCTGCGTGTAATATGTTCAGTCATATTGATGGTTTGATTTCTCGTGTTTCCACCTTTTCGACCCTTTTTTAGTTGTTTTTTTCACGGGGGTATTGCCACTGCCAGGATAATTTTACACGTTCTTTAAGTCATGGAACAACTTTCAACACACGTGGCACCAAATGAAAATAAGAATAAATATTTGAATAAGTCAATTTAATCATGTAAGATACATTTTCAGACATAACGCTTCCACACTGCGATATCACGCCTTTAACATATGGTATGGTTTCAAACCCAGTCAATTACTAACTTAGCTGTTTGATTATCTTGCTTGTCCAGTACTTACCTACACTACAGTGATTTTTAAATTAATGATTTTTCGTACTTGAAAAATAAAAAAATGAAAAGTAGAGAAATTAATAACGTTTCATAGAAAACAAGAACAACAGCAACAAAACAGAACAAGTAAAAATATAGATACAGTCCCTTATACGTATCGTGCTAGGGCCAGAATTGCGATATCGATAATACCACACTAAATTTAGGATATTATTCGTCATAGTTTCTACGTCATCAACACAACTTAGCAAAAGAGCATGGACGTCACATTTATCTCCATAGAAAAGAAAGAATCTCTCATATTATACTACATGTAAAATGAAATTTATGTCAATTATTACTTACTAAAATATCAGATCAAACTAGAGTAAAACCTTGCTAATAAGACCACCATTTGTTATACGGAAAAAGGTCTTGATTTTTAAGGTGGTCTTAGTATTAAAACTCTCACACTCAATCAGTACCTTCGTGGCTTAAGTAAGAACTCTTTTCTTTCACTCCTTTTCGTTTGTGTTTGTGTGGTAAATTAATTTGATATGAAATCCAAGGCATTTTTCATAAAATAATTCATTAGGCCTTTTTTTCCTTTATGTTCTGCCCCTCTCTTGCCCTCCCTTGAATTTTTATGTGAATGTGTGTTTATAGACTTTAAAAGCTATTTTGCTATGGTGAACGAGAGCTTTATTTTTTTGTTCACTTATCTTAAACCAGTTTCTGAAAAGTAAGAAAAAGGACAATTATGGTTTACCCCCAAAAGATATTTTTTAAATATGTTTTGCTAGAAACCTGTGCTTTTTACAACACCGCATTGTTTTATCTGAACTCTGGTTAATTAAATCTAGTTATCCGTCGTAGTAGCCAAGGATGTACCTAACGCAAAGTCTTGTACATTCATACATATTAATGATAAAAGTCGATATCTGACTAATAGAACAAGCTTCTGTTATAACTTTTATTAATTAATTTACTCAAATATCCACTTATCCGTACCCACCATTAAATGATTTATATTTGTGACAAATCTCATTTCATTTCTCTCTCATCAGTATGTGTGGTATTAAAATTAAAAAAAATACAACATAAAAATTTATTTCAAATAAAACTTACAATGTTTAAAGCATACAACAATAATGGTATGAAGATAAGAACTGCTTATTTTTTTTTTGAAATCTCAGTATTTATAATTACGGTGTCCATATAATAAATTTAAGTACTAATGCTAATATGAACTTGAATAATTGAATAAAAAATATGTTGGGCAATAAACAAACACACAAACACAAAAAATCAGTTATTTCAATAATACAAATTCCAAGTCAAAAATGTGGACATTGATGTAATTTAAACAAAAAATATGTCTTTTATTTTCAAATATATGTACTTAGAATTAGTATACATTAGTTTCTTATATCTACCAGACAACAAACTTTCGGATTTAAAAGTAAATGGCGAGTGGCAGAAATTAGGTTTAAAATACATTTTTCCGAGATGTTGATAGTAAGGGCAAACCAGTAGAAAGTGGTATTCGAATAAAAGACAATAAAAACACCCATCTTTTATCTAATCAATAATACATTCACACTCGGATAACGCTTCACATTTTGCGTGCACAATTTATGGCAACTATATCACATATCGGAAATCTATTGTTGTAAAGTGACACGCAGTGTACTCAACTGTACACAGGATTCATTTCTGCAGGCTGAACAGTTTATTGTCTCCTATACATTAGGTATTATAGAACTGAACATAATATTATTGGCGTAAAATATCATATCAATATTGATATCAAAAACATTACATCAATAGATATGGATGCATAGTAGATGCATGGATTCACTCATTTATGTAATAATAGTATAACATGAACACTTCAAAAATCATATCAATAATTACAAAGTACGAAAATTTATCTTCGAACAATACAATATGTGACGAATTGCTTTATTATATAAAAATACACTAATAACATCTCCAAACAAACAAACATCGCGTCTTTGAAAGGAAAAAAAAATAATATATGAGTAAATATATTAAATAAATAAATGATGTTGATTGAATGTATATGATGATGATAATAACGATGTTGATGAAGTTGGTGATGATTGTGATGAATGTATGTATGTATGAGTGTACTCGTGTAAATGTTTGACTGAATGTTATCCTTATAAAATGAATCTTTAATAAAGATATTTTTAATGTACAAATATACGAATATTGAATGATAGACATGATTAAGTCACAAAGATTTAAACATAATATTCATGATTATGGTGCAAATATATGCCCAATTGTTCAATGCAAATGCCATTTATATCCTGCTGCAAAAAATGCAATAATTTTACTCTGCAAAAAAACGGGAGATAATTACCAACAATTCACTGCCTATTCGTTCCAGTATTCTCTTATTGTTAAGGTATAATTGTTTGCCGCTTTAAACATTCCTGGATTATAAGAAGTGAGACCCGGTCGGTAGATTACAGTGCATATACAATGGATTCTGTATTTAAATCAGATCATTTTATTATGAAAGCATGGGTACATGGTTTTGACCAATTGTGTATCAGCACGTATTTATACTATAAATCTGAATAAAGATTTTAAAATTGTTCATAAGTATTCACGTTAGAATTTTTTGCATACATTTTTTTTTTACTTCGACTTATCAATTATGTATATATCGAGATTCTTAAATTAAACATCGGCTTCCAAGGGGGTAACAAAATTAAATTGGACGGAACCACGCAGTATTTGTTAACATCAGAGAAAAGGAATAAAATATGAAAGACTGATGTGCACATTTTGGGTGTGAAACATCCTACCCTTGTGTATTCATGCATGTATACTTGATATACATTTATTGATAACTATATTCAAATATAAAACAAAAATGTGCAGATAGCATTTTCTATGTATTCTCTATAGAAATCATATCAGAGTTCTCTAGTCACAAAATGGTGTTGAAATATGATAAAAAAAAAGAAATAAACACTTATGTTTTTTATGCACTCATTTATGTAATTAATTAAATTTAAGCACAGTAACTATATCCATGATATGGACTCTTAAACTTATTATGGAATGTGCAGTAAAATCCGCATGCTAGTTGTTATAGTAACTGTTATTGACATCTTCTGAAGTTATTTCAGCAACATTTGCATTGATGATTAAGTTATACAGAGACCATACGTAAAACAAGTATTAAATGCCCTTAACTGCTGATCTCTTGGGATATGACGATGCGGTCTTGTATTTATTGAAATATTATAGATATATAAACGAGTTTATCCTAAAATAGACTCAAAATATCCTATTCGAAAAAAAAGTAAAAGATCTATGGTTCTGTTTGCCTTTGTTTTGATAGTTTATGTCGTATTCCAGTATGCGAAGCAACAATCAGAGAAAGTTTGTTAAGTTTATAGTATTCCTGTAAATCGTTTAGATTCTGGTCTTACCACATTTCATATTTTTGCTCCTCTGTTTTTCGAACGAGAAAGTAACTCTGGCGTCTGCGTTGTCGTCGTTAGTTGTCGTCGTCCGGAATCTTATCGTTGGCTATAACTACTTTCCTATTTGATACACACCAATTACTTTTGGCATGCCTATTCATTTTGACAAGGCCTATCCAGACATATGCATATATTTCACTTATTGACCTTGACCTAGATTTATGAACTAGTTTTCATATATTTATGTAAAATACAATAAATTAGCCTTTATATACATGAACATGTAAAAACATAATAAAAACTAATGGGACATATGAATTGATTACATTTGTTAACACTGTTCCGAAATGTTTAACCCCATAAATGTATTTATACGTTCAAAGTATATTTTATAAACGATATTCTTCTGATATCACCAGATGTCCTTTTCTGTGATCTGGTAATTGTGGTTTGGTGATTTAAGGTAATTCTACAGCTTCTTTTCTGACATGAAATATCCTAGTGCAGCTGAACAGTTTGAAAAACTCAGGCCTGTATCTCTTGCCATTATATATATACAAAATAAAGTTCAACGATGCATTCAGATACTTCAAATTGTTCAATATAATTAGGACAGTAAGAGATACACCATCCCAATCTTTTGTGATTAATTCCGCAACATGTAAAGGCGAAAATGTTATTACAAAAACTATGTTGATCATGACTTAAGATTTTGTGATGGACACGCTCTCAGTACTCATTGTTCGACAAGACTTTATAATTTTTATCACGATGATGTTTCCAGGAAAAATGAACATGCAGGCTAATAAGTATACGACAATTATATCGAACCACTTTGTTACGTCAATAAAAAACATTTACAAAAACTGCTTGAAGGACGACAAGGTACAATAAATGAAGAATCATACAGAGTGTCATAACACAAAAGGTGTTGCACATTAATTATGCAAAATATAAAAAAACATACATACAACTGCGGCCACAGCACGTTTCGAGAAACACAATAATTTGACTTTATGTGGATACATAACGCAAATGACTCGCTCAATCGTTACAGCAACCAAAATTCAAGAGAAGCAGTAGGCACTTGTAAATACACAGAACATCACAAGACCACAACATAGAATCTTGTAAAGATTTACTCCAAGCAGAAAATGAAAACTATCAACAATGGTCCGCTGCCTAAAATTGTCAGATCTGATATAGCAAGTGCTGTGAAAACTATTGACTTAGTTGATCCCCTAATTCACTTTCTGTTCATTAAAATGATGATCAGTATATTTCCAAGAAGAACCCCTATGAATATTATTGGAGGTATGCCTATCCCGAGCATTGGATGTAGTCTAAGCTCACTCACAGAACCACCTGTTTGTACTTCTGTGTTAATTGTTGAGTTTTCCCATTTATTCATATTTGCGAATGACATTCTAGATTAAATAACTACTTCGGTCTTCCTCTTCCTCCATTGCTGTAAAACCACTGTCATAGTCAAAATAATTTGAGAACCCGATCCTAGGCTGTTTGGCAGGGTATGTCATATTCGCCTCTTGCTTAAGAAAAGCCCATGCTTCTTAGTTGAGCTGTCAAAAGTGAAATGTTACGATCGAGCATGCTTTTACACATTTATCGACAGTAAGTTGAATATTCTGTTAAATGCTTACTTGAATAGACGTACACAAATTACATAAATGTTTAATTAGTTTTTCTTATGATTGAGAAATGTCCAGAAGTTGATATAACATCTTGCCTTTTATTTATTTATTTATTTATTAATTAAATAAATGGAATATATTTATTTCAAAAGTTCTTCTCTCGAAGCCAATTTATATTGGACAAAAAAAAGAAACACGCAGTGTGAAATTTTCTGCGTCTATGACTTATAAATATTTGAATATTCCTTAAAAAAATTCATATCAGTTTAACTATTAATGTTTAATTGACGAATTTCCCGAATTTCATTAGATTCTAACAAGTTGTTCATGAGTAAATGAAGCATATTTTTTAGTATCCCCCTAAATCACAAAATTAAATCGACTCGACTCACTCTTCAATATCTCGTATGTACCCCTCGATCAATTGTCGCAGCCCAGATTCTCCTTTGCGTGGAGTTCATAAGTGCATTTATCCTTCTCATGGGAATGTTATTCCACGTCTCCAACAAAGCAGTTCTTGGTTCGTCAAGAGTAGCGGCGAGGGGGCTCTGACGTCTTATTACACCCCGTTCCAGTTTATCTCAAAGATATTCAACTGAGTGCAAATCTGGACTGTACGGCGGCCAGTCGAGTAGGTTAACGTTATGTATTGCCAGAAAAGCTCCACAAAATCTGCTACATGGGGGCCGGTCATTGTCATGCTGAAATATTAGGTTATGTTGTTTCACATTTGGGACTGTAACAATGCGAATAATTTCATTCCTATATCTTACGGTAACCATTCCATCATAATATGGTTTGATTTAACATTAAATAGCGGAAAGTGACGTGAATGTCTCAAGAGTATTGAGTTGTATTGCAAAATGTATCAAGCTTCATATTTTAACTGCACGTGAGTTTTGCTGTTTTACACTTCTTCAGTGGGGCTTGGTATCACGCGGCTGACGAAATTTAGATACCACGTTAATAACAAAGTGATCTTGAAAGTTGTATGACCGATTTTCATCATTTTAGTTCAATGCATTTAGTAATGGTTGCACATTTATGTGCCATGCGTATCTTCTTTGGTTGAGTATATATATTTGAAAAAAACCCATAGATTCCGTACATTAGATATGATCGGTTGTTATGAATTTGAAACTAAAATCACTCTGATGCTATTAATGTGTAAAATATTGCATTATATATTATCCTACATGCTTTGTACACTTTATGTTATATGTCTTGTCGCACGACCTTCTGGCTTGTATTGAATAAAAAATCCAAACACTTCTTAAAGCGGTATTTTTTTTTCTCAAAAATTGATACCAATTCAGGAATATGCAGGATATAATTGGAGAAGAATAATTATAAAAAGAAAGATGTGATATACTTAAATTCCGAGAGGAATGTTTTTATTTCATGTCCAATGCATAAATCACATTAGTCATCGTGGACGTCAATAAAGGACATTTTGTATGAGTTCCGAAAGATTTTCACAGTTTTAATGGTTTAGGAAGCTCGTGTACAAAATCGCAGGAGCACCGTGTGGTTATCGTGGGATCGTTCGACGCACGTCCGATTTTTTACAGTCGTTGGAGTCACGTACGAGATTCGTGTAACCATAAAAGTAATAAAATAAAAAATCGTAATAGCCTAATTAATGTTTCCATCAGGAACCGCACGAGCTCTTTGCATTTTTTAATGATTTCCTAATTATGTTTGAGTGATTTCCTGCTTTAGAAATCGAACGAGTCTTGTAACCAATGTGACCATATACAAAAACAAATGAGTGCTCGTACGAATTTTGCAAATGTCTACTAACACCCATAATCGTACGATATCATTATTTCTACGGAAATCGCATGAATAATGTTACTGAGACATAATTGAAAAATATTATTTCGTTAAGCAGACAATGAAATAATATATATCATTTTTTTAAACACATTAATATCACTGTACAATAAACACGCAGATAATATTGAAAACATGTTTATCTCTTTTAATATATCGTCATAAATATTTGTTTCCACTTACCATTAAACGTTAACAACAATTATCACCACTTAAATTCTTATCTTAAACGTTATATGCCAGTTTCCCCATATAACGTGCAATAGTTAATTTTCAACATTGGTATCTCAATTGATACCAATTTATAATTACAGTTATTTTATACCACTCCAGCATGTGGATGTAACATCACTCAACTCGTCTAGATCCCACTCACTGACCCATTACATGCAAATTTCTACTTTTCATCGGGTAACCGCTATTTGATACAATTAAGAATAGGTTAGTTCATTGTTGCCTTTAACAACACGATATAGTCTCGAGAGCGGATTATGGCTCTTTCCTTCCACTAGCGCAAAACTTCACAAAAGTGTGAGTTATGTGGCTGTATAGTCCACACCTATTTTTCCCCCAAGTATTGAACTATGCGTTAATTGTCCACGGTGATTTTAAACAAATACCAGCACCTGATTGGACGAGAGGAACATGCCAAGTGATAATCACGACATAACAATGTTTGGGTAGTTATACAATCGTACGAGCCTTATGAAAGATACAATACAATTCAAGGGATAATTAAAGGCTGACATTGTCTCGCAAACATGATTATTGGACATATTTTTGGAGAAAAAAATATACATTGCAATTATTATCTCTGCAGACACTATAAATCAATATACAATGGTCACCTAGTGAATATCAAATGACCCCTGTCAAAGTTTAATACAGAACATTAATATCAAATGTAATTGGCCCCCTGTATCCTTTAGAAAACAATTATTCACTGCACTGATTCCTTGGCAAGTAATATTGTTTTCTGTGTGTCCAAGAGATGAGAAATCGATCCTTGCTGTGAGTAAAAGTTTTGGAGAACCTTTTTTTCATATGCAAAGTAATGGTCCAACCCAAGAACAGTCGAATATCGATAGGTGCATGTTATAAAAGTGTTCCGAATCGATGTTCAAAACAAATTGTTATTACATTTTTGAAAGACGTTTATTATACAAAACCAGCACAGACCATAGCCGAGTCTGGCAGCTAGTCCTCACTTTGCTTATGGGGACGTAGTTGGCATGGTGGTGAGGCACAAAAGCGTCGTTCTTGTTGTAGCAGGCCACAAACGCCCATCTCCCCATATCGCTGTCGTTCGGACTGCTTGTGTGTAGACTGTTACAGTGTTGGGATAGCATGTACCCTGGGGTGACGATGTGTACTTTTATTGACTGTTTTCACAGTTAATAAACTTATATTTGAAGAATTAATTGACATTTGTTTACATTTGTAATCTCAATGTCCTCTTTATGCCACCGTATACATCGGATTTTCAGAATATATATCGATCAAATTAGTGTTAGATACTAAATCTACTTCTGCCTATGTTTTTTGGCAAACTAAACACGCCTGTGTATGTTGATTATCATGATACATGTATTTGATACATGGCTAAAGTTTCACGTACATGTCCTCGCAAACTTTCTTCATGGCCTCGATCCGTTCCAGATCCACTTGCTTCTGTAACACCGCGGCCCAAGAAAAATGGTCAATGCGTCCTCACTTGTGACTGCCCTTCAAAACCTGAACGATGTTATCACTCTATATGTTAATAATAGTAACACTCATGGTTGCTAATCCATGATTTATCTGCCTATTGTTTGTTTTATTTGACATTTGGGGACTTTGATGTAGTGCTGCCACACAATGTTATCACGTCGTTGACTTTAGACATGTCAATTTATCCTTACTCCAGGATAAACAGTCTTGGAGCTGCCCCATATTAATGTCGAGTGCCAAACAATTTGATATACAGGTACAGATTTTCATACTTCATGCAGCCGAGGATTTAACACAAACCGCCAATTCCTGATAAAAAATTCTCTTATTACCCCTCAACTGTAGACAGTAAGATATTTATCCATATTATATATATTTTTAATGTTAATTTGTAGACAGCTGTTGTGACCTGTACATAGCTTATGAGACGGTGTACATGTACTAATTTACAGCTGTTGTGACAGTGTAATGATCTGAACTCAGCTGTTGTTACTGTGTACTAACCTGTTCGTAGCTTTGTAAACTAACCTTAAGACAGCTATTGCGACAGTGTAATGACCTGTACACAATTGTTGTGATGGTATATTAACCTTAAACATCTGTGCTTTTTAGACGTTGAACTTACCAAATTGCAACTGAAAATGTAATGACTTGTACATACCTTTAATGCATTAAAATAACAAGAGCAGTTGTAACAATGTAATGACCTGTATACATAACTGTTGAGATGTTGTTTGTTAAATTTTACTGACATGTTGAAATCGGTTGTGAAGGTTTACAAATTTGTTTAAATTTGTTTTTGTGATGTGCTGACCTGTTGAAAATTGTAGTAAAGGTGTATTAACCTGGGGACATCTGTTGTAACAGACAGTGTACTCACCTATTGAAAGTTGTTGTGGCTGTGTTCTAACCTAAAGAAATCTGTTGTAACAGTGTACTCCCCGTTTAAAGTTGTTGTGAATGTATTCTAACCTAAAGACATCTGTTTTTACAATGAACTCACCCTCACCTGTTGAAAGCTGCTGTGACAAACACTGACCTTTTTAAAGTTATCGAGACGTCGCACTGACCTGTAAACAGCTATTTTTGGCGCTTTGTCTTGTCCAGTGATATCAACACTGTGATCATATCTGGGAACAGGTTGTGTTTATACTAATACCTGCACCAGAGACCTCAAGACTGAGGGGTGTTATGTCGTTTTGTTTGTTTTGATCTTCTGTGAAAGTAGTAAAACGTTAACGGGGCAGAAAAGCACAAGCCTTTGAACACTAGTAAATCATAGATTAAATACGTTGGAAGTTGCTTCTAGATTATAATTCGTCAAAGTAACTACCTGTTTCAACAAGGTTTGTGTCTTTGATGATTAATAATTGACTTTAGAAATGTAAGGAATCAAATGCATGATCTGTCTGTGGGTGCTTAATCACGATCACAGCAAGCAGGCATGTGCTCGCCTCCTATGATATAACTTATGGGTGTCTGAAAAAGGCGGAGCTGCATTTCCTTCTAACAGTACAAGGTTTATAGACTAGAATATCCAGGTGGAGATCCACAATGATTAGGATCACTACCTCCACTAGCAAACACCTCTACTCAAGAGAGTTTTTTAAATATGTTTTCTCCTACTTGACCCAGAAGGAAAGAATGTTATATTCGCTGTATTATTTACCAGAGCTTATTAATTGCTGGACCCGCGCGTTCTTTAATGTTATTTATAATTATGCAGTGATATGCTTCGCATGTTAGCAATTATCACAACTTACAAAACTTAGGCACATGTATAAGCTATCGAGCTATAAAATAGATTGATTTCAGATTTCTTTTCAAAGCCAGTGATATATTCAACGCGTCTGAATTTGGCGCTGACCGAAATCCGATTATTATTTTGTTGTTGTTGTTGTTTATATTCATGGCGGTTGTATTCACCGGACGTCATATAACTTTTTCGAGAAAAAAATTTACTTGACATTGTAACGTAAAATAATAAATACCATTTCCCACCCTTGATACATAATCAGGTTGTTAATATAAAATGTAAATATATGTTTTCACGACACATTTGAAAATTACTGTAATGTTTTTATAATATAATAATGTAAATCAAATTATAAGTAGAAAAATGACGGAAATTGACAAGTGATAAGCCGTAGTCCTGGTGCCAGAAATGATCGCCACATACCTTCGGCTTCAGAATAAACTTGCCGTGCCAATGGTATACCTCTCCGCCAAGAAGCTGCAAGTTATTGCCGAAACAATAAATGTACATATTTGTTTAAGATAACTGTCTGCTGTTCCAAATCTAAAAAAACCTAGGTCGGAAAATCATCTTAATCATTTCGAATCGTGTTTTGATAGCTTAGATATTGAAACTGTAAACGATGTTTTCGGGTGTGTTTTGATTTAGGCTATTATGAATGTTTGTTTCTTGCCTATGACTTAGGTTCACATCTGTGTTAACGTCAAAATATACACAATATTAAAGAAGTAATGTGTCCGTGAACAGCAGTCACAAGAAACCGACTTCAGCGTTATTCCAGACAATTGTGTTGTTTTGTTTTCAGCAAAGTTTGTTGTAGAAGAAATAAATCATTGTTGATCTTTACACAATAGGACTTACCTGGATGATTTTGAATCAAATGCTAAATGTGAGCAGCGATGGGGAGAGCTTAGTTTTTATTATGAAATTCATAAATTGTATGAATTGTATATCTGTAATACCAATGTACTATGGTGATTGTTTCAATGACTTACGGTGCATGGGTGCATAAAAGTTACTTTAAGGACACACCAATAAATAATTTGTTACATCCTTGACGCTTAACAACCTACGCTCGAGATTGTGTCTACGTTTACCAGGTATAGTGATGACCTAACGTAGACAAGTTGTATGCTTTCTCACCCAATCACATTATCCTGACATCGGTACAACTAGTGTGAAATATACCCATATATGCAGAGTGCCAAACAACATAATTAATTATTTACTATATTAAGAACGTTTATGCAAATAATCCCCCGATTAATACTTTTATTTTTTGGAAAATAACACATGCTCTACAACATAGTCTTAAAAATAAAAGTGTTGTATTAGGAAACAATGATTCTGTATGAAATTTAAATTATCTTGGCATTCTTTTCAATTACACAGTTTTCTATGGATTAGGGAGATTGTAGTCGGAGCTGTGATATTGCACTTATTGAATTTGATAACATGTTAGTGTCATGGTATAGCAAGATATTAATTATCTTTTTATGTATATATTAATTAATGTTACTTCATCTTGTAATTTAAACAATTTTCTTACATAACTTTGAAATATCTCAAATTGAATACAACACAAATTTAATTACATGTGTTTATGACTGGAAGTGTCACGTAAATAACTGTTAATCTTTCGCAAACATTTTGTTTTACAAAACAGTCAACTGCTCCATTTATACATCATTATAAGATACTTAAATCTGTCCATTGGAATCAATATAATTGTTTGCCATGTAAATTTCTGGTCACGGAAACCAGAGAATTAAACACATGAGAACACATCCTATGCTGAATATGTATGCTATTTAAAGAGAAAGACATTGTATTTAATCATCATTATTATTATCATTTAGTATATTTATATTTTTAAAACTGATTTTTGTTTATTTAATTGTCCGTTTGAATATTTTCTTCCTATACATTTAAGTGACTTGGGATTTTACCGTTCCAATGCGCATTGTGATAACATGTAAGCACACTAACATGATACCACAAACAGATTCTCACACGTGGCTTACCAGTCCTGGAACTATACTTATAGGTTTGGAAGTAAGCGAGGGTGTTATACCAGTACGTTGTTTAACATCTTCGATATGGTGTGATTAGAACCCACAGCCATTTGCTCTTGAGGCGGAAGATCATACCATATGCCAACCGAGAACATTTATTTTTCTGTTTTTGACATTTGCGACGGGTTTCGTCATTTTTGCAATTGAATAAAAGAGTGATCTCCATACATCTATTATTAAAAGATAACTTTCCTGAGGTAATTTTTTTCTTATTTTATCTGCAAGTTATCTTACTTTTTTACAACTGTCAACCATCTTTGAGGAACGGAACAAAATACCTGTGACGTCATTTCCGAGGTGCATATACAAGATGCGTATTATTTTCTTTCCATCATTTTCTATTGTCAAAAATACATAAATAAAAAAACAACAACAAAAACAACAAAAAATAAATATGACAAATTGCATATCATCGTTCATTCGAATATTATAGTCATTTCTACCAGGCAAGAGTTTTAAGTATACGCAACATGAAAGTGATGACGCTTTCCTTGGCTACGTAAAGAAAAAAAAGGAATTTGCGTAGCGGCGTATCCATTGCTTATTAATTACCAATCCACAACTTAATACCGCGGTACTGGAGAAGCATATAATATTTTCGTCGTATTGATCCGTCATACCAAAATATCATTATATATTTCTGACGTTTACAAATTCAATGAGAATATTCATTTATGCATATTCCATGTACAACATTGTGTTCTACACCTGATAGAGTTACATGAATCTCGATATACTGTATAACTATGTTTCAGAATTGGGGTTACATACATTTATATTAAATTTAATATACGAAGGGCATTATCATTATGAATTACGAAATGCAATTGCAAATGAAAAACGGCGTATCAATGACTAGACACGTAAAAGACTAAAACTCGTGGCATGAAACTTACGACTTACAGTAATAACTTATTTCTGTCAAAGACATAACATTGTTCAAATGAATGAATCAAATATAAAATAGAAATAAAATGTATCTTCTTACCCAAAAGGCTGTTTGTTCTCTTACAAAAAATTTACTGAGCGCTTTCCATCGTGAAGACGTGACCACTCTCTGGCTAACCTTACACTGGCGAGCTACACCGTGTACCAATAAATATACCCAGTGGTCACTCACTACTCGCATGCCAGAACAAACAGGTATGTATACTGTACAGCAAAGATAACATATATACACGTAAAACATAATGAATATAATGAATACAGGTAAAACTATACTGTACAGTAAACACGTACCCGAAATTCTTCCTAACCCGAACGCTTTCCTAAATCAATACACTATGTTACTGTGCGGTTATCGGTTGTCCACTCTGCTATCTCGTCTGTGCTCGACTATTAGTAAAGGATAAAGAAGGTAATACTGCTGTATATATGTATTTAATGGATTTATCAAGGTCAAACTAATTCGTCTGTTGTTCATTTGCTTGCGTTAAAGTAATTTATCCAATAATTTATGTTTAAGGCTGTCTCTTGACCTATTTGAATCCAACATCACGGGTTAGACACGGACCAGCATAAGTTGTCAAATACTTAAAAGTTAAAGTTAGTTATTCAGGATCAATAATATTCCTAACGATTTTGCAATTGTCTTGTGGCTGTTACAGTAATTCAGATATAAAGCGACGTCCTCGTTTGCACTGTAGAATATGTGTAGTACCACCAACCCACCAAAAGGCAGATTGAAGGCTTCCTCGGGTGGAAAAAGGGCTTGACAAACTGGTAATATGTCAGCGATGTGTACAGATTATACTTAACAATAATAAGCGACGTTATTGTAGATAATTGATCTCAAACAAGTATATAAACACTTAAACATGTTTTTGGATCAGTACATTGCGCTCGGGAAGGGTTTGAACTGTTTTGTATGATCATGTATGTATACTGGTATTTCAGCGTGTATGATGTAATCGAGAGGAATGTAAAGTTAACTAATAATTGGTTGTAAAATTTTTCATTAGATAAATAAACATATATTTTGAAAAATAAATGATTATATCTCCATTAGATATATTGACTTTCCATTAGATCTTTAAAGGATTTATATGTTTTGTCGCATGCAAAATTCTTACTTTGCTGGTGTTGTGTGTTTGTTTTCTGTTGTACTAGTTTGCTGTTGTTGTTTTATTTACTTTTATAGAAATAAAACATACCTTTGTACTGTGAATAATGTAGGTCTGTTTATAAACTTTTATGAAGTTATCATCCTAAAAGTTTAAAAGATTATTTCAAAATAAAAATGCATATTAAATAGAAATCATTTTAAATCTGAGGGTTCTATTTCAAACGGTTATTTTTTTATCAAGCAATGCGCAGGTTCAAGCCGCGATGATATGGATTTCTCTGAGCTTTCATTCTGAACCAGAGAGAGAGAAGTGGTTTGATAATAAGCTTGCTAGTCCTATTACTTATCTGCTTTTCATGTTTTATTTTTACAATATTACAGCTGTTTTTGTTATAAGTCGTTACAAATAAATATTCTATATATATATATAAATATTTCAGATATGATAAAAATATCAATGAAAATTTGCATTACATTTTTATCTCATGTTCATACATTGTTTGCATTAATATTGATTTCTTACCCAGTGGCATCGCAATGTACGGTTGCATTGCTGAAATGTATGTAAATGGTAGCTCATTTACAAGCTCCGCTCGTCCCAATAAACTGCAGTATGATCTCAGGTGTTGTGTAAATTATGGAAAATAAGAAATAGTTTATGTTTTTAAAACAAAGCACACTAATTCCTGTCCGGATATTGACCAGATATGAAGCTAAAATATATGGATTTTTATACCAGAACGT
>CM037794.1:10332170-10382170 GCA_021229015.1 Solen grandis
TGGGATGTGCAGATAATCAATGTTCAAATTGTTTTGATTCATTGCTCTCAAATGAGTCATCATTGAACATGAATATGATGTTTTGTGATTAACGTTATCGTTATCACCAAGATATCTTAAGAGATAGAGGCGCGAAGTAAAAGCCATTTTTTTTATAATTTGGGGGCTGCAACTTTACACATATCAATTAATCAAGAGCTTGAGAAACCGGTCCCGGTGACCGAGTGGTTAGAGCGTTTCCATCAGAATCGGAAATTCGTCGTACCAAAGTCGTAAAAACTGGAACTGGTATATACGAGGGCGAGTCAATAAATAACCAGCCTAACCTATTTCGGGTTGAGATCTACCTCTTCTTTTTCAATATAATTTCCCTCCAGGGCTATGCACTTGGACCAACGGTGTTCGAGTGCCATCAGCCCAGAAGTGAAGAAGTCATGGTCCTTTCCATGGAACCACTCCTCAACTGCCGCCACGACTTCTTCGTCAGACCGGAAATGACGTCCATGTATATCCTTTTTCAAATTTGGAAAAAGGAAGAAGTCGCTAGGAGCAAGGTCTGGTGAGTAGGCAGGGTGCGGTATTAATTCATACCCATTTCGCTCCACAGCATCCATTGCAACTTTACAAGTGTGGACTCTTGCATTGTCCTGTTGCAGCAAAACAGCTTTGGAGAGTTTACCACGGCGTTTCTCGCGGATGGCGTTCCCCAGCTGGTCTAGCAAGTTTGCATAGTATGTTCCGGTTATTGTACTTCTCTTGGGTAAAATGTCCAACAAAATAACGCCCTTTGTGTCCCACAATACTGTGGCCATCACTTTGCCAGCAGATGGTTGAGTCTTGAACTTCTTTGGCCTTGGGGATCCCGGCCGTACGCACTGACGACTCTTGGCTTTTTTTATGGTTCATAATAATGCACCCAAGTCTCATCCACAGTAACTAGACGCAAAAGGGATTCATCTTTTGACCTCAAACGCTTCAACAACGCACTGCATACTGATGCTCTCGTTGCCATTTGCTCATTGCTAAGGGATTTTGGGACCCAACGGGCTGTAAGCTTGTGCATCCCAAAACGATCATGCAAGATTGTTGAAACGGTACCATGTGAAATGCCTAATGCCTGTGCTATTTCTTCAACCTGACTTCGCCTATCTGAGTATACCAGATCTCTGACTTTATTACACATTTCTTCGTCGGGGGCATCAACTGGGCGTCCAGACCTGGCTTCATCTTCTAAAGACGTTCTACGGCGTTTAAACTCCCCAACCCAGAATTTAACTTGAGAATAAGATGGTGCAGAAGATCCATACACATCAACTAACTCAGCATGTATGTCCTTACCAGTTTTACCTTTTAAATGCAAGTACCGAATTACAGCACGGTACTCCACTTTTGATGAAAAGCTTGCTTTTACAGCACTAGCCATGTTTGACATTCAATATCTGACAAACAAATGACCGTATACATGTGTAGTTTTGTACACAGGTAAAGTACATGTACTGAAACAATTCGTGAAAATCGTGGATGTCTCGGTTGATCGGAGATGCCATAGGCTGGTTATTTATTGACTCGCCCTCGCAGATCACTTGCTTAGCGCTCAGCATATAAGTGTAGTTCTTGGACTGGTTGGCCCGGTGTCAGGTAAATATGACCTTGTGTGGTATCATGCCACATGTCTACGGCGTGATACTGTATTGTAGCAGCATTAGATCCGTCACAAGTAAACATAAAAAACGACTGAGATGTGCTATGTGCTTACTAATAGTCAAAATAAGTTTTCAGAAATCACAAGTACTTATTATTCAAATTTTGATATGTATTATAGATTTTTCTTATTTCCAGTTACGACTAATATGCTGTAATATGGAAGGAACGGGATATCCGCCAATATCATAATTACTATTTCTAATTTTCAATACTTGGATTTCAAATGTTAATTTGCAAATTGTAAATTGTTAATTTTGTTGACATTGTAACGTGCACCGGTCTTACTTTAGTTCACATAGAATAAATAATTTTCCTCTTGGCTATCTTGCCGTTTGATTAGGGACCAATGATTAATGAAATGATTTGAAAAACCAATAATCAATCAAGAATTACAAAATATATGTATAAGCAAATGATTTCTATTATAAAATGTAAAAGTCGAATCAGTTTTAATTAATGTATAATAACAGGTGTGATTTCCTATCACTTCGATAAATATAGAATTAGTTTAGCCTATCCCTGCTTAACAACTATGTGGATAACTTGCCCTATCGAACCAACGCTTGCAGCGAACCGTCCACGAATAGGGTATCCCCTTTTCCCGCAGTTAAGTAGTTCCCAGCAAACGCAATGCTTGCAGTGAGCTCTCCGCGTACAGGAATCAGAAAACCTTTATTAATAATATAAGGCGTTCTGTAACATTCATAAGATGTTGACTCGACGACGGTCAGGTACAGACTGATCCAATTCGCATCTCAACTGCGCTTATATAGGCTAAAACGGGGAACCAACTGTGGGAACCAATTATAAAGCATTTGTTGATAGAGACAGAATCAAGCGTTTAGTAATTCACCGTACGATATAAACGTAACTAAGTACGAAACAATTGGATGCGTATCGTCCATTTCTGAACTATTATAGCGTATATTAGACTTGACTATTTGAGTTTACTGTCGCTTCGACAGTATTTCAGTCATATAGCGACGTCCAGCTAATTACAGGTGGAGGAAGACCCCGAATGCACGGAGGCATACGCGTAGAACCACCGACCTACCGCAAGCCAGCTTAAAGGCTTCCTCACATGAAATTCCGAATGACCCTGCCGGGTTTCGAACCCACGCGGTGAGGGGCTGAGTAAGTTCTAAAGTCAGCGACTTTACCCTCTCGGCCACGGATGCCCCATAGCGTATATTAGAAAATATCAAGGTGACAAATTCGCTTTCGCAAACTTTCGCTACAACATGTTCAAACATTTTCTGGCATCTGGAGTCCCTTTGTGGCTTCCGTATTAACAAAATGTTTTTAACAAAAAAGAATTGAAATTGTCCAATGTTTGTCTTTGCATGAATACGGGGAGCGTAATGTTATGTTTATTTACATTAATCCGAACCATATAAGGCGAGAATACCAAACGAATTTAGTTATATCGCTTTAATTTTTCAATATCGTCCAAGTTTTTTTCATATTTTGGAATGTTTTATATAAATATGTTTCCGTTCATAACAATATATTCTACTAGTATCAGTATTAATTCATTTACCCATCGAATCACTCAGCATTATCAAAGATAGAGAAATCTACAAAACTTGTGGTATATGACTGATTACGGTTTATAAAAAAAAAAAATGAATAAATTAAATAATAACTAGATTTCATTCGTTGATACGAATGATAGGACTTTCTGCAACATTTTGAAATGTAAATATTAATACCGTTAGAAAGAATATATATTATATTTTCTACCTTTAACTTTTTTTTTTCGTATGGTCTTCTCATGCATGAACTTTGTGAAGTAAGCCATATGTCGAAAATAAATAAATCTTTATTTTGATATCGCTTTCTTATATCTTGACCAATTTTAGTTGTTGTTGTTGTTGGATTGGGTTTTACCGTCGCTGTGATAGTATTTCAATCATATAGAGACGTCCAGCTAATTACAGGTGGAGGAAGACCCCGAGTACACAAAGATACGCGGATATAACCACCGACCTACCGCAAGCCAGCCGGAAGGCTTCCTCACATGAAAAATCCGAAGTCCCTACCGGAATTCGAACCCACAGCGGTGAGGGGCTGAGAGATTCCAAGTTTAGTATTCTAGGTACCAAAATAAATGTCCTGAAAATCCCTACAATTCAATTGTAGCATATTTGGGTCTAGTTTTATAGGTTTTCAAAATATAAGCAATTAAACTTAAACCTATTAATTCTGCATATCAAAATTCTTTTTTTTTTTTAATTTCGTGTACAGTCGCGGGAATAAAACCGTAAATGCTACCATGCAATAGATTCGTCGACGCGTGTAGCCTCGTGAGTTAAATTTCAATAATGCTTGTACATACGATGGAGACGACTGTATTACGTTATAGTTAGTGTTTATTAAGAGAGAATTTACCAGTTAAGAAGCCAGAATGAGCGTATTTTGTCCAAGGAAATCATTCCATTTTTTCCAAATTTTGTCTCCATTTAATTCATTAAATCGGCATCAACTTGTCACTAAACAATATTCCGCTAAATCAACTGATAAATTTAAAACCAGCTTCAAGCCGACCGGTGCACTAAATCCATACGCATGTTATTTGGCCTTAAATAGGTCAAAAAGTAGTCGGGTGACTCCATGTTTAAAATGTACAGAATTATTTCTCTTGAATAGATCTATCTAATGAGGGTAAGTTTGGATGCCAATGTCCCTTACAGCACGCATGTGTAACGTGTTACAGGGATTTTTTATGTGAACGCATGCAAATCGACAAAAATATTACACAGCAACCATAGAGAACAAACATTTACTCACCAGCATTCTGATTAATCCAAAATAACAAAAGAACTCTACCCTTCCGCTTAGTTTAGTTTAAACATGTATTATTGCCTAAGTAATGATGATACAACATTGAAGATTTTAAAAAAATAAGTAAGAGGGTTTGACCACAAGTTCTAACAACATTAGTATCGGTCATCGCTTAAAGACACTTGTGTAATTTCAATGTCTACACATGTTAACACAGAATGGGCAATATATAACTAATAACTAAACAAAGCGATTAAGTAAATATCCAATTAAATAAATTCAAATTGAAAAATGTATATAAATAATGAGAAGAGAAGAAAAAACACACACTAACAAACAAGGGTTACTTAAGTCATATTGGTGTTTGTTCACAGGCAGAAAGTCATATTGGGTTTGTACTGTTTTTTTTATTATTAGGACTTTCTGCCTACAGGCAGAAAGTCATATTGGGTTTGTACTGTTTTTTTTATTATTCTTCTAATTAGGACTTTCTGCCTACAGGCAGAAAGTCATATTGGGTTTGTACTGTTTTTTTATTATTAGGACTTTCTGCCCTTTCGGCAGAAAGTCCTATTGGGTTTGTTATGTTTATTCTTCTTATTATTCTTTTTTTCTTCCTAACTAAACGCTTATTTTTCTATGTTGCAATACTCCTAGGACGATGAAATTTTTATGACTTATTAGTCACGTGAGGAAATTTTGATTTCTATGATTTTCATATGCCTATGACGTCATATGACGTCATATTTGAAAAATGCTTCAAAAGTTTGAACGCGGTCTACAGCCATTGTTTGTGAACCGATTTTCGTCAAATTTTCACAGACTGTGTATATTAAGTTCTAGTTGTGCATCCCGGTGTCCGTTTTTCAAAATTCGAAAAGTCCATGGTTCTATAGCGAATCCAAGATTCGAACCAAGGTCGTAAATTTTTAAATACTTATAAAATCTGTCCTATTTAAGATTGAAAGTTGATATTTAATCAGTATATAGGTCTCTAGAAGTTTTAAACATTTTGTGAAAATAAATGTCATATGACGTCACGTGACGTCATTATATGATAATGTATTTCTAATATTAACAAGAAAATTTCTATATGTTGAAATTGTCGAAGGGCAATGAAAATTTAATGACACATGCTTCAAATGCTGAAATTTTGATTTCTATGATTTTCATATCTCTATGACGTCATATGACGTCACACGTGAAATAAGCTTCAAAAGATTGTACGCAGTCCAGAGCCATTATTAATGAACCGATTTTCATCAAATTTTCACAGAATGTGTATATTAAGTTCTAGTTGTGCATCCCGGTGTCCGTTTCTCAAAATTCGAAATTGCCAAGGTTCTATAGCGAATCCAAGATTCGAACCAAGGTCGTAAATTTTCAAATGCTTATAAAATCAGTCCTTTTTGAGATAGAAAGTTGATATTTGGTCAGTATGTAGGTCTCTCGGAGTCTTAAAAATATTTTGAAAATTTGCATCATATGACGTCACGTGACGTCATTATATGAAAATATATTACTAACATTAACAAGATTATTTCTATATGTTGAAATGGTCGAAGAGCAATGAAAATTTAATGGCTATGCTTCAGACAATATAATTTCTATTTCAATAATTTTTATAGGCATATGACGTCATAGACGTCACACTTGCCTATTCTACAAAAGTGTGTACGCGGTCTACAGCCATTGTTTGTGAACCGATTTTCATCAAATTTTCACAGAAAGTGTATATTAGATTATAGTTGAGCATCCGGTGTCCGTTCTTCCAAATTCAAAATTGCAAAGGTTTTATGGCGGATCCAATATTCGAACTATTGACGTCAAATTTTAAATACGTATAAAATCGTTTCCAGATGAGTTTGAAATCTAATATTTGGAAAGTAAATAAGTCTCCAAAAGTGCTTTACATTCTATGAAGATGAACGTCATTTGACGTCATATGACGTCATAAGGTCAAAAATTATTTCTGATATATACGCGTAAATTTAATATGTTGTTAACTTCCCAGGACCATGAAATCTTATGGTATATACTTTAGAAATGCTTTAGAATGCAATGTAATTCATATTAATTTGACGTTATATCACATCAGATTTGACGTCAGAACAAAAAGCTTTTACGCGGTGTACAGCCATTATTTTTGAACCAATTTTCAGCAAATTTCAAAGAATGTATATGTAACGCTCTAGTTGTGTATCCCGGGTCCTGTTTTACAAATTCGAAAAGACGAAAAGGCAATGGTTCTATGGCGAATCCAAGTTTCGAAACATTGACGTCAAATTTCAAAAACATATAAAATCGCTTCGAGATGATTTAGAAAGTTGATATTTGGACTGAATATTAGTCTTTAAGACTTATTTATATTCTGTGAGGATTAACGTTATTTGACGTCATAAGGTCAAAAAGAATGTTAATATATCTACGCGTTAATTTCTATATGTTGCAAAGTTGCAAGGAGCATGAAAAAAATTACTTATATTTAAGATACTTAATATTTCATTTCATTGATTTTCTTATGCCTATGATGTCATGTGACATCAAACTTGACGTTGTCTACAAACTCTTGTATGCGGTCTACAGCCATTATTATAGGATGGAATTCGAATTGTAAGCGTTTTAAATACATTTGATTTGTAACATAGATTATAAAAATAGTCCAAGTTAAATAAATCGTTATGAAAAAAATGACTTTTAGTTACTTTTGCCATTTCCTCCAAGTTAAACCGTTTATTTTTCAAAGTTCATTTAAGTTATGGCCATACAAAAGCAAGTTAAAGGCTGCAATTTCATATCCTCTTACTTTTTTTGCTTTTAAGTATTTGACAAATGTAGCAGAAAGTCCTATCATTCGTATCAACGAATGAAATCTAGTTCTTCTTCTTCTTATTCTTTTTTTCTTCCTCTTAGAACAATGAAAATTTTATTTTTGAGGTTTCGGTACAATGAATTTTATATTCATACGACGTCATATAACGTCAGATTTGACGTCAGGTGAAAAAGTTTGTACGCGGTCTACAGCCATTATTTCTGGACCGATTTTCATCAAAATTTCACAGAATGTGTATGTTAGGCTCTAGTTGTGCATCCCTGTGTCCGTTTTATAAAATTCGAAAAGTCCATGGTTCTATAGCGAATCCAAGATTCGAACCAAGGTCGTAAATTTTTAAATGCTTATAAAATTTGTCCTATTTAAGATGGAAAGTTGATATTTAGTCAGTATATATGTCTCTAGTTTTAAAATTTTGTGAAAATAAATGTCATATGACGTCACGTGACGTCATTATATGATAATGTATTTCTAATATTAACAAGAATATTTCTATATGTTGAAATTGTCGAAGGGCAATGAAAATTTAATGACACATGCTTCAAAGGCTGAAAATTTGATTTCTATGATTTTCATATGCCTATGACGTCATATGACGTCACATTTGAAATATGCTACAAAAGTTTGTACGCGGTCTACAGCCATTGTTTGTGAACCGATTTTCATCAAATTTTCACAGATTGTGTATATTACGTTCTAGTTGTGCATCCCGTTGTCCGTTTTTCAAAATTCGAAAAGTCCATGGTTCTATAGCGAATCCAAGATTCGAACCAAGGTTGTAAATTTTTAAATGCTTATAAAATCTGTCCTATTTAAGATAGAAAATGGATATTTAGTCAGTATATAGGTCTCTAGAAGTTTTAAACATTTTGTGAAAATAAATGTCATATGACGTCACGTGACGTCATTATATGATAATGTATTTCTAATATTAACAAGAATATTTCTATATGTTGAAATTGTCGAAGGGCAATGAAAATTTAACACATGCTTCAAATGCGGAAATTTTGATTTCTATGATTTTCATATCTCTATGACGTCATATGACGTCACACGTGAAATAAGCTACAAAAGATTGTACGCGGTCCAGAGCCATTATTAATGAACCGATTTTCATCATATTTTCACAGAATGTGTATATTAAGTTCTAGTTGTGCATTTCGGTGTCCGTTTCTCAAAATTCGAAATTGCCAAGGTTCTATAGCGAATCCAAGATTCGAACCAAGGTCGTACATTTTCAAATGCTTATAAAATCAGTCCTATTTGAGATAGAAAGTTGATATTTGATCAGTATGTAGGTCTCTCGGAGTCTTAAAAATATTTTGAAAATTTGCATCATATGACGTCACGTGACGTCATTATATGAAAATATATAACATTAACAAGATTATTTCTATAAAAATTAAATTTTTTCTATTTCAATACATTTTATAGGCATATGACGTCAATGACGTCACACTTGACATATTCTACAAAAGTTTGAACGCGGTCTACAGCCATTACTTATAACCGATTTTTATCTTTTTTTCACAGAATTTGTATATTAAGATCTAGTTGTGCATCCCGCTATCCGTTTTTCAAAATTCTAAAAGACCATGGTTCTATGGAGAATCCAAGATTCGATCCGAGGTCGTTAATTTTCAAATGCTTATAAAATCGGTCCCATATGAGATAGAAAGTTGATATTTGAACATTATGTAGGTTTATGGATGACTGAACGCTTTTGTGAAAATGAACGTCATGTGACGTCAGATGACGTCATTACATGAAAATCTATTTCTAATATTTACAAGAAAATTTCTATATGTTAAAATGGTCCATGGAAATGTAAATTATATGACATTTTGCTTCAAACGTTGATATTTTTAATTCTACAATTTTCATATGCCTATGACGTCATATGACATTACACTTGCCATATGCTATTAAAGTTTGTACGCGGTCTACAGCCATTGTTTATGAACCGATTTTCATAAAATTTCACAGAAAGTGTATATTAGGTTATAGTTGAGCATCCCGGTGTCCGTTCTTCCAAATTCAAAAATGCAAAGGTTTTATGGCGGATCCAATATTCAAACCATTGACGTCAAATTTTAAATACGTATAAAATCGTTTCCAGATGAGTTAGAAATCTAATATTTGGAAAGTAAATAAGTCTCCAAGAGTGCTTTACATTCTATGAAGATGAACGTCATTTGACGTCATATGACGTCATAAGGTCAAAAATTATTTCTGATATATATGCGTAAATTTAATATGCTGTTAACTTCCCAGGACCATGAAATCTTATGGTATATACTTTAGAAATGCTTTAGAATGCAATGTAATTCATATTAATTTGACGTTATATCACATCAGATTTGACGTCAGGACAAAAAAGTTTTACGCGGTGTACAGCCATTATTTTTGGACCAATTTTCAGCAAATTTCAAAGAATGTATATGTAACACTCTAGTTGTGTATCCCGGGTTCTGTTTTACAAATTTGAAAAATCGAAAAGGCAATGGTTCTATGGCGAATCCAAGTTTCGAAACATTGACGTCAAATTTCAAAAACATATAAAATCGCTTCGAGATGATTTAGAAAGTTGATATTTGGACTGAATATTAGTCTTTAAGACTTATTTATATTCTGTGAGGATTAACGTTATTTGACGTCATAAGGTCAAAAAGAATGTTAATATATCTACGCGTTAATTTCTATATGTTGCAAAGTTGCAAGGAGCATGAAAAAATTACTTGATATATTTAAGATACTTAATATTTCATTTCATTGATTTTCTTATGCCTATGATGTCATGTGACATCAAACTTGACGATGTCTACACACTCTTGTACGCGGTCTACAGCCATTATTACAGGATGGAATTCGAATTGTAAGCGTTTTAAATAAATTTGATTTGTAACATAGATTATAAAAATAGTCCAAGTTAAATAAATCGATATAAAAAATGATTTTCAGTTACTTTTGCCATTTCCTCCAAGTTAAATGGTTTATTTTTCAAAGTTCATTTAAGTTATGGCCATACAAAAGCAAGTTAAAGGCTGCAATTTCATATCCTCTTACTTTCTTTGCTTTTAAGTATTTGACAAATGTAGCAGAAAGTCCTATCATTCGTATCAACGAATGAAATCTAGTTATTCTTCTTTTCTTCCTCTTATATTTGTGTTAATTTCGAGGTGTTGCCATTGACTCAGAACAATGAAAATTTTATGGCATATATTTCAAACCATGAGCTTTCGGATGCAATGAATGTCATATTCATATGACGTCACATAACGTCAGATTCGACGTCAGGTGAAAAAGTTTGTACGCGGTCTACAGCCATTGTTTGTGAACTGATTTTCATCAAATTTTCACAGATTGTGTATATTAAGTTCTAGTTGTGCATCCCGGTGTCCGTTTTTCAAAATTCGAAAAGTCCAAGGTTCTATAGCGAATCCAAGATTCGAACCAAGGTCGTAAATTTTTAAATGCTTATAAAATCTGTCTTATTTAAGATAGAAAGTTGATATTTAGTCAGTATATAGGTCTCTAGAAGTTTTAAACATTTTGTGAAAAAAAGTCATATGACGTCACGTGACGTCATTATATGATAATGAATTTCTAATTCTAAGAAGATTTTTCTTTATGTTGAAATTTTCGAAGGGCAATGAAAATGTAATGCCGCATGCTTCAGATGCTGAAATTTCGATTTCAATGATTTTCAGAAGCCTATGACGTCATATGACGTCACATTTGAAATTGACTACGAAAGTTTGTACACGGTCCAGAGCCATTATTAATGCGCCGATTTTCATCAAATTTTCAGAGAATGTGTATATTAACTTATAGTTGTGCATATCGGTGTCCGTTTTTCAAAATTCGAAAAGTCCATGGTTCTTTAGCGAATTCAAGATTCGAACCAAGGTCGTAAATTTTTAAATGCTTATAAAATCTGTCCTATTTGAGATAGAAAAGTGATATTTGGTCAGTATATAGGTCTCTAAGAATCGTAAACATTTTGTGAAAAGAAACGTCATATGACGTCACGTGACGTCATTATATGATAATGTATTTCTAATATAAACAAGAGTATTTCTATATGTTGAAATTGTCGAAGGGCAATGAAAATTTAATGACAAATGATTCAGACGCTGAAATTTTGATTTCAATGATTTTCAGAAGCCTATGACGTCATATGACGTCACATTTGAAATTGACTACGAAAGTTTGTACACGGACCAGAGCCATTATTAATGGGCCGAATGTGTATATTACGTTCTTATTGTGTATACCGGTGTCCGGTTTTTCAAAATTCGAAAAGTCCAAGCATCTATGGCGGATGCAAGATTCGAACCAAGGACGTCAATTTTTAAATGCTTTTAAAAACTGTCCTATTTGAGATAGAAAGTTGAAATTTTGTCAGTTAGTATGTCTCTGGGTGTCTTAACAATTATGTGAAAATTAACGTCATATGACGTCATGTGACGTCATTTTTTTTTTTTATTATTATTTTTTTCTTCGCCCTAACTAAACGCTTATTTTAATATGTTGCAATAATCCTAGGACGATGAAATTTTTATGGGTTATTAGTCACGTGAGGAAATTTTGATTTCAATGATTGCCAGCACCCTATGGCGTCACATGACGTCACAGCTAAAAATGATAAAAAATGGTGTTCGCGCTCTACAGCCGTCATTTATGGTCGGATTTTCTTCAAATTTTCACAGATGGTACATCTTGAAACTAAGGTGTGCATATCCTGTCAGCTAACCGAAATTCCGAAAGACCGAAGTTCTGTGGCTGAAATAAGATTCGAACATAGGACCGAAAATTTCATTTTAGGATTAAAGAGCTTCAGGATGAGATAGAAAGTTGAAACTTACACAGTTTGCAGTTCTGCATAATTTCTACATAAATTTTGAGTCGTGACGTCATATGACGTCATAAGCATACTACTACTACTGTTACTTTTTTTTCTTTTCTTCGTAACTAAACGCTTATTTTTCGCGGAATATAATGTCAATTGTCCAGCATGAACATGAAATACTACAAGAAATGAGTCATTACATGAAACTTCTATATCCTGCTTTTTGCATTAACACAGGCTGCAGAAAGTCCTATCATTCGTTTAGACGAATGACATCTAGTTCTTCTTCTTATTATTCTTTTTTTCCTCCTTTTGAGGTTGTAATTAAATAAAGTTACAACTGAGATAGAGTCTTCAAATTGTTTTTGTTATCAGCTAAATAGAGTCCCTTTCGATCTGCATTGTTTCAACTATAAGTGACGTCATATGACGTCATAGCTGAAAACTACTACAAAAGTTTGTTCGCGGTCTACAGCCATTGGTTATGAACCGATTTTCATCAAAATTTCACAGAATGTGTATATTAATATCTAGTTGTGCATCCCGGTGTTTGATTTTCAAAATTCGAAAAGACCAAGGTTCTATGGAGAATCCAAGATTCGAACCAAGGTCGCAAATTTTCAAATGCTTATCAAATCGGTCGTATTTGAGATAGAACGTTGATATTTTGTCAGTTTGTAGGTCTCTGGATGCCTGAACGATTTTGTTAAAATCAACGTCATGTGACGTCACATGACGTCATTACATGAAAATCTATTTTTTATATTTACAAGATAATTTCAATTTGTTCAAAAGGTCCATGGAAATGAAAATAATATGACTTTTGTTTCAAACGAAGTTTATTTGAATTCTGCAGTTTTCATATGCCTATGACGTCATATGACGTCACACTTGACATATGCTACAAAAGTTTGTACGCGGTCTACAGCCATTTTTTATGAACCGATTTGCATCAAATTTACACCAAAGGTGTATATTAAGGTCTAGTTGTGCATCCCGGTGTCCGTTTTTCAAAATTTGAAAAGGCCTTGCTTCTATGGAGAATCCAAGATTCGAACCAAGGTCGAAAATTTCCAAATGCTTATAAAATCGGTCCTATATGAGATAGAAGGTTAATATTTGATCAGTATATAGGTCTCTGGATGTCTGAACGATTTTGTAAAAATGAACGTCATGTGACGTCACATGACGTCATAACATGAAAATCTATTTCTTATTTTTACAAGATAATTTCTATATGTTTAAATGGTCCATGGAAATGAAAATTATATGACATTTTCTTCGAATGCTGATGATTTAAATTTTACAATTTTCATGTGGCTATGACGTCATATGACGTCACACTTGACATATGGTACATAAGATTGTACGTGGTCTAAAGCCATTGTTTATGAACCGATTTTCATAAAATTTTCACCGAAAGTGTATATTAATATATAGTTGTGCATCCCAGTGTCCGTTTTTCAAAATTCGAAAAGACCAAGGTTCTATGGCGCATCCAAGATTCAAACCAAGGACGTCAAATTCTAAATGCTTATAAAATCGTTCCTATATGAGATAGAAAGTTGAAATTGTGTCAGTATATTAGTCTCTGGGTGCCTAAAAGATGACGTCATAAGATGAAAATGTATTTCTAATATTTACAAGAAAATTTCTATATGTTTAAATAGTCCATAGGCATGAACATTTTATGACTTATGTTTCAATTGCTGATTTTTTGAATCTGCAATTATCATAGACCTATGACGTCATATGACGTCACAATTCAGATATTCTACATAAGATTGTAAGCGGTCTACAGACATTGTTTATGAACCGATTTTCATAAATATTTCACTGAAAGTGTATATAAGGATAAAGTTGTGCATCGCGGTGCCCGTTTTTCAAAATTAAAAAAATCCAAGGTTCAAAGGCGAATCCAAGGTTCGAACCAAGGACGTCAAATTTTTTAATGCTTATAAAATCGGTCCTATTTGAGATAGAAAGTTGAAATTTTGTCAGTGAATTGATCTCTGTAAGTATTAAAAAATTCGTGACGTCATTTAACATAAATATATTTCTAATATTTGCAGGAACATTTTTATATGATAAAATGGTCAAAAAGCAATAAAAATTTAAGTACTTTTTCATTAGAATCTGAAATTTCGATATCAAAGATTTTCATAGGTTTATGACGTCATATGACGTCACATTTGAAATATGCTACAAAGGTTTGTACACGGTCCAGAGCCATTATTAATGCGCCGATTTTCATCAAATTTTCACAGAATGTGCATAATAGGTTATTTTTTGTGTATCCCGGTGCAGTTTTTCAAAAATCAAAAAGTCCAAGGTGTAAGTGCAAATCCAAGATTCGAATAAGGACGTCTTCTTTAAAATGCTTATACAATCGGCCCTATATGAGATACAAAGTTGATATTTTGTCAGAAAATAGGTCTCTTAGTCTCATTTGACATTGGCTTTGAATATGTACATGTATATTTCTTCTTCTTATTATTCTTTTTTTCCTCCTTTTGAGGTTGTAATTAAACAAAGTTACAATTGAGATAGAGACTTCAAATTGTTCGTGTGATCAGCTAAATAGAGTCCCTTTCGATCTGCATTGTTTCAACTATTAGTGACGTCATATGACGTCATAGCTGAAAACTACTACAAAAGTTTGTTCGCGGTCTACAGCCGACATTTTTTGACGGATCTTCATGAAACTTTCACAGAATGTGAACATTAGGTCCTAAATGTGCATACTTCTTCCCTGTTTGAAAATATGAAAAGACCAGGGTACTATGGCTGAACCAAGATTCGAACCAAGGACGTCAAAATTCATTTAAGCAGAACTTCGCTTCGTGGGGTACTAGAAACCTGAAATTTGGACAGCATCTGTATCCTGAGGTTTCCTTTGCATGTTGAGAAGTACGACGTCACATAACGTCATATGACGTCATAATTGCAATGCAAACATTCTTTTTTCCTTCTTTTGGGGGTGTAATTAAACAAGGTTACCGTTGGGATAGAACGTTCAATTTTTTTACAATGATCAGCAAAATAGAATCACTTTCGAGCTGCAGTGTTTTAATTTTCAGTGACGTCAAATGACGTCATTACTGAAAACTGCAACAAAAGTTTTTTCGCGGTCTACAGCCTACATTTTTTGACGGATCTTCATGATTTTTTTTACACAATATGTACATTAGGTCCTAGATGTGCATACTTCTTCCATATTTGAAAATATGAAAAGACCAGGAAACTATGGCTGAACCAAGATTCGAACCAAAAACGTCAAAATTCATTTAAGCATAACTTCGCTTCTAGATGAGCTAGAAAGCTGAAATTTGGATAGCATCTGTATCCTGAGGTTAACTTTACATGCTGAGAAATTCGATGTCATATGACGTCATAATTACCAAACATTTAATTTAAAAATAGTGGTTTTTAGCCCTACAGGAGCTACTTTTAGACCGATTTGCATATTTGTTTCACAACATGTGCAGATACGTGTTCCATTGTGAATGGTAACTTCCGTTTCCGAAAAATATGAAAGGTCAAGGTCATATGTCAAATATCGTTTTTAGCTCACCTGAGCACGAAGTTATTGTGATGCCGCTTCGTCCGTCGTCAACAGTTAACATTCTAGAGGCCACAGTTTTTACCCATTCTTCACCAAACTTGGTCAGAATGTTTAATGGCAAGTTCGAAACTGGGCCATGTGGGTTCAAAAAGTATGGCATGGGGTCCAAAAATAGGTCAATTTAAAGTAAAATCCTGTTTACACTCTAGAGGCCATATTTTTAAGCCATTTTTTACCAGACTTCGCCAGAATGTTAATCTGCATGAGAGCTTGGACAAGTTCGAAACTGGGTCATGTGGGGTAACAAACTAGGTCACTTGGTCAAATCATAAAAATTGTGTTAGCACTATTCAGTTTGCTTGTTAACACTCTACAGGCCATATTTTTATCCAATCTTCACCAAACCTTATCAAAATGTTAATCTGCATGAAAAAATGGGTCACGTTGGGTCAAAAAGTTACGAGGTCAAATTGATGTAAAATCTGTTTACACTCTAGAAGCCATATTTATGATCCAATCATCACCAAACTTGGTCAGAATGTTTATTAGCATGAAAGCTTGAACAAGTTCATTTGGGGTCAAAAAGTAGGCCATTGAGAACAATGTTTCTCAGGTGAGCGATTTAGGGCCATCTTCTTTTCTTTGGAGCTTCATATCTCAAAAACGAAATATATATTCTATCAAGAGACTATGTGTATTATATATATAGTACTTTCAAAAAGACCTTTCAGATGACATCCGGTTTTTGAAGATCAGGCTTGAAACGGTTTAGTTATGGCGGGAAAACTAAATATGTAGTGACCCCAACAGCATTTCACAACTGATATCGCGTAAAGTATTGATTTTTGTTGATAATAATATGAGCAAATATTTTAGAGCACATTCTTATCTCTCTGCTGATGTGCAGCATTTTAAGATCGAATCAGAAATGACTATTTTTTCTATTGCAAATTTGCAGTTTTCTCGAGGTTTAACAACTTATATCTCGAAAACAGTTAAACATAAGTTCATATATAAAGCGTACGATATGTAGAGAATTGAAGTCCTTTCAAATGGTACCCAGCATTATAAAATTAGACTTCACTGAAGAAAGTTATAAGAAAAATAATAGATCGCAATAACCATTTTGTCTTGCTTTTCTGCAGTTATTCTTAACGTCTTTGCCATGTTGATATTGATTTTTTTAAATAACAATATGAACAAGTGTTTTAGAGCACATTTGTACCTTTCAATAGGTATGCAGCATTTGAAAATCAGTTCAGTAATGACAAAGTTATAGTGCAAAAACCATATGACATGGACGTAATTTTGACTCGATATTTGGTGTTTTCTCAAGGATTAGCCGTTTTTATCTCGATAACTGTTAACAATAAGTTTATACATAAAGCGTATGAAATGTAGATAATTTGAAGACCTTTTGAATGGTACCTAGCATTTTTTTAAATTAGACTTTAATAAGAAAGTTAAATTGAAAATAATAATTTCTGCATGCAAAAAGAGGAAGGCCTGGCATTGAACCTTGGAGGACACCATTTCCCTCCACTCTTTTATGCATTAATTTTTATGTGATGCAAAGTAACTACGGTCATGAACTATTAAGGGGAGAAAATTAAAACAACGACTTTTGCAATGCAGTGATATTTTTCGTCTGACGTCACCAGACATTCAACTGACATTGTCAACAAGTATATGCTCTACAGCTGATACTTCTGTACTGATCTCCATAGTTTTCAAACATAAGACTGATATCTTCTACAGGTGCATGTCATTTCAAGATTGTCTGACATCCCAAGAATTGTAGGGCAGAAAGTCATATTGGGTTTGTTATGTTTTTTATTAGGACTTTCTGCCCTTTCGGCAGAAAGTCTTATTGGGTTTGTACTGTTTTTTTATTATTCTTATTATTCTTTTTTTCTTCCTCTTATATTTGTGTTAATTTCGAGGTGTTGCCATTGACTCAGAACAATGAAAATTTTATGGCATATATTTCAAACCATGAGCTTTAGGGTGCAATGAATTTCATATTCATATGTCGTCATATAACGTCAGACTTGACGTCAGGTGAAAAAGTTTGTACGCGGTCTACAGCCATTATTGCTTTACTGATTTTCATCAAAATTTCACAGAATGTGTATGTTAGGCTCTAGTTGTGCATCCCGGTGCCTGTTTTCAAAATTCGAAAAGGCAATGGTTCTATGGCGAATCAAGATTCGATAATTGACGTCAACTTTCAAATGCGTTAAAATCGCTTCAGAAGATCTATAAAGCTGTATTTGGACAGATATATAGTCTCTAGGATTCTTTATATTCTCAGAAATGAACTCATATGACGTCATATACGTCATGAGGTGTAAAGTAATTTCAATTTTTACCTGTTAACTTCTATATGTTGGAATGGTCGAGCACCTGAAAATTTATAGGCCTATGCTTCAGATAGAACATTTTGCATTTCAATTATTTCATATTGCTATGACGTGTATTGACGTCAAACTTGACGTCGTCATAAAATGTTTGTACGCGGTCTACAGCCGTTATTTCGTGGGCCGATTTTCATCAAAATTTCACAGAATGTGTATGTTAGGCTCTAGTTGTGCATCCGGTGTTCGTTTTTCAAAATTCGAAAAGGCAATGGTTCTATGGCGAATCCAAGATTCGAACCATTGACGTCAACTTTCAAATGCGTATAAAATCGCTTCCAGAAGATCTATAAAGCTGATATTTGGACAGAATATAAGTCTCTAGGATTTCTTTATATTCTCAGAAGATAAACTTCATATGACGACATATGACGTCATGAGGTGAAAAGTAATTTCTAATTTTTACCTGTTAACTTCTATATGTTGGAATGGTCCGAGCACCTTGAAAATTTATAGGCCTATGCTTCAGATAGAACATTTTGCATTTCAATGATTTTCATTTGCCTATGACGTGTTTTGACGTCAAACTTGACGTCGTCATAAAATGTTTGTACGCGGTCTACAGCCATTATTTCTGGGCCGATTTTCATCAAAATTTCACAGAAAGTGTATGTTAGGCTCTAGTTGTGCATCCCGGTGTTCGTTTTTCAAAATTCGAAAAGTCCATGGTTCTATAGCGAATCAAAGATTCGAACCAAGGTCGTAAATTTTTAAATGCTTATAAAATATGTCCTATTTAAGATAGAAAGTTGATATTTAGTCAGTATATAGGTCTTTATAAGTTTTAAACATTTTGTGAAAATAAATGTCATATGACGTCACGTGACGTCATTATATGATAATGTATTTCTAATATTAACAAGAATATTTCTATATGTTGAAATTGTCGAAGGGCAATGAAAATTAAATGACACATGTTTTAAAGGCTGAAATTTTGATTCCTATGATTTTTCATAGAGTCACACTTGAAATATGCAACAAAAGTTTGTACGCGGTCTACAGCCATTGTTTATGAACCGATTTTCATCAAATTTTCACAGAATGTGTATATTAAGTTCTAGTTGTGCATCTCGGTGTCCGTTTTTCAAAATTCGAAAAGTCCATGGTTCTATAGCGAATTCAAGATTCGAACCAAGGTCGTAAATTTTTAAATGCTTATAAAATCGGATTTATTTGAGATAGAAAAGTGATATTTGGTCAGTATATAGGTCTCTGGGAGTCTTAAACATTTTGTGAAAATAAACGTCACATGACGTCACTTGACGTCATTATATGAAAATGTATTTCTAATATTAATAAGAGTATTTCTATATGTTGAAATTGTCGAAGGGCAATGAAAATTTAATGACAAATGATTCAGACGCTGAAATTTCGATTTCAATGATTTTCAGAAGCCTATGACGTCATATGACGTCACATTTGAAATTGACTACGAAACATCGGACATTCGAACCAAGGACGTCAATTTTTAAATGCTAATAAAAACTGTCCTATTTGAGATAGAAAGTTGAAATTTTGTCAGTTAGTAGGTCTCTGGGTGTCTAACAATTATATGAAAATAAACGTCATATGACGTCACGTGACGTCATTTTTTTATTATTATTATTCTTTTCTTCTTCCTAACTAAACGCTTATTTTAATATGTTGCAATAGTCCTAGGACCATGAAATTTTTATGGGTTATTAGTCACGTGAGGAAATTTTGTTTTCAATGATTGTCAGCAGCCTATGACGTCACAGCTAAAAATAGTGAAAAATGGTGTTTGCGCTCTACAGCCGTCATTTATAGTCGGATTTTCTTCAAATTTTTACAGATGGTACATCTTGAAACTAAGGTGTGCATATCCTGTCAGCTAACCGAAATTCCAAAAGACCGAAGTTCTGTGGCTGAAAAAAGATTCGAACATAGGACCGAAAATTTCATTTTAGGATTAAAGAGCTTCAGGATGAGATAGAAAGTTGAAACTTACACAGTTTGCAGTTCTGCAGAATTTCTACAAATATTTTCATTCCTGACGTCATATGACGTTCTTCTTAATTTTTATTTTAGGGCAATGATTTCGACATGATGCCAGTTGTTCAGAATAATGAAAATTTCAGAGTTATGAAAGTAAAGTATGCGCTTTTGAGCAACAGCATTTTCAGCACCCTATGACGTCACGTGACGTCAGAGCTAAAAATAGTGAAAAATGGTATTCGCGCTCTACAGCCGCCATTTATCATCAGATTTTCTTCAAATTTTTACAGATGGTACATCTTGAAACTAAGGTGTGAATATTTTGTCAGATAACCTTAATTCCGAAAAACCGAAGTATTGTTGCTGAAATAAGATTCGAACATAGGACCAAAAATTTCATTTTAGGGTTAAAGAACTTCGGGATGAGATAGAAAGTTGAAACTTACACAGTTTGCAGTTCTGCATAATTTCTACATATATTTTGGAGTCGTGACGTCATATGACGTCATAAGCATACTACTACTACTGCTACTTATTTTTTTTCTCGTAACTAAACGCTTATTTTTCGCGGAATATAATGTCAATTGTTCAGCATGAACATGAAATACTCCCAGAGGTGAGTCATTACATGAAACTTCTATCTCCTGCTTTTTGCATTAACACAGGTTGCAGAAAGTCCTATCATTCGTTTTGACGAATGACATCTAGTTCGTATTATTATTATTCTTTTTTTTCTTCCTAACTAAACGCTTATTTTTTCTATGTTGCAATACTCCTAGGACGATGAATTTTTTATGACTTTTTAGTCACGTGAGGAAATTTTGATTTCTATGATTTTCATATGCCTATGACGTCATATGACGTCACATTTGAAATATGCTACAAAAGTTTGTACGCGGTCTACAGCCATTGTTTGTGAACCGATTTTCATCAAAATTTAACAGAATGTGTATGTTAGGCTCTAGTTGTGCATCCCGGTGTCCGTTTTTCGTAATTCGAAAAGGCAAAAGTTTCATGGCGAATCCAAGATTCGAACTAATGACGTCAAATTTCAAATGCGTATAAAATCGCATCTAGAAGAGCAAGAAAGCTGATATTTGGACAGAATATTAATCTCTAGGTCTTCTTTATATTCTGAAAAGATGAACACCAAATGACGTCACATGACGTCATAATGCTATTAAAACTTTCGTATTAAAACTTAACGGTTTTTAAGCCCTGTAGGCTTCATTTTTTGTATGATTTGCTTGAAATTTTGTCTGAAGATGCAGTATTAGATTCTATGGAGCCATGTCACTTTCGTTTCCGGCAAATCCCAAAGGTCAAGGTTATATATCAATTATCGGCTTTTTCTTCGGCCTTAAATATCTCAAAAACGGTAAATATTCTATCGAGACACTATGCGTATAATTTGTAGTGTTTAGAAAGACCTTTCAGATGATATTTAGTTTTTGATGATCGGGGTTGAATTGGTTGAGTTATGGCGGAAAAATGAAAATTTGGTAACCCCCAGTGTGTTTAACAGTTTATACCTCGAAAACCTTTGATTTTTCAAAATATGATGATGAATATTATTTGTAGAGCAATGTTTGGGCCGTTCTTTTGATGCCTAAACTTTAATGATTGGCCAAAGATTGATGGAGGAATGGGAAAAAAACGAAATTCGTGTATGTAGCTTTGGTGAATTTTTCATTTTTCAGGTGGTTTAAGAGCTTGTATCTCAAAAAGTATTAGTAATATTCCTAAACATAAAGCGTGTGAAATGTAGAGAATTTTCAGATGATTATTTTGGTACCTTAAGTTTTGAAATTGAACAAAGTATAAGGAAGTTACATCAAAAATAAGAATTTAAACATGTAGAATCTCAGCGATTCTGCCGTGTTGTCAAAGTTCTACGGCTAATATCTCAAAGCTCATTAGAAATAAGTCCACACCTTAAGCGAGTGAGATGTAGAGAATTTTAAGACGATTATTTTGGTACCTAGAGTTTTAAAATTGATTAAAGTATAAGGAAGTTACATCAAAAATACGAATATAAACCCAAGTGTAAGAATTTTCGAGAAATATCCTACTTTCGCTTTCACGTTAATTGAAGCATTTTCGGAAAATATGTAAGTTTAAATATATATTGATATTACTAGCTGAACAAGCGTACCCTTTCCGGTGGCCGAGTGGTTAGAGCGTCCGCCTCGGGAGCGGAAGGTCGTGGGTTCGATCCCCGACCCGACATACCAAAGTCGTAAAAAATGGTACTGTTATAGCTCCCTTGCTTGGCGCTCAGCATATAAGGGTATTTGCAGGACTGGTTAGCGCGGTATCAGGATGATGTGACTGGGTGTGGTATCATGCCACATGTCTACGGCGTAATACTGCAGTGTGGTAGTCCTATACCCGCATGAAGTAGACATCGTGACTGGCTGAATTACTGTCGGTGGGACGTTAAACCCAACAAACAAACTGATATCATATATAGCAGTGTTTACTACACCGATCCCTACACACGAGGTGTGCACACAGGCGCATGTTGACGTCTTTTGTAAACATTTATTAAAGTTGCTTAAATAATCATGTTTATAGATAAACATTTACATAAGAATGAGGAGTTTCGGAAATATTTTTTGCAAAGGGACTAAAATACAAGTATAGTTTATTAGGTTTAACGTCCCACCGACAGTATTTAAGTCTTTTGGAGACAATGTCTACTTGAGACAAATGTAGTGTTGTCACACTGCACAGTATCACGTCGTAGACAGTTGGCATGATACCACACCCAGTCACATTATCCGGACACGGGACATCAGTCCTAGAACTACCTTTATTAAGCTGAGCGCCAACCAAGGGAGTTATACCAGTACCTATGTTTACGAATTTGGTAAATACAAGAATTGAATAATTGATATAACGTTTTTAAACAACTTACAGATCATGTGTTATCTCGTTTGATTTGGTTTTTCCTGGTATTCCTAGCCTTGATATCTTCCGCTGACACCGACTTTTTTAAACGATTATTTTTTACATATTTCGTTCTTTCCTTAATGTCAATCAGTTGGTATTTTCTGATTTCTCAACTAATTCAAACAAGATAAATAAATTAAAAAAACAGCCATCACATAAATTGATTGAAATCTGAAAAAGAAATGAGCCGACCGTCAAAAAATGCGCGAAATTTATGTGTTACATCCATATTTGGAAAGCACGTGCACGTGTGTGAATACTTTAACAACACGCTGACGTAGCACTTATATGGCGCCATCTTCTAATATAGCAGCATAACGTAGTAATAGGGTGGGGAAAACTCTAAGTTAGTCAGTGTTAATTAAGTATAGGTTAGTGTTTTTTTTAGTAAGCATTAAGTCCATTAAATCGGTGTGGCGCGGCAAAGCAGCGCGACCGATTTTAATGGACTTAATGCTTACTAAATAACACTAACCTACTTAGTGTTTGAAATATGTTTTGAAATTTAACGCAGTCGCACATTCCAAATATAGTATTGATTTTTTAGACTCCGCCCTATCAACCTGTTCCCGGCGTGATTTACATCACGTGACATGTAACATGTTATGTCAAAGGTCAATGCGTCGCTCTACTGTGTATGTCTGTGTAGATCTACGCTTCAAATGCGCATTGAACCGGAAGCCGACTTTGATCTCTTCGGCAAAAAAGTGGTGATTGAAATTTGAATAAAAGATACTGTTTAGAAAGGTTCATATATCTGCACCTATATATGTTGTGTTTTGGACATTGTTTTTTTTTATTTAAGTAACCCTTGTTTGTAAGTGTTTTTTTTTTCTTCTCTTCTCATTATTTATATACATTTTTCAATTTGAATTTATTTAATCGGATATTTACTTAATCGCTTTGTTTAGTAATTAGTTATATATTGCCCATTCTGTGTTAACATGTGTAGACATTGAAATTACACAAGTGTCTTTAAAGCGATGACCGATACTAATGTTGTTAGAACTTGTGGTCTTACTTATTTTTTAAAATCTTCGATGTTGTATCATCATTACTTAGGCAATAATACATGTTTAAACTAAACTAAGTGGAAGGGTAGAGTTCTTTTGTTATTTTAGATTAATCAGAATGCTGGTGAGTAAATGTTTGTTCTCTATGGTTGCTGTGTATTATTTTTTGTCGATGTTCATGCGTTCACATCAAAAATCCCTGTAACACGTTACACATGCGTGGACTAAGACCACAATTTAAATTTACTATATGTTCTATATAAGCATATATACAAATGACAATTTCTGTAAGGGACATTGGCATCCAAACTTACCCTCATTAGATAGATCTATTCAAGAGAAATAATTCTGTACATTTTAAACATGGAGTCACCCGACTTCTTTTTGACCTATTTAAGGCCAAATAACATGCGTATGAATTTAGTGCACCGGTCGGCCATTTCACGCCAATTTTCTCAAAAATTCCCCCCTCAGTAATGCTAAACTATTAAGATTGTTATGCAATAAGGCCTCCAAAATGGGCATTTTATGACTATTTGAACTGTTCTATAGAATTCAATCCTTTATTGCATGTCTTTCAGTCAAAATCTCACCTTAATTCAGCATTAAATAGGGTCACTTGTTTCTGTGTAGGCCCATCCGGTAACCAAGGGCAGGTAATTGTGTTGTTGTTGTTGTTGTATTGGGGTTTACCGTCGCTGCGATAGTATTTCAATCATATAGCGACGTCCAGCTAATTACAGATGGAGGAAGACCCCGAGTACACAGAGGTACCCGGGTAGAACCACCGACCTACCGCAAGCCAGCTGGAAGGCTTCCTCACATGAAAAATCCAAAGTCCCTACCGGGATTCGAACCCACATCGATGAGGGCTGAGAGATTTGTAGTCCACGACTGTAACTGCTCGGCCACGGCGGCCCCGCAGGTAATTGTGGTCTTAGTCTATTTTGGTGAAACTCCGCTTCTCGACACATCTTGACGCACACGCGCAGTGAAGGTGCTTGAAGCTGGTTTTACATTGATCAGTTGATTTAGCGGAATAGTGTTTAGTGACAAGTTGATGCCGATTAAATGAATTAAATGGAGACAAAATTTTGAAAAAATGGAATGATTTCATTGGACAAAATATAATTTCAAACACTAAGAGAGAATTTAACAGTTAAGAAGCCGTCACTTGCTACGCTCGTTCTGGCTTCTTAACTATAACGAATACAGTCGTCTCCATCGTATGTACAAGCATTATTGAAATTTAACTCATGAGGCTACACGCGTCGACGAATCTATTGCATGGTAGCATTTACGGTTTTACTTCCGCGACTGTACACGAAATTAAAAAAAAAATTGATATGTAGAATTAATAGGTTTAAGTTTAATTGCTTATATTTTGAATACCTATAAAACTAGACCCAAATATGCTACAATTGAATTGTAGGGATTTTCAGGAAATTTATTTTGGTACCTAGAATACTAAACGTGGAATCTCTCAGCCCCTCACCGCTGTGGGTTCGAATTCCGGTAGGGACTTCGGATTTTTCATGTGAGGAAGCCTTCCAGCTGGCTTGCGGTAGGTCGGTGGTTATATCCGCGTATCTCTGTGTACTCGGGGTCTTCCTCCACCTGTAATTAGCTGGACGTCTCTATATGATTGAAATACTATCACCGCGACGGTAAACCCCAATACAAAAACAACAACAACAACAACAACAATTAAAATTGGTCAAGTTATAAGAAAGCGATATCAAAATAAAGATTTATTTATTTTCGACATATGGCTTACTTCACAAAGTTCATGTATGAGAAGTCCATACGAAAAAAAAGAGTAAAAGGTAGGAAATATAATATATATTCTTTCTAACGGTATTAATCTTTACATTTCAAAATGTTGCAGAAAGTCCTATCATTCGTATCAACGAATGAAATCTAGTTATTCTTATTCTTATTCTTTTTTTCTTCCTCTTGTATTTGTGTTAATTTCGGTATGTTGCCGATGGCCCAGAACAATGAAAATTTTATGGCATATATTTCAAACCATGAGCTTTCGAATGCAATGAATTTCATATTCATATGACGTCACATAACGTCAGATTTGACGTCAGGTGAAAAAGTTTGTTCGCGGTCTACAGCCATTATTTATGGACCGATTTTCATCAAAATTTCACAGAATGTGTATGTTAGGCTCTAGTTGTGCATCCCGGTGTCCGTTTTTCAAAATTCGAAAAGTCCATGGTTCTATAGCGAATCCAAGATTCGAACCAATGTCGTAAATTTTTAAATGCTTATAAAATCTGTCCTATGTAGGATAGAAAGTTGATATTTAGTCAGTATATAGGACTCTAGAAGTTTTAAAAATTTGTGAAAATGAATGTCATATGACGTCACGTGACGTCATTATATGATAATGTATTTCTAATATTAACAAGGGTATTTCTATATGTTGAAATTGTCGAAGGGCAATGAAAATTTAAGGACATATGCTTCAAATGCTGAAATTTTGAGTTCTATGATTTTCATATGCCTATGACGTCATATGACGTCACACTTGAAATATGCAACAAAAGTTTGTACGCGGTCTACAGTCATTGTTTATGAACCGATTTTCATCAAATTTTCACAGAATGTGTATATTAAGTTCTAGTTGTGCATCTCCGTGTCCGTTTTTCAAAATTCGAAAAGTCCATGGTTCTATAGCGAATTCAAGATTCGAACCAAGGTCGTAAATTTTCAAATGCTTATAAAATCGGTCCTATTTGAGATAGAAAAGTGATATTTGGTCAGTATATAGGCCTCTGGGAGTCTTAAACATTTTGTGAAAATAAACGTCATATGACGTCACGTGACGTCATTATATGATAATGTATTTCTAATATTGACAAGAGTATTTCTATATGTTGAAATTGTCGAAGGGCAATGAAAATTTAGTGACACATGATTCAGACGCTGGAATTTCGATTTCAATGATTTTCAGAAGCCTATGACGTCATATGACGTCACATTTGAAATTGACTACGAAAGATTGTACACGGTCCAGAGCCATTATCTATGGGCCGATTTTTATCAAATTTTTACAGAATGGTTCTAATTCTATTATTAAATTGAAATTTTGTCAGTTAGTAGGTCTCTGGGTGTCTAACAATTATTTGAAAATAAACGTCATATGACGTCACGTGACGTCATTTTATTATTATTATTATTATTCTTTTCTTCTTCCTAACTAAACGCTTATTTTAATATGTTGCAATAGTCCTAGGACGATGAAATTTTTACGGGTTATTAGTCACGTGAGGAAATTTTGATTTCAATGATTATCAGCAGCCTATGACGTCACATGACGTCACAGCTAAAAATAGTGAAAAATGATGTTCGCGCTCTACAGCCGTCATTTATGGTCGGATTGTCTTCAAATTTTTACAGATGGTACATCTTGAAACTACGGTGTGCATATCCTGTCAGCTAACCGAAATTCCGAAAGACCGAAGTTCTGTGGCTGAAATAAGATTCGAACATAGGACCGAAAATTTCATTTTAGGATTAAAGAGCTCCAGGATGAGATAGAAAGTTGAAACTTACACAGTTTGCAGTTCTGCAGAATTTCTACAAATATTTTGAGTCGTGACGTCATATGACGTTATGTGACGTCATAAGCATACTTTTTAATTTTTATTTTAGGGCAATGATTTCGACATGATGCCAGTTGTTCAGAATAATGAATATTTCAGAGTTATGACATTAAAGTATGCGCTTTTAAACAAAAGCATCTTCAGCACCCTATGACGTCATATGACGTCAGAGCTAAAAATAGTGAAAAATGGTATTCACGCTCTACAGCCGTCATTTATGGTCGGATTTTCTTCAAATTTTCACAGATGGTACATCTTGAAATTAAGGTGTGCATATCTTGTCAGCTAACCGAAATTTCGAAAGACCGAAGATCTGTGGCTTAAATAAGATTCGAACATAGGACCGAAAAATTCATTTTAGGATTAAAGAGCTTCAGGATGAGATAGAAAGTTGAAACTTACACAGTTTGCAGTTCTGCAGAATTTCTATATATATTTTGAGCGTTGCGTCATATGACGTCATGTGACGTCATAAGCATACTTCTTGATTTAATTTTAGCGCAATGATTTCGACATGATGCCAGTTGTTCAGAATAATGAAAATTTCAGAGTTATGAGAGTAATGTATGCGCTTTTTAACAAAATAATTTTCAGCACTTATGACGTCATGTGACGTCAAAGCTAAAAGAAGTCCATACGAAAAAAATTAAAGGGTAGAGAATTTAATATATATTCTTTCTAACGGTATTAATCTTAATATTTTTCAATTTTAGCAGAAAGTCCTATCATTCGTATCAACGAATGAAATCTAGTTATTATTATTCTTCTTCTTCCAACCTAATTCAAGAGTTAATTTATATATGTTGCCAATGGCCAAGCAACATGAAAATTAAAATGCTTCGACAAAAAAGTATAACTTTTTAAAATCAAGTGTTTTCAATTTTCAATGACGTCAAATGACGTCAGATTTGACGTCAGCTTAAAAAGTTTGTTCGCACTCTAGAGCCTTCAATTCTGGTCCAATTTTCTTAATATTTTTACAGAAAATGTATTTCAGAATGTAGATGTGCACCCTGGCATTCAAATTTCCAGATTCGAAAAAACTGAAATTTTATGGCAAAACCGAGTTTCGAACTTAGGTCCAAAAATTGGTTTTTAATGTTACAAGGCCACCTAATGCGCTAGAAGCATGAAATTTGGACAGCATATTGGCCAAGAGGTCTGCTTTCTATTTCCTAAAAGATTTTATCTCAAGTCACGTGGTTATGACGTCATACAATAGACAAAAAGCATATTTTTGAAAAATTTCTTTAGCTCTGACATCATTACTTTTAACTCAATCTTTTTGAAAATTGTATTGCAGCAATTAAAAAGTTTAAATTTATAGATTCATTTATTTTTAATTTTCAATGGCGTCAAATGACGTCAGATTTGACGTCAGCTTAAAAAGTTTGTTCGCGCTCTAGAGCCTTCAATTCTGGTCCGATCATTTTGATATTTTCACAGAAAATGTATTTCAGGATGTACATGTGCACCCTGGCATTCAAATTTCCAAATTCAAAAAATATAAAGATTCCATGGCAAAACCGAGATTCGAACTTAGGTCTTAAAAATATATTTTAGTATTACAAGGCCACCAAACGGGCTAGAAGCATGAAAATTGGACAGCATATCGGCCTTGAGGTCTTCTTTCAAATTCCCTTAGGATTTTTTTCTTAAGTCACGTGGTTGTGACGTCATAAAAACGACAAAAAGCATCTTTTTGAAAAATTTCTTTCGCTCTGGTATCATGACTTTTGACTCAATCTTTTTGAAAATTGTATTGCTGAGATGAAAAAGTTTATGTTTATAAATTCATTTATTTTTAATTTTCAGTGACGTCAAACGACGTCAGATATGACGTCAGCCTCAAAAGTTTGTTCGAGCTCTAGAGCCTTCATTTCTGGTCAGATCATCTTGATATTTTCACAGAAAATGTATTTAAAGATGTAGATCTGCACCTTGGCATTCAAATATCATAATTCGAAAAGATTAAGATTTCATGGCGATACCGAGTTTCGAACTTTGGTCCTAAAATTACATTTTAATTTAACAAAGCCTCCTGATGATGCATTAGAAAAATGAAAATTGGACAGCATATCGGCATAGGGGTTTACATTCTTTTTTTCTGAATGATTTTCTCTTAAGTCACGTGGTTATGACGTCATTAAAAAAACAACAACAAAAAATCTAACATTCTGAATCCGTTGAGTAATGGCAGGAAAACAAAAAGTGTTCTTTTAACGAAATTGAAACGCTGAGTCAATCATTATGATTTTTTTAGGATTTACACACTGAAAAGTGAAGTGATGTATACTGCAAGGAATATTTGTTTGGTCACGTGATTATGACGTCATGCATATTTAAGCAGAAATTATTCGAAAATTCTTATAAAATCGGCAAGTTGATGTTTGAAGTTGAAATTTGCACGAATGCCGTAGCCTACAATGTGCAAAAAGTCCTGGAAATTTCAAGTAATTCCGTCAACAAACATGGCAGATATTCATGTTTTTCGGATAAGGGCTTGTATACAAAAATCTAGCAATTTGAAGTAAGGAAAGAAGGCGGTTATTGGGTTGGTTACCCACGATCCGGACGTTCCTAAGCAGGAAGGAGTGCCCATGTTGAAAGGTGCATTGCGATGCGTATTTGAGAGAATGAGGTGCATATTAAGATGCAATTATGTACACCAGGACCGATAAGCATATTGCCTTTGTTTTAACGGCTTTCTTCAAGCTTTTATTACGGCTTTCCGCAAACCTGCGGAAAACGTATAGGGTTTGTTATGTTTATTACGGCTTTCCGCAAACCTGCGGAAGACGTATAGGGTTTGTTATGTTTCTTCTTATTATTAGGACTTTCTGCCCTTTCGGCGAAAGTCCTATTGGGTTTTTTGGCTTTCTCCCTTTCGGCAGAAAGTCATATTGGGTTTGTACTGTTTTTTTATTATTCTTATTATTCTTTTTTTCTTCCTCTTATATTTGTGTTAATTTTGAGGTGTTGCCATTGACTCAGAGCAATGAAAATTTTATGGCATATATTTCAAACCATGAGCTTTCGGATGCAATGAATTTCATATTCATATGACGTCATATAACGTCAGATTCGACGTCAGGTGAAAAAGTTTGTACGCGGTCTACAGCCATTATTTCTGGACCGATTTTCATCAAAATTTCACAGAATGTGTATGTTAGGCTCTAGTTGTGCCTTTCGGTGTCCGTGTTTCCAAATTCGAAAAAGCAAATGTTTTATGGCGAATCCAAGATTCGAACTAATGACGTCAAATTTCAAATGCGTATAAAATCGCTTCCAGAAGAACTAGAAAGCTGATATTTTGACTGAATATTAGTCTCTAGATCTTCTTTATATTCTGAAAAGATGTACGCCATATGACGTCACATGACGTCATAATGCTAATAAAACTTTCGTATAAAAACTTAACGGTTTTTAAGCCCTGTAGGCTTTATTTTTTGTATGATTTGCTTGAAATTTTGTCTGAAGATGCAGTATTAGATTTTATGGAGGCATGTCACTTCTGTTTCCGGAAAATCCCAAAGGTCAAGGTCATATATAAATTATCGGGTTTTTCTTCGGCCTTAAATATCTCAAAAACGGTAATTATTCTATCGAGACACTATGCGTATAATTTATAGTGCTTAGAAAGACCTTTCAGATGATATTTAGTTTTTGATGATCGGGGTTGAATCGGTTGAGTTATGGCGGAAAAATGAACATTTGGTAACTCCCAGTGTGTTTAACAGTTTATACCTCGAAAATCTTTGATTTTTGAAAATATGATGATGAATATTATTTGTAGAGCAATGTTTGACCGTTCTTTTGATGCTTAATGTTTAATGATTGGCCAAAGATTCATGGAGTTATGGGGAAAAAAACGAATTTCGTGCATATAGCTTTGGTGATTTTTTCATTCTTCTTGAGGTTTAAAAGCTTATATCTCAAAAAGTATTAAAAATATTCCTAAACATAAAGCGTGTGAAATGTAGAGAATTTTTAGACAATTATTTTGGTACCTTAAGTTTTGAAATTGATCAAAGTATAAGGAAGTTACATCAAAAATAAGAATTTAAACATGTAGAATTTCAGCGATTTTGCCGTCATTTCAGAGATTCACGGCTTATATCTCAAAACTCATATGGAATAAGTCAACACATTAAGCGAGTGAGATGTAGAGAATTTTAAGACAATTATTCTGGTACCTAAAGTTTTGAAATTGATCAAAGTATAAGGAAGTTGCATCAAAAATAAGAATTTAAACATGTAGAATTTCAGCGATTTTGCCGTCATGTCAGAGATTCACGGCTTATATCTCAAAACTCATATGGAATAAGTCAACACATTAAGCAAGTGAAATGTAGAGAATTTTAAGACGATTATTTTGGCACCTAGAGTTTTGAAATTGATCAAAAAATAAGGAAGTTACATAAAAAATACGAATTCATAGCCAATTGTAAGAATTTTCATAAAATATCCTACTTTCGCTTTCACCTTAATTGAAGCATTTTCGGAAAATGTAAGTTTACAGATATGTAGTAGTCATATAAATTGAAAGAAAAAAACTTTTTACTTATATCATATTGATATTACTAGCTAAACAAGTGTACCGTTCCGGGTGGCCGAGTGGTTAGAGCGTCCGCCTCGGGAGCGGGAGGTCGTGGGTTCGAAATACAGAAATACAATATTTCCAACAAATACCCATGTTAAACAATAAATTATGTATTTATTTAATTCTCACAAGTTATGATTTTTTCCAGAGGTCGTTAGAATCGATGCATTCCGCCCTCATTCCACTGTTGCATTTTGTTTTGACTGACGGCTACCATAATCGCTGGTTCCCCAATGTCATATTGTAATCATCACAAAAGCCGATAACCAATTCAATATGGTAGCAGCCAGTCATAATAAAATGCAACAGTGGAATGAGGGCGGAATGCATCGATACTAGCGACTTCTAGAAAAAAGCATTACTTGTGAGAATTAAATAAATACATAATTTATTGTTTAATATGGGTATTTGTTGGAAATATTGTATTTCTGTGAAGTTGCCGTTGAAAAAAGCATTGGCTGTGATATGCATTGCTTCGGTCACATCGTGTCCGAGTACAGTTTCCATTGAGTTTCGTGACGTGTATTGTCTTTGTAGTTTATCTTAGATAGAAAATCGACTCGGCAACAAAGGGGCCTATTGTTTCTGCGTAGAACAAGCCCGGCATATTTGAAATCGGCTGAAAATTGTGTCAGATACGAAGCTCAGAATACGACCATGTCAGTTTACCTATAGATTTTGAACGGAGAGTTACATACCTTTTCTTATTTTATGATATCAATTTATTTTCTTGAATTGTGAAATTTTGTTATAAAATGTGTTTTGAATTGTTACTTTGTATCATTGGGGGTCCCACGCCGGTAGCCTGTGCGTGATACTGCACTGTGGCAGCACTATAACAGCATTAAGTAGACATCGTCTCCAAATGACTAAAATACTGTCGGTGGGACGTTCAACCCAAGAAAAAAAAAACTAAACAAATGTTGACAATGATTTAATGTTTTGTCAAATCATTTTATTTACGTTACATATACATATCAGTTGCAGAAATGCGTTACCCACAATCCTTTGAGCGTTTTGACATATGTCATTTAGACCGTTGTTGAAACATTGCAATTTCCCGACTTTATTGTTGCATCAATCGATAAATGTTGTACAAGCTATATTCCAAATTTATGATAAATGATAACCTATGTGAAAATATATGTTATAGTACAATGTAATTTAATTGCCAGCTTGAGATACCATGAGCGTGTATAAGTGTAGACGTTTGAAACAAAATAATCAACACATGTCATCCGTTCAAGACGCTGCAAGCGAATTTGTCCGTTATCTAAAGGCGCAAAATGGAGTAACTTTGTGTAATACAGTCGTCTCGATCGTATATACAAACGATATTGGAATTTAACTCACTAGGCTACACACGTCGACGATTCTATTGCATGGTAGCATTTACTTTTTTATTCCCGAGACTGTACACGAAAATATAAAAAAGAATTTTGATATGCAGAATTAATAGGTTTAAGTTTAATTGCTTATATTTTGAATACCTATAAAACTAGACTCAAATATGCTACAATGGAAATGTCGGGATTTTCAGGCCATTTATTTTGGTAACTAGAATACTAAACTTGGTAAAGTTATAGGAAAGCGATATCACAAAGCTCATGCATGAGAAGTCCATACGAAGAAAAAAAATAAAAGGTAGGGAATTTAATATATATTCTTTCTAACGGTATTAATCTTTATATTTTTCAATGTTAGCAGAAAGTCCTATCATTCGTATCAACGAATGAAATCTAGTTATTCTTCTTCTTATTCTTCTTTTTTTCTTCCTCTTATATTTGTGTTAATTTCGATATGTTGCCATTGACTCAGAACAATGAAAATTTTATGGCATATATTTCAAACCATGAGCTTCCGGATGCAATGAATATTATATTTATATGACGTCACATAACGTCAGATTTGACGTCAGGTGAAAAAGTTTGTACGCGGTCTAAAGCCATTATTTCTGGACCGATTTTCATCAATATTTCACAGAATGTGTATGTTAGGCTCTAGTTGTGCCTTCCGGTGTCCGTTTTTCAAAATTCGAAAAGGCAATGGTTCTATGGCGAATCCAAGATTCGAACCATTGACGTCAAATTTCAAATGCGTATAAAATCGCTTACAAATGAGCTAGAAAGATGATATTTGGACAGAATATAAGTCTCAAGGGTTACTTTACATTCTCTGAAGATGAACGTCATATGACGTCATATGACGTCATGAGGTGAAAGGTAATTTCTAATATTTACGTGTTAATTTTTTGTTGTTGTACAAGTCCGAGCACCTTGAAAATTTAATAGCATATGCTTCAGATAGAACTGTTTGCATTTCAATAATTTTCATTTATCTATAACGTGCTTTGACGTCAAACTTGACGTCGTCTAAAAATGTTTGTACGCGGTCTACAGCCATTATTTCTGGGCCGATTTTCATCAAAATTTCACAGAATGCGTATGTTAGGCTCTAGTTGTGCCTTCCGGTGTCCGCTTTTGAAAATTCGAAAATGCAATAGTTCTTTGGCGAATCCAAGATTCGAACCATTGACGTCAAATTTAAAATGCGTATAAAATCGCTTACAAATGAGCTAGAAAGATGATATTTGGACAGAATATAAATCTCAAGGGTTACTTTACATTCTCTGAAGATAAACGTCATATGACGTCATATGACGTCATGAGGTGAAAGGTAATTTCTAATTTTTATGTGTTAATTTTTATATGTTGTTTACGTCCGAGCACCTTGAAAATTTAATAGCATATGCTTAAGATAGAAATTTTTCCATTTCAATAGTTTTTATTTGACTATGACGTGTTTTGACGTCAAACTTGACGTCGTCTAAAAATGCTTGTACGCGGTCTACAGCCATTATTTCTGGGCCGATTTTCATTAATATTTCACAGAATGTGTATGTTAAAGTCTAGTTGTACATGCCGGTGTCCGTTTTTCCAAATTCGAAAATGCAAACGTTTTATGGCGGATCCAAAATTCGAACCATTGACGTCAAATTTCAAATACGTATAAAATCGTTTCCAGATGAGTTAGAAATATAATATTATATTTGAATAGTATATAAGTCTCCAAGAGTGCTTTACATTCTATGAAAATGAACGTCACATGACGTCATATGACGTAATAAGGTCAAAAATAATTTCTGATATATACGCGTTAATTTAAATATGTTGTTTACTTCCCAGGACCATGGAAATCTAATGGTATGTACATCAATCCATGTGCTTTAGAATACAATGTAATTCATATTAATGTGACGTTATATCACGTAAGCTTTGACGTCAGGACAAAAAGGTTTTACGGTTACAGCCATTATTTTTGGACCGATTTTCATCAAAATTTCACAGAATGTATATGTAACGCTCTATATGTGTATCCCGGGTCCCTTTTTACAAATTCGAAAAAGCAATGGTTCTATGGCGAATCCAAGTTTCGAACCATTGACGTCAAATTTCAAATACATATAAAATCGCTTCCAGATGATTTAGAAAGTTGATATTTGGACTGAATATAAGTCTTTGAAACGTATTCATATTCTGTGAGGATTAATGTCATTTGACATCATAAGGTCAAAAAGAATGTTAATATATCTACGCGTTAATTTCTATATGTTGCAAAGTTGTAAGGAGCATGAAAAAATTACTTGATATATTCAAGATACTTAATATTTCATTTCATTGATTTTCTTATGCCTATGACGTCACATGACATCAAACTTGACGCTGTCTACACAAGCTTTTACGCGGTCTTCGGCAATTATTACAGGATGAAATTCGAATTGTAAGCATTTTAAATAAATTTGATTTGTAACATAGATTATAAAAATAGTCCAAGTTAAATAAATCGATATAAAAAAAAATGATTTTCAGTTACTTTTGCCATATCCTCCAAGTTAAACGGTTATATTTTTCAAAGTTTATTTAAGTTATGGCCATACAAAAGCAAGTTAATGGCTGGAATTTCATATCCTTTTACTTTTTTAGCTTTTAAGTGTTTAACAAATGTAGCAGAAAGTCCTATCATTCGTATCAACGAATGAAATCTAGTTATTATTATTCCTCATTTTCCAACCAAATCCAAGAGTTAATTTCAGTATGTTGCCAGTGTCTGAGGAAAATAAAAATTAAATTGCCTTGACAAAAACGTTCAAATTTTTAAATTCTATCATTTTAAATTTTTAAAGACGTCAAACGACGTCAGATTTGACGTCAGCATCAAAAGTTTGTTCGCGCTCTGGAGCCTTTATTTTTTGTCGTTTTATCTTGATATTTTCACAGAAGAAGTATGTTATGATGTAGATGTGCACCTTGTCTTTCAAATTTTCAAATTCGAAAAATTTAAGAATTTATGGCAAAACCGAGTTTCGAACTTTGGTCCTAAAACTATTATTTAACATTACAAAGGCTACTGATGAGATAGAAGCATGAAAATTGGACAGCTCATCGGCCCAGAAGTCTACTTTCATTTCTGTAAAAGATTTTCTTTTAAGTCACGTGGTTATGATGTCATTTAAAAAGCAAAATCCTATTTTTTCAAAGATTTCTCTGGCTCTGGCATCATGCATTTTTATACATTCAATCATTTTCAATTTTCATTGGCGTCATATGACGTCAGATTTGACGTCAGCTTCAAAAGGTTGTTCGCGCCATAGAGCCTTTAATTTTGGTCCAATTATCTTGATATTTTTACAGAAGATGTATTTTAGGATCTAGATGTGCACCTTGGCATTCAAATTTCCAAATTCTAAAATGTTAAGATTTCGTGGCAATACCGAGTTTCGAACTTTGGTCCAAAAATTAAATTTAAATGTTACAAAGCGCCCTGATGCGTTAGAAGCATGAAAATTGGACAGCATATCGGCATAAAAGTTATTCTTTTTCCGATTTTCCTTAAGTCACGTGGTTATGACGTCATCAAAAAGTCAAAAAGCATTTCTTTTTAAAGTTTTCTCTCGCTCTGGTATCATCAATTTTGAGTCAATCTTAATTCTATCTTCAGTATTCATACAGTTAAAATTGAAATGATCCGTACTGCAAAAATTGTTTGTTTTGTCACGTGATTATGACGTCATGCATACTTAAGCAAGAATTATTTTAAAAAATCATATAAAATCGCCAATTAGACCAATGAACTTATAATTTTCAAGAATGTCGAAACTTCGTACGTTCATAAGTCTTTGAAAATTTTAAGTGATTACGTCATCAAACATGTCAGATATTAATGTTTACTGGAATGCCTACTTAAACATATGAAAACAAACCTGTTCGCATTCTCGAAGATATTTTTTGTGGATTAATAGAACGTTAGCTGAACATGTCATTCCAAAAAAGATACTTTTCTTTAGTCACTTGATTTTGACGTCGTTGAAATATTAAAATCATTTATTTCAATATGTATTCGCGCTCCAGCGTCATGAGTATTGATGCCAATCTTAAGCATTCCTTAAGAAATTTATGTTGTACCACTTGTTTATGACAACATTGATTTGTAAGCAAAATATATTAAAAAGATCAAAAGATTGGACATATTAACTTTAGATAAGTAATATTGCCGTATCTTATCATGCGCAAAAAGTCAAGAAATTTCAAGTGATTACGTTATCAAACATGATTTATTCATGTTTTTTCGTAAAAGGGCTTATTCATGGAAATATATTAATTTAGAAAAAACGAAAGTGGTCATTGTGTTGGTTCAGCAAGATCCGATTGTTCTTTTGCAGTAAAAAGTGCCTGTGTTAAATAATGAATTGTGATACGTTTTTGAGTTTTTGAGTCGCATTTACGATGAATTAGTATAATTATACTAGAGCCAGAAAACCCATACTGATATCTTATTGCATTTGTTATCACGGCTTTCCGCAAACCTGAAGAAAATGACAAATACATGTAATTCTACCTATCGATTTTTTTTATCTTTTCTAAAGGTTTAACGGTTTCTTTTTCTAAATCTGTAAAATAAGGAAATATATAAAGCAAATGAATTGTTGAAAGTTTCAAGACGTTTATAACGTGTATTACATAAAAATAAGAAATTATTTTCATGATTTTGCTTACACCTCTGCCTTTGTTTCCATCTTTTTTTGGCAAATGTAAAAAACTCAATCAATTTCAAGGTTGAAAGTCATGGATTTCAAAGAATTGTTTTTTTTCTTTTTTACAATTTCAATTATGTGGATCAAATTGCAATGATTATTTGTTAAGTCATATGCTTACGAATAAATAGATATTAAATAAAGAATAAAAAAACAACTTTTAAAATCGATTGAATAACGTAAGAAAACAATTTTTGAGGATAGTATTATCTTAAAATTTTCCTGTTTTTATTTTCTGAATGATAGTAAACGGTTGTGTAATCATATATATGCTTTCTCAATATCTTATTAAGAAGATGAAAATAAATAGAAAAAAAATTTAAAGCTTTTTTTTTAAAAATATTTATATATAATTTATGATAATGATGATTTACGTATCTAATCTTACATTATAATGCATCATTATTCCATTTCTTTGTATTAACTTATATATTCAATACCCTTGAAATAAGCAAACGGAAAGCCGCTTCGTTTGTATCTTAAACAAACGACTTCTAGTTTTGTTATTGGTTTTGTGTGTGTGTGTGTGTGTGTGTGTGTGTTGTCTTTTTTATTAATTCCTTACCGGTGTTTACATGGGAGGGGACTATAGGTTTGCCATCTGTCTGTCCCGCTGTCCGTCCGTAAACTTTGATCCCGCGATAACTTAACAACCGTTTAAGATAATATTATGAAACTTGGTATATGAATATATGGCAGTATGAGGATTCTACACGTCACTTTTTTTTCTCGGACCAAAATTCTGGTTCCTATGGTAACGGAAAAATTATGTATCTCACAGGAAGGGGACTCATGTGTTGCGTGTAACACATTTACTTGTTCTTTAAAAAAACTGCAAATTCAAAGAATTTAATACGAAACATATGTCAGAATAAACGCCAATCTTAACGGGAAAGGGTTAGGTATAAGCTAAAACCAATTAAGTCAATTTTCTTATTAAAACGCACTATTTTCTTAACGATTTATGTATAAGGCACCGTCCCCGGCGACCGAGTGGTTAGAGCGTCCGCATCGGGAGCTGGAGTTCGTGGGTTCGATCCCCGGCCGCGACATACCAAAGTCGTAAGAAACGGTACTCCCTTGCTTAGTGTTCAGCATATAAGGGTAGTTTCATGAGTTAGAATAAATCAGGTGTGGTTTCATGTCACATGTCTACGGCGTGATACTGCAGTGTGGCAGCACTATGTCTTTCTCAAGTAGACAGTCTCCAAATGACTGAAATACTGTCGGCGTTAAACCCAGTTAACAAATGTGCTGTATGCATGTATTAAATTCTGATTGGAAACAACTTCCAACTGCCTCAATTCCTAAGTTTCATTTGCTTAAGAATACAAGACAAATTGAATCCGTATTTCCCCTGAGATTTCCATTTGAAATTGGTTTCGTTTGAAAGCCTTTCCTCTACAAAGGCATTTTTTACAAGTAATTCGATTTATCGACTCAAACTATTACCATTAAATCAGGCAAAGAAAAGCTGGTTGATCATGAAGAGAATAAAACCCTACCACACTATTGTCCTCAAAATGCACATAACTTATCATTGTAACCGCACATTGTGTGGGCAACTGCGTTAAAAAGAAAATGATGAAAATAAAACCTGTTTCGATTAGCAAAAAAAAAATGCCCTGGTATCTGTAATGATCGCTTTATTATAGTTACAGAAAAGTAGCAATGATAATTGAAAAGAATTGTGTTTGGGTATGATTTCAAGTTTGATATTAAAATGTATAATGTCCAGTCATTAGAATGTGTAAAATTACAAATATCATTGAGCAGCGGATTATTGAATGATAATTCGCTGGAAGTGCGCTGCTGCAACATGCAATGTTAAACATCCTTTACGTAAGACTTGTTTACCACATATGGTAAACATTCTACAAAGAGAGTGGGTGGTACCTTTTTCGTCTACTATGATAATAATTGTACAATTATCGTTTACAATGAGGTAAAGATAGTGTTATCTTGTTTGTATGCATTTAATGGACTATTTACCAAATTGTTTTATCAACTTCCGCGCGACCGATTTAATGGAATTAATGCTTACTAAATAACACTAACCTACTAAGTGTTTGAAATTATATTTTGTCCAATGAGATCATTCCATTTTTCAATTTTTTGTCTCCATTTAATTCATTTAATCGGCATAAACTTTCCTATAAGCTAGGCTAATTTGTCAGCATTTTAGTACGACCCCGGTGTCAATCAATTTCACCTCGACAAGTTAATCCAGTCAAGGTCATCTATAAATAGTCATCATAATCATACTCACCATATATCAAAACTACGACACCACATATGAAATTGCATCACCAAATAGATCTAGCTAAACGACTTTACCATATATATCAATACGACAGCACCATATATCAAAACGACTTCACCATATATCAAAACCACAACTTCATATATCAAAACGACTTAACCAATTCAAAAGTATAAATGCAAAAGGCAGTTATGACGTTCCATATTAAGAGCTGATTTTAATCATATTGAAACTCGACATGAATCAATCCAAAACAAAACCCTAGCGACATATAGTTTAAAATGTCTGTGAAGATTCACTGATTTGTAACCCGCTCATATTTTAAACTTATTTTTCTAACGTTCAAACATTCAGGGTTTTTTTCTAATTCCTTCAATGAACACTAATAGGTTACGAGGCTTGTTATTTAAGAAAATACATCTTGCGTTTGTGGGTGTTTTTGGGTGGGTATTTACAAAGGGGAAATTAACTTGGGCGTATATATATATATATATATATATATATATATTGGCCTGCAGTCATACTACTGAAATTCCGTACTTTTCACACATGAATAACACGTATGCGCTGCAGTTTCTGTATCTGTTAATCGGTTTAAATATTCTTCTTATACACAGTACATTAGATCTATCCTAACACCGGTTAAAATTTGCACTGAAATCTTTTCGATCTCGACTTTGCTGTCACTCGGAGCGTTTTATTTTCTGTAAGCGAAAACAGATATATTTGCAATACCGGTAAAAGTGTTTTACTCGTATGTGAAAATAGAATGTTCGACTGTCCTGACATTGTTCTGCACAGAAATAATCTTTTGCTGAAAAGGAAAATCAATAAATATTAACAAACAATGAATGAAACAGACATGTCAATTGCTATGAATTATTTTGACGCGTTCATTGGCTTGTCTAATAACTGAAGAAACCAAATTAAGAAAGATATGCATGGACAATGCATACAACGTGTACAACATCAATTTAAGTGCCAGATATTGCATCACAATACTCGAACTACTCATCGCGCTTGCGAGACGTTATAGAGAGAAAATCAAGGCATTATATATAAGTAATTAGGAGGCAAGCAATACCAAAAGAAATATTAACCAAACTTATTTTCTTACTTCTACATGATCTAAGACGGCATACTGATAAAATTGTATAATAATAGTGATAAAGGAGAGAGAGAGAGAGGGAGAGTTGTGGTGATAAATAATCTACTTTTACAACGAAATCATCTGTTTCATATTCCGTTTATTACATCTATGTATTTTTTAATAATAATAATAATAATTATTATTGAAATCATACAATATATATATATATATATCGTCGGAGGTCCTAACTGCGCCCCTGTCCAAACTTCGCCACCTTCTGCTTTTTTATCGTAGTCTCACTAGATTTTATCACACGCGTAAGCGACTGTGAGATTTTTTTTATACTATGTTTCCGTAAATAAACTCAGATGATTTTTGTACGAAATTTTGATTCAAACTGATAAATATTGCAAATTTTATCTCGCACCACTCTTTTTATATGTTTTTTCTTAATACAAAATGATTGCCACGCAGAGTGGCCCTTTTAAGCTCATTTTTTTTTAAAATAAAAGTATCTCGGAAATTTCATCTGCTGTGTTTACACATTTATAAATGGAAGTCATATGTGTACAATTCGCAACTGCTATGACGTCACCTAGGGGGCGGAGTTAGGACCACACAAAATGATGGCATAATATTTGACTCGTAATGTATTAAATGTTATTTTAAAATAATTATTTAGGGGGTATCAATGTGAATTTGATAGAATTGGTACGTAAACAGTTTTTATTTTATGTATTTTATTTATGTTGCATTTCCTAATTAAATCTTAGAGGGGCGCACTTTGGGCACTCGAGGATATATATATATATATATATATATATATATATATATATATATATATATATATATATATATACTTAAACTCACTGACATATTGGGACTTAGTGACCATACCCACTTATTGGGACCAACCATTTCTAACAGTGATACGAACATGCAATAATAATAAAATATATCCGTTTTAGGTCTTTATAGTATGTATACCTATATACATCAGTAAATCTTGGTTGTTACTTTAATTTTTACACCACCCACTACTTGGGTCCGACCCAATTTATAACTGGGGCTTGACCCAATTATGATATTTTTATACATATGGTATTTACATGTATATAGATTTGGTTTATTGGGGCTGGCGACATTGTCTTTGGGTTAAGCGCCTGCGTATTCGAAACAAGTGATTAATCCCGTTTCTCTTGATGTAGAGTTTGAGATTCGTATTATGATCCATTTAGATTGCTAAAAATTATTTTTACATTACTTATTATAGTCTTAAATCTGCTTCTCGGAAATCTACTTCTCGGAATATCGCAATTTATCTAGTTTATTGAGATCATCGTGCTGGGTGGGTTAAAATGAATTCCTAGATTTTTTAGTATTAATACAGCAAATTAACTGATTGATTAATTCCTTCATCTATAAATTAATTAACAATGAAGCATCGCTAATTAAATACTAACATACAATCTTTTACAACCACCTATCTATTTTAAAATTAAAAAATGCTCGCTCTGGGAGCGACTTACTCGCTTTCGTATAAAAATACGCGTGGACTACTTTACAAGGCTATACAGACATTCGAGACGCTACTTTGTTTCAGTTTACAAAAAATAGATCTTCATGTCTGTAAAGAGGGTAACTGTTTTAATTTATAAATGCCATTATCAAATAACTATATGTTATTAGTCCTATAAAAAGCACCTACCACGTTGACCTGTTTTGAAACAGTGTTAATATCTATATCAACTTTTCGGTCTCGGGCTGAAAAGTGATATAAAGTTGATTGGCTGATAATATATGATATAGATTCTGAGAAAAGGTAGCCATTTTGTTTTATGTTATAATTACTATTATAAGTACTTGTTGTAATTAAATACTCACCCTGTGAGACGAACGTTCCGGTTTTGTTTGTTTGAATGCAAGGTATTAACATTGACATTGTTTCATTCATTACGTGAGACACATACAGTGATGTGTCATCTTTATATCTAATGACATGATCGTGTTTAATGACAATGACCATCACAGAGTTACTCTAGGGCCATCGGCATTTCGCCAGTATATGAAAGAATCAGAAACGCGAAAACATGTAATAATGTAATCGCGAAAGCATGAGGACGAAAGTGAGAAAGTATTATTGTGGAAACGCGAATATATGAAAACGGAACACTTTCCCGATTACTTGTTTTTGCATTCTCATACTTTCACATTCCGTTGCATAATGATGGTGGTCTTATACTGATGTTTTTGTATGAGGTTGAACTTATTGAAATCTTCAAATAATTAATTATTTTTCTCTATATTTGAGTAATGTATTGAATATATATATCTAATTTCATTTGCAAGAGAGAGAGAGAGTATATACATCGAATTTTCTGGAAAGACCATTCCAAATGGCGCCGTGGTCCAGAGGTAACGTATCCGATTACGGATCCGAAGGTTGTGAGGGGGCGCGAATAGTTCATAACCTTGCCAGGCGCAAAGTACTGGTCCAACCCAGGAACCGTCGAGATGGATTAGTATAAGTTGTAAGAAAGAACTTGTTTCCCAATCAACGTAAAAACAAAATAGATTTTAAAAAATATTCTGTATCGCTGACACATAAAAAATGTGACATTTTAGTAAAAGCGTAACTATATTGAAAAACATAACGACTCTCAAATAAATTCAAAAATGGATTTATTTTTATACAAATTGCATCAAAACCATAAGTTTAGGCAGACAGCAAATACCTGCACGTACAGTAAATGAAATACTTGCAGCTAGAAACGGTGACAACTCAAAACCAGATCAGTAGTTGCAAACTGTAGAACTGCTTTTTTTCTCAAACATTACAGCGCTATGCTGACTCATTTACATTATAATGGTGAAAGTACCTAAATATCTGAAGAAAGCAAGCAACATTGACTTCTCTCTTTCTCTCTATTTACGCTCATGCTAGCACTTTGTTAGCCATGTATTTGTTGTACATATAAACAGTTAAAGGGACAAAATGAATCGATCGGTTATTTTAAATACTACATGACTAGAAATAGAGTTCCCTTATAATCTGAAACGCGAAAACACTAAATCGCGTAAGTATGATGATACAAAGATAAAAACGCGAAAACAGAATGACGAAAGCGCTAAATTGTATCTCATTTTTATTTCGTACTTTCGCGTTTTCGTCATGTTCGAAATTATGCCATTGTACTTTCGTGCTTTCACGTTTCAGTTTATTTCTTTCATATGCGATAAGTTCATTTTATAAATGGAATGTCCTTTCAATAGCATGAGTAGAGCAAAAATATGTAGAATAACGAAGCATGATGGAAAAAAGTTTGACAGAAGGATGTTCTTATATATGGATACATATGTGGCCAATCTTTTGTTCTTTATGGGCATATAAGAGGCAAATACAGGCAATTTAGAACTTATGAAAAAATGACAACAAAGGAAATAAACTGTTTTGTAAACAATAATCATCAGTTGTCTGTATCTCAGTTGTTTGACTTTAATACTTCAATACCTTTTTAATGATATTTCATATTAGATATAACAAGACAGTGGAGTCAAAGAAACAATCATCTTAAACACACTCAATAGGTACCATACAAAGCCTGATCTACAGAAAGCCACAACTGAACCTTACCAAAATAAATGGTAAAATAAAACCACTAAGGAGCAGCGAACAGCATGAAACCAGGTCAGCCTGCGAGTTACTCGCAGGCTGATCTGGTTTTATGCTGTTCGCATAGGCCTTTTCATGGTGTCCTCTATGGGGGAAAGGGTTAATATGCGAGGAAGAAAGGTGTTTCTGTATACTATAAGTATGGCTGAATCTTAATCTGAATATTGACTGTCTTTGCTAGAAACACAGTTAATATCAAAATTATAGCAACAAAAAAATAAATAAAAGTAGTCTTATCAATAAATATATGTATTCAAAATGTTGGGTCAATTAGATAAGACCCAACATTTCTTTCAAAACACAAAACCTTTATATATCTCATTTTGTTTGTGTAGACCCAACATAAATATATATGTTATAGAGACCCAATAGCCTGTTATAATGTGTATTCAAAATGTTGGGTCAATCAGACAACATAAAACCAACAAATCTTTCACAACACAAACTATGTATATATCTCGTTATTTTTATATAGATCCATCATAAATAAATAATATATTAGAGACCCAAGCCTTTTGCATCTGGAAATATTCACTGATTCTAATATTATTGGTTATTCTATATTCAGTTAATACATCCTATTTTCTGACTTGGATGCCTGATGAAAACATGTCATTTACTTTAAATAATACACATATATTTAAAGTATTACTTTACCAAAATCGTCCTAGTTGATTTAATGCCTAATAAGGCCAAACATCTTGATTTTCCCTACCCATGAGCATTTTAAATCTAATAATTAAAGATGTTAGTACAAGATTGCAAAGTTTTATGGAAAAAAAACCCTGACACTGTAAATGATTTAGGGATGACAACTGTCGTCGGCTTATCTGAAACACATGTGTTTAAGCTTAATAGAATCAAATCTTGTGAAATCTTTACATCACACAACAATGACTGAAACACGGGGCAGTACCTAACTCTCATATAGATTCCAAATTGGACCCCCCTTCAAATCATATGTGGTACTTCAAGTACTAAATATTTTATGGAAATGCAACCCAATGGATTGTTCCCTGAGTCTAACATTACTCCTCCCCCTATTGAAATTTTTACCGTTTTCCTTTCCCACAAACAATACGTATGTGGCCTTTTCAGAAAAATAGGTCAACGATTCACCATGTGCTTCACACTTTCACTGATTGGATAAGCCTGTTATTGTAAACATACATGATTGACAGGACAGGACCTATCCATTTGAAACAAAATAAGGTGAGGAATTTAGAAAAAGTTTTCAAGGCACAAATGCCATCCGTGCACAACCCCCGACCTACCGCAAGCCAGCTCACATGAAAAATCTGAGCGACCCTGATATGACTCGAACCACAGCTGTGAGATTTGTAGTTCATGGCCCGGGTTTTTTTTTTTGCTGATTTCACTGCCAATAAGGGGCATTTTCCACTAATTTGCTCACACTTTTTCGCTTAAAATTATTTTTCTTATATTTTTTTCACTCACAGACTTTATTTATCACTCTAAAAGGGTAGTTTTAAAAGTTTATTCTTTTTTCAGTCATTTTCAGACAATAACTATAAGCAGGTTGTACATTAACAGAACAAGCAAATAATTAACAAATAAAACATGACTTTAAGGGCCATATGCAACGTTAAGGTCTGGTCGGTCGGACCGAGAATGTTATATGGCCCGAAGCGCTCAGGGATTCCTGCTACACATGGATAACGCATCCTTCCACACAGAGACCACGCATATGTATTTCCTTTTCATTGTTGTCATTAATTTACTTTTTTTAGCCATAACTTATTTTTTTCATATGTTACATTTCTTTTTGCTAATTCGGTTAATTATATGTTCTTTAAAAATGCTGCATTTGATTTAATTCCATGGCTTTAAAGATATCGGCACGGCATCTTAAAAAATGGGATTATAGTGAAAACAGTGAGTTAAAGTTAGGGAGGTGGAACGTGTCCGAGTCTTATTGAAGAACTAGTTAATTTTGCGGCTGAACTCTCTTTGGCCATTTGACTATTTGAGTTTTCCGTCGCTGCGACAGTATTTCATATAGCAACGTCCAGCTAATCACCCTTAATGCATGAAGGCAGTCGGGTAGAACCACCGACCTACCGAAAGCCAGCTGGAAGGCTTCCTCAAATGAAAAATCCGAACGACCCTACCGGGATTCGAACCCAAAGCGGTGAGGGGCTAAGTGAGAGTATGTCAGCGACTTTCGGGCGAAAGGTCAAAAAAACGAAATCTCGGGACGAGATTTCGGGGCGAAATGTCGAAATATTATATTTCGTGTGGCGGGGCGAAATGTCGCCCCGAGACTTTGGCATTTTCGTGTGTTCGACCTTTCGCCCCGAAATCTCGCCCCGAGATATCGACATTTCGGGGCGAAATCTCGCCCCGCAACCCGAAACACGAAATGGCAGAAATCAGCCACCATAGGTAAGCACATAAAACTTACAGTAGAGCTGATATAGTCTTAAAATTTCGTAGAAACATCATTTTAATATTCCATCCTGCATGTTGCATTAATTTCGCAAAAGCATGGGCTCGCGGGCTCTTAACGGAAAAAAATGCCAAAGACGGTAAAATAGTTCCATTTTCTGCAGTGCAAAATTGTAAGAAAGACAATTTATACGTGAAATAGCACAATGTATTATGCCACCACTGAATGTGATGTCAAATAACCTTGTTTATGTCATCTATTTGTCACTCATATGTACCTCCAAAAGTAGGCGAAACGGATTTGGACAGCGCATTAGTTTTATTACCCGTGAAGCTCCCAGGCTTTAGAAATAAATAAGTTTACTGTTGAAGATACCTTCTTTGTAATTGTGGTTATTTATGTCACATTCAGTCGTTTCAAGTAGAAAACAATGATATCAATTTAAGGAATAAATTATGCGATTCGGTTATTGGAATGTCCCGTGTTTTATGTCCCATGGCGCCAATGTCAATAAATTTGTGTTCAAATTCATGGGATTTTTCTTTCTTCCTGCACATTAAGGCACCCCGAAATTCCTCATTATGAAAAGGGTTTTGGTCACAAAAAATTGTTGCTTGTACGCACGTACGGACAGGTTCCATTTACATATTCCCCACCGATATCTATGCAATATGTATACCTTTGACTGCATTGCATTGGCTTGTATTCGCAAGCCATCATAATCAGTGACACATATATTTTCAAACAGAAAAAAAAAAAATATATATATAGATGGTCTTGTAAAAGCGCAATTTTGCATTGAATAAGTAAACTAGTCATTTTTTTTAGATATCCGTCGGACTATGGCAGCAGTATTGATACAATATCACGTGTTAAAACAAAACTAATTAAACTTTAAAACAAAAAAACTAACCGCTTTGAATTCTACATGGTATCCGGGTATTTGCATAGTTTGTTAATTATAACAAAAATAAATCTGTCTATTGTGTCAGCCGCATTCAATATTATATTGTTTTCTATATCGAATGCGTCTAATTTTTCTGAAAAGCTACTTTAAAAGTTATTCTGATTTTAAGAACTTGGTATCTAACTTATGTAGTTAAAACTATATGCAGTGTGAAATCAATCCAAATTTAGAGAAAAAGAAGACAACTGGAGGATTTCCCTATGTATAAGGACAATATCAATTATGTGATAGACACATATATCGTATGGATAAAACATATCCACTACTTAGGACAATCTGATTTATTGTATTTATATTTGGCTCTTGCTATGCCGGAACACGCAAAAAGAACAGAATTTGAACAGAACAGAATTTTTATTGGCATAAAATAGCACATACATATTTTTAGTCAAAAAATCAATAGAAATGGATACATGAATAATTATTTGATAGTTGTATAACACGATCATTTTCAGGGAAGATTATTTTTACTTATAAAAGTACAAATCTCTACGATATATCTGCGAATAAAAATAAAATGATTTTTTTTATATCAAATAAACTCATGTAAATGGATTTATAAAAAAACATATTATTATAGGCCCTTCATGATATTGTGATCGCGTTTATAAGCGTAATGGTCCATTTCTCGTCAAAAATATTTTGATATGATGAACGGTTTCAAGTTCAGTCTATTTGTTTGGTCCTTACTTCCGTGGGGCCTCCGTGGCCGAGAGGGTAAAGTCACTGACTTTTACACTCACTCAGCCCCTCACAGCGTGGGTTCGAATCCCGGCAGGGTCATTCGGATTTTCATGTGAGGAAGCTTTCCAGCTGGCTTGCGGAAGGTCGGTGGTTTACTCGGGTGCCTCTGTGCATTCGGGGTTTCCTCTACCTCTAATTAGCTGCACGTCGCTATATGACTAAATACTGTCGGGGCGACGGTTAACCCAAAAACACAAACACACACACCTTACTTCCGTATCTGTCCTAAAATATGAATGTTTAGTTTAAAGATAAACATGTCAAATTACTAATTATCTCTTTTGTAAACTCCACAAACACATAACAAATTCTCTATTTTGATCCTAGAATAATTTTACTTAAAGTCTATCATAATCCAGAATTTTCCTAGAATTTCCTGGTGTAGAGGATATTTGACTTACCAAGGTTCGCTTCAAAGTTCTAAAATAAATTAAGAATGATATATAAATGTTTTTTGTTTTGA
>CM037794.1:10382270-10402823 GCA_021229015.1 Solen grandis
TCCATCAATTATACCCGGATACACATCATACTATTACTGGCAGGAACTCGGATGCCTGTGCAAAATTTAATGATTGCATAGAAAGAACCTGAATGATTGGTATTTACCACGTCTAATAACCAACCGTTTTTGTCATCGGACTACCGGTATGTACACCTAAAACACCTCTATTTTCAATGCTCAATAAGATAATTTCTTGACAGAGTGTAGAATTATGTTAAAGAATATCATTACTGACATGACATTATATATGAGTCATTATCAAATTTCGTCTAAATTGCTGTCTTTCTATAATTTTGCATTGAAACTGTACAAAAAGCTGCATTTTATTTTTACGGTGCCAACAGACAATGACTGTTAAGTTCTTTGTAAATCATGTATACATTTGCTTCATTATAACTGTGGAGTTGTTTCCCACCCATTTTATTACCCCTCATTGACTATAATTGGACTGTCCTTCATCAGTGTCGCTCATATACTCTGATTCATAAGAGGTAGAAAATGCATTACAGCTACTAAAGTCTGCTGAGGTTTCATTGACTAAGGTCTTATTTACACAATAAAAGCATAACTTTAATTTCTTTTGTAACATTTGCTACTGATTTTGTTCAAAATTTATCTGTCCCCAGGATAAGCGTCACTCCTGTAACAAAGATGTACAAATGCAAAATAATAACTGATCCCCCAAGTCTTTTGAAAGTGATCTCCCTTAAAACACTTTGTCAGCTTCCTGTTGTACAAGTGGAAAAGGCGGCATTTTGAAAAACTTTGAAAGAAGATGCATTTGATGCCAGAAAAGCAAGTACATACTATGCATAATTTTTTATCAGGTCACATCTGTTACACTTGTATCTTTTTTTTTCAACAGCTATTGTATTAAGATGTTGGTGCAATTGATTCAGACAAGTTGTGTATTTTGTATAAAAAGTGTTTACCCTAACTAATGAGACTTCATGTGGTTTGAAATAGGTTTTTATCACAAAATATATCACTCCTGTTACAGTCACTCCTGTAACATGCTTTTTTGTGACAGGAGTGACTACACTTGTTACAGGAGTGACTTTTTCGTCATTTTAGAAGATATTTATAATGTATTATGACAAACTTGTTGATGTTTTGTGGTATTCTAGCTGTTGGGATATCATTTTTATATTAAGTGTATGTTATCCTCAGCTATATGTGCATGGGATCCAGAGAACCAATAAATTGATTATTTTCTGTTACAGGAGTGACTGTTACATGTTACAGTAGTGACATTTCTTTGTTTACAAAAACATACTTGAAATGGATGTTAGACTAGAAGATGAAATAAGACTCCTGCTAATTCTCTATAACTTTAACCATTTCATATATAGTTTGCATTTCATCTTAAGTCATGGAACCAACCTTTGGTGAAATTTTGTTACAGGTGTGACAGGGCATTTTTACAGGCATGACTCGTCTATTCATTTTTCTGTTCATTTGCTTGCCCTCTTGCGGTTGTGTGTTTGCATATGGTTCAACTAAGAGAGGAGCTGAATTACATGTAAGAGTCAGAATCATCATAGAGATGGTATTTCATGAAACAATGTACCTAGGCAATGATTTCCTGTCACAAGGACTTGATGAGAAAAGAAGGGGTGATAACCTTGCAAAACAATAAGAACAATACTCAGAATTACTTCGAATGATGACTTAATAAAAACAATTTATGAAATGGAAGTTATGAAAATAAGGGCAAATGGAAGCTTCATGGGTATTTGGCAAATACATTTTTTTTCAGTTTATCCACAGCTTAAGGATGCCCAACTGTCTGAAGAGATTTGAACAGGTTAATTCTTCCAAAACAGGTCAGGTGCAGCAATGCCCCAGTCTTAATAATGTGGACAAGTACCAGAGATGATATGGTAGAAAGTAATTGGGTTCCAAATCACTTCATTGTAATTCTGCCTGTGGAAGTACATGTAGACAAAACTAACAATAAAGTAGGGTAACAGGAATGTAAAACTGATGTGAGGTTTGAGACTGTGAGCTTTGAGGAGCCTACAAGCATTGGGACAGAGGAGAGTAAGAGTGAGGGGGCTGAGCTTAGTAATGTAATAGGGCTCCGAGGAAAGTAAGAGTGTGGGGGCAAAGAGAAGGAAATTAAGGGCAAAAAAAGAAACAGGGGGCCAAGGAGATTAAGAATGAGGTGGCAGAGGAATTAAAGTCAGGCGACCAAGGAGGGGGAAAAGAAGAGGAGAGGGAAGGAGGCGGTAAGGGAGATCAGTAAGAGTCAGGGGGACAAGGTCAATAAGAGTCATGAGGCCGAGGTCAGTAAGAGTCAGGGGGCCGAGGTCAGTGTTATGGGGGCCAAGATCAGTAAGAGTCATGGGATCGAGGTCAGTAAGAATCAGGGGGCCGAGGTCAGTGTTATGGGGGTCCAGGAGAGTAAGAGTCATGGGGCAAAGATCAGTAAGAGTCATGAGGCCGATGTCAGTAAGAGTCAGGGGGCCGAGGAGAGAAAGAGTCCAGGGGCCAAGATCAGTAAGAGTCAGGGGGCTGAGGAGAGAAAGAGTCAAGGGGCCAAGATCAGTAAGAGTCATGGGTCTGAGGTAAGAGTTAGGGAGGAGAGGAGAGTAAGAGTCAGAAAGCCACAGAGAGTAAAAGTCTATGGGCTGGGAAGAGTAAGAGTCAGGGGCCAAGATCAGTAATAGTCAGGGGGTCCAGGAGACTAATATGAACATACCAGAACCAGCACTCTGTGTTGGTAAGTATGTAGTTGTAAGATACAAGAATAGACTTTTTCCAGGGTTAGTGTTGGACTCTGGTGTTGATGATATATTTGTACAGTGCATGTACCAGGTCGGTAGAAAGAATACCAGCTGCTTTTTTTTGCCCCCAAAAATTGCATGACAGGTGCTAGTATGACTACAGTAACATATTTTTGATACCAGAGCCAGTTAAGATTCAATCATCATCTTCTCATTACACAGTGAATGAAAGCCTCAAGCGATCCTTGTCTAAATTTCAGACTTCATAATTCCTGATGACAATTTCAATTTTATTTTATACTTGAACCCATTCTCTGTTGTAGTGGTCTAGTAAATACTTTGTGACTACATATACAGTGAACCCTTGCTGCCTGTACCTCTTGTATCCTGCATTAGGTCTAATATTATGCTTTTTTGAAATAAGCCATATGAATCTTTTCACATTTGAACTCGTTATAAACATAACAAACACTGTCGGTGTAACAAGGGTTCACCATTTATGTATAAGAACTCCGGACGCTGTCATGTGGATTCTAACACAGTTTTGTTAAAACACTTGGATGTTAAGAATTTTAAGATTTTGTCTTTCTGCTATTTAATTTACCTTTTTGAACACAAAGGTGCAGATGTTAACCAATTTTATGCCGACTTTGATATAGCAGTTCTTTTATAAATTGCAAACAGTTTCTCACATATGTAAGACCTGATATTGGTTCCAGCCAATTTGTCTTTTTTGAAAAATATTGCCAAAATTTCATTTTTCATATAGATGCAGACAAAGTTTTCAAGGCAGCTGTTTTGTATCCCAGCATACAATGTGTTACACTATTTTAATGCTATATGAAAAATGAAGCCAGAGCCAGATTACAAAGAAAAAATGTTACACAATGTTTAACATTGGTACCCTGTTCCCCAGCAACTGCATATCCAGGACCCGACTGCCAAAGTTAAACCTTGAATAACATTTTCTCTTGTGCAACCAGGTTCAAGAGCTTGGATCAACTTGTTGATTCACTCACTGTAAGCACTGGATTAAATCTTTAAATGATGTCATTTGTACAATTTTCATCATTTAAAGTTCTGCTAAGAGTAATGAGATTTTGCAGTAACTGTTAAACTTTGAAGGTGACGGTGGTCATAGTTTAATATGTCACTTCTATAACATTTGGTCTTTCCTGTAACGAAATTGTCAGATACTGAAGTGTTTAAGAACCTTTCATTATATGAAACAACATTTTCTTACTCAGATGTAATCTTTAAATGCAATTGTTGACTTTACAACACGAAATGAACACCAAAAGATAACTTTCCTTATCAATTTGTCCTTTCTGTAACATTTTATGTCACTCATGTAACGAGTGAGTCCTACCTGTAACAACCACTATATTACAAAATAAAATTACAGAGTAAGCACCTTCTAAAACAAAAAATGTGGAAGTTTGACACATTGCTATTGTCCTAGGCACTACATAACATGAGAATGATATATTTGCTGTTAAATATGTAATAGCTGAATATTTTACCTGCCAAAAAGCCTCAAAAATTCATTCACAGTTGTAGAAATACATAAAATTTACATTTTATGACTTTTTTTTTATTTCTTGCATAATATCAGCAAATATTCATTACTTTAATATGCCAACAAAATATAAGTAAGATTTCTAAATAGTTAGAGAATTAATCTGGATATAAAAATTGTTACAGGAAGGACTCAACCACCGACACACTGCATTTGAAGCTATTTTTTGTTTAAACTGTTGCTTATTTGGGTGGCATATTCAAGTTCCACACTCTGTTTGGTTCCTAAAGTTCATATAGTTAATGAAAGTTTGAATTGATAGCAGTCAGTTTTTTACTTTTACTCAAATCAGATTTAGACGAAAATTGATATTGACTCATATATGTTAAAAAAAAAAGAATTACAGAGGTAATTGGGATCAAAATAGAAAAGGCCAGACATCCAAGTAATAGGTAATAATGAAGTACCCGATTCTGCAATTTTCTACCTGGCCAGCAGGTACCTGGTATTCATTTCAATTTTAATCAGATGCCCTAGTAGGTTTCACTAAATCTCACTCTTATGGGACACTTGGCTAATATTTTCTTGTTTTTGAGATGTTGATTAGAATTATTGCTACCAATTAAAATGCTTATACAAGTAAATACTTTAGTCAGATATGTAAATTAAATCTAAATTTGCAAAATATGGGAGAAAACAATCCCTACAACGTTACTGAACTAATTGGCATGCTGCTTTTCTAATGGTCAATGCAACAGGAAAGATATGGAGAGCAAAGGAAAGAGTTGCTTGTGGATTTCAGATAAAGGGCTTAAGGTGGGAAGATCTGTTTTCATACCAAACGATAGATTTACTATCAAATTTGTGAAAGGTGTTTTTTTCTGCAGTCATAAAATATTCCCATCTTTCATAATTTTCCAGACTTGTTTTGAGATGTCACTTCTTCACAAAAACTGTCACATATATGTGTGATCAAAAATATATCTCTTGTACGATGTATATAGCATGCAAAAATTAACTCTCTCTATCTCTCGATAATCTTTCTTACTTTCGTTCTTAAACCGGTTGCATGTCAAGGTGAATTTGCTAACATTTACAGAGTCGGTGACAAAAGAAACAAAACCACAAGTACATGTTAGAGCTTGTAAATCAGGCATTCATTTCATTATATGATAATAATATTACTTACCAAACTTCATTGCAGTGTCAGAAAGACACCGGTCCCATTTTTGCCCTAGAACATCTTCTGACCTCACGTCTTGGTCCGCCATCTTGATTACGAAACTACTAAATCATTCACCGTATAACTTGTCGTCATCGTGTTCGTCTTCTTCCTCGCCCTGCGTGTAGACACGTATTGGACGTGCTTATCTAATGAATTTTGATAATTCTATTCACTGTCACAGTGTGTTGTTATCATTTCATTTTTATTACAATTAAAAAACTTTTAAATGAAGTTTAATAAAAAATCATTTTTCTAATGCCAATTATAAAGGAAAGTATACATTCATTGATATTTGATTCATTATGATATGGTGGCAATAGCAGCTCTCAGAAATGAAGATTTTTTTTTTAACGGGGGTTAAGTCCTCTCAAGCCATTGGGTGTTTAATCTGAAATCTGAACACACACGCACACACACACACAGAGCACCATTATTTGATACTATGCATACCAAGAGATAGGATAATGTGACTGCATATTATGCCACTTGTCTTGTGTGAGGTGACACTAGTGTATGTTTCACATTCACAACATCCTGAATTGACTTGAAAATGTAAAAAACAAACAGTAAAAAAAATAAAAAAATAATTCAATAAACAATCACCATGAAGTGATATCCAGTTGTAGCTGAGGGTAATTACACCCATTCTACTGTTACAGTGATTTGAAAAAACAACACACAAACAAAACTGGGTGCTTCTATTATATTTGGTGGGGATAAACTAATTTTTTAATTTGGAGTAAACAAATAACCAACTACATGTGTTCATCATAATTTATTAATTAAACCAAGCATGATTTATACACCAATGTAAATGGACCCACAATGCCCACAATGTTGGCTTTACCCAGATATTACAAGCCATGCACCTGTTGTATTGAACTTTTCTAATGTCACTGATATATTTGACTGGACTGATCCACCGATTTCTTGATCACAGGACTGGCCCATTCCTTCATGTTGGGAGGTACAGAATACAGACACATAATACTGAAGACTTTATCTTTTTTCCTTACCATTAAGTATCAAGAGGCAATTCCATTGGTACAAATATGGATTAAAAAAAATGAACTCTTCTTGTGAGATGATTTTTTGAAAAATCTATCGTGAAAAAAAAATTTACTTTGTATTTTTATTAAATCTCTATATTATAATTTTAATTTTTTCATGGGGAAAAAAAGGCCATAGGTGGGTTTTCTCAATTCAAGGGAAGTAACTCAAATTTTACAGAGGATATTTGATCAAACAGCTCATGTATTTCATGATAATCCTCTGTGTTATTTTTCATGAAAATCAAGAAGAGTGATGCTCGATGTACTCTGTGACTTTCTGTCTTACAAAAATGACCCATAACAATATGCAGGTATGACACTGCATTAAAGATAATACACATCACTGTAAACCTTAATATTTTTTTTATCTCCATCTATTAATTGCTTTCATTGGTATAATTTTAGATGCACATTTTGCATCAGTTCAAGTGTAAGGACCCTGGTGTAACTCAAGTGAACCTGATAACACTGCATACATATCTGTAGATAATCAGTATACAGATATAACATAAGTTTCATCAAAATCCATTCATTAATTACTAAAGTTTTACTAAGTTTTATTGAATTCCATTCACCAGTTACTTAATTCAAACAAATTTCATCAAAATCCATCCACTTACGAATTAACATGACGCCAAAACGCCCCGAAATGAACATGTATATCGGTTTAACCAGTGAAAAGCTGTACAATCCTCCGACAAACAACTGCACGTGAATCTTGCTTTCATTAGTTACCATAGTTCAACAACCTCTGACAAACATTTGGGGCATGGCTACACCTATTTTGGCGTCAAGTTAATTGCTTTGGCGAACAAATCCATATAAAGGAAAAGATAACTGTAGTGTTACTGAAGAGAACTTGACTAAATACAGCTTCTTAGACATTGCTCTGGACCAGTCAGCTGGATGGACAATGACAAAATCTATCTCTACCCCTTCAGCTGGGGATAACAAACTTTTTGAACATTAAATTGTGACAGCTCAACAACAAGGTGTTTACATTTCACCAATAAGATGTACTTACCAATTTCTGTAAACTTCACTTTTTTTTATACAGAAACATTTATGCACAAAAGCCAGTCCCATGATCAGACTGCCCAACTGGTACCTGTAACTTATCCCCTGTGGATTTTGATTATGGTCATGAAGACTTACAAACCTGAAGGGAAGAACACTGCAGGTACCATTGACAGGGCTGGATCACAATATAGCAGAATCTGACGTCCCCACATCAGGAAATGCTTCGTCTTATATATTCCTTACCACACAACACAAAGAACTTTACAACCAGCCGGAGGGGTGTAAAATTCAACTCATTCATGACATTGTGAGTGATCATAAGTGCAGGGTGAAAAACCAGAACATCGATTTGTTTTTGTTTTTTAATTTACTATCTTAAATTTGGGAAGGGTAAGTAACAATTTTAGGAATTTTACACCCCTGAGTATAAACCCTGATCAGCATACAAGGCCATTTTATTGGCCGATCAGCTTACAAATGCATTTTGCTGCCTGATCAGTTTTCATACGGTTTGCTTCACTAAATGTGCAATTAAAAATGAACACTTTAGACCCTGATATAACTGAGGATGACTATAAAGGCTGATATAGGACTCTCACCCAACATTCACAAGGGTTTCGTATTTTTAGATGTTTTTATACATGAAGAAAATGACTGGCGGGCATTGTTGTTTTTACAATGTTTGAGCATATCTCCCACACTCATTTCCTCTTGGAATGGTCTGATTCACCCGAGTCAGTCTAGGCAGGATGTTCTGTGATGGGGAATGGTGATAACATGAGACTTGAAAAAGGTGTGTGTACATGTTGGATAGTGGCAGTGGCAGTTTTGTTAGTCACAATTCAAAGTATGTCCATTGAAAGTCAGAAAGGCTCATCACATTCTTTATATAGAAGTAAGCTTTCAATGAATGAATTATAATGCCTCCTAGTTCCCTCTCTTGATGGGGTATTACTGTAAACCAGATTATTTCTGCAGGTAAATTAATATATACCTAATTAAAATAATAATTTGTTTCTGTTACTTGATTATACCCAAAGCAGCTGTTAGGTAGAGTTTTTGTATGATACAGTACAGAACAGAGAGTAAATCTCTACTTGAATTAAGAGATTTTCATATCTTCACTTAAGCAACTTGAACAAGTGCAGAAATAAACTCTTCATGGATTCAGAAATAGCAAAACTGCAGAATATTACACCTGTAGAAATAACATGCTATATGGTAAATCAGATACAACAGGGTGTATACATGTAAAGAAATAACTTGGAATAAACTCTGTATAGGATAGGACTATTTGTTTACACAACTTATGAGGAAGTCATTAATATTTGAGAGATTCAGATGCACACCTTCTGATTACAAGTTATCAAGAACTAGCTTTACTGGGGAAAATATCAATGTCACAATATTTAACAGGGCTCTTGACAGTGTTGCCTGAAAAGCATCCGAACATTATCTAAAGCTAAAACATTCCCATCAGATTCATCGTAGGTCTGCAGTCCAAATCTGACATGAGCAGCATTTGTCTATCACACAAATGAATTACTAGCAAGACATAGATGAGAATTGAAAAACTATTGAAAAAGTCATAACAGAATCAACACTACTATACATGTACTACTGAATTCTGAGTTATCATTTTTTTTCATAATTCAGGTCAGTTCAATTAAATAAGTTGCCTGGTATTTGATCAAATTCTGTTTAACAGAGGCTTTCAATGATATCATTTACACAACCAAGTATTTGGTCTCTCTGTCAACAAATCTGTCAAGGATTTCCATGCAAATAGTACCTATCTAATATTGAAACATTTCTTTCAATGCTTAACTTTTGCATATTTTCCACTATTTGACATTAAGCTAAAGTAGCAATCATTTCAATTGTTTGTTCCTGAAGATAATGTTAGTCAAAACGTTGATATAACAACAAAGTGAATGCTCTCTATGATGTTGATATGTCTCCTGTCATGCTAGTTAACCCTTTATATTAAAACTATGCATGTAAAAATTCATGACTTTGATGAATATTAATTATTAACTGAAATTTAAATTGAACCTGAAAGAAAATCTTTGCTGGCCAGACTGTATAGAATAGATACGAGCTGAAATATTGTTTGAGCAAACCAGAGCTGACCCTGATCAGGGACTGCTCTGTTTGCGAAGGCGTCAAAATGAGTCAATATTGAGTAAAAGGTTTTAAAGATATATGAAAGGAGATATGCTTATAAAATTGACTGTGTATCTAAGTTCTCAATACAAAGTGTATAATGACATTGTGTATGATGAACGCTTCACCAAATGAATTTCTAGGCTACTGTAATCTGTAATTAATATTAAAATGTGTGCGATTGAATGAACACACTCCCTGAATTGCAAAGAACAAAAGAAACATAGAAACAGTGAGAACTTACAACACATGTAAACATTTTATCAACATTCTTAAACATCCTGAAGAGATCCAAAGCATGTAAAAATAAACATACCAAAGTATAAATACACATGCTTACTTTTATAACAACATTTTGAAAGCAACTAGTGTTTGTTCCAATTATGCACCACTTCAAAGCATGACCAATATACTGAGACTTGTACAGATTTTTTGGAGAGAAAAAAATCACTAACAATAATTAACAGCTCTTAAATAACATCCACAAGCTAACAGATTGTCTGAGTATCAAATGAAACAAGGCACCAATATCAAAAGGGACATACCAAATCACCAATCTCTTGCAAGTAAAAATATAATCATACTGTTTAAAGCATACTGAATATAAATATTTGGCCTTATAGAACCAGGCATTACTTTTTTGAGGAGACTTATAAAAACCCATAACAAACATAAGAATTATAAAGAGAAGAAACAGACAAGCATTCAATTAACATCTCAACTTTTCCTTTCATTAAAGATAATACATGGGTTCACTTCAACAAGAATTGTTGCATTTAGCAACCAAAACACACAGATGACTTCCACACTGATACACATGCACAAACCCACTCTCAGCAGTCATACATACAAGAGTGACTCTCACACAGGTACTAAATGGTTACACACAAGCAGATAGCATCAAAACTTGATTGATTTGGCCAGCAGGGCCATGAGAGCAGATTCCTCTTGGCCGTTTGTACTAGTCAATGCTTCCAACACATCGTGCCGAGAATAACCTTTTTCCACTAATCGTCTGACCACAGCCTCTGGAAATGTTCGTTGTGCGCCACTAGCTCCTCCCAGGGAGGTGGAAGGACCAGGAGGGTTGGGTGTGATGTTGGATGCTGCACTGCTTGCACTACTGTTCTTGGTGGTATCACTTTTTGCTGCTGTGCTTGTGTTTGACCCGCCTGTAAAACAAGACACGGCATACAAACTTCTGTACAACCGGGATGTGTCTAAAAGGACCAAGAATAATCAAAGATTTGTAATAAAACTTGAGACAGACTGGAAAACAAGTCATCACTGACGGGATGTTACATCAGCTTAATGCAAAATCACAGACAGCTTGCATACAGGTTTATAATAATTCTGCACTATCCACCTGTAATTAAATATGTGTATAAAAAAAATGTTAGATCTTTGTCAAATGAACTATATTTTTTATGTATTATTTAAAACAAGAGGGCCATGATGGCCCTGAATCGCTCACCTGAGTACCATTGCTTCAACTGATGTCAAGGTTTTTAAACAGACAAGGATTCTGATATAACTTAATCTAAAACATTTTACCCCTGACAATACTACACACCAAATATCTAAGCAATGGGCCATATGGTTTCAGAGAAGACTTGAGCGCAGGGTAATTTATCACCGTAGGGCCAAGACTTTGAAAATCTTTGTAATGAACCATTAGATGCTACTACATACCAAAAATCTTAGCTCTAGGCCTTATTGATTCATAGAAGAAGATTTTTTAAGATTTTCCTATTTAACTCTATGTAAAACAAGTGACCCCTGGTGTGGGGTCATTTATCACCATTGGGCTATGATTTGTACAATCTTGGTAGTGGCCCATAAGATGATGCTACATACCAAATATCTAAGCTCTAGGCCTTATGGATTCATAGAAGAAGATTTTTTAAGATTTTTCTATATAACTCTATGTAAAACAAGTGACCCCTGGTGCAGGGTCATTTATCACCATTGGGCTATGATTTGTACAATCTTGGTAGTGGCCCATAAGATGATGCTACATACCAAATATCTAAGCTCTAGGCCTTATGATTCATGAAGAAGATTTTTTAAGATTTTCATATAACTCTATGTAAAACAAGTGACCCCTGGTGCGGGGTCATTTATCACCATAGGGCTATGATTTGTACAATCTTGGTAGTGGCCCATAAGATGATGCTTCATACCAAATATCTAAGCTCTAGGCCTTATGCATTCATGGAAGAAGATTTTTTAAGATTTTCCTATATAACTCTATGTAAAACAAGTGACCCTGGTGCGGGGTCATTTATCACCATAGGGCTATGATTTGTACAATCTTGGTAGTGGCCCATAAGATGATGCTACATACCAAAAATCAAAAGGCTAGGCCTTGTGGTTTCGGAGAAGAAGATTTTTTCAAGTTTTTCCTATATTAGCCTATGTGAAATCAAGTGACCCCTGGGGCGGGGCCAATTTTGACCCCAGGGTCATAATTTGTACAATCCTGGTAGAGAGTCATAAGATCATGCTACATACCAAAAATCAAAAGGCTAGGACTTGTGGTTTCAGAGAAGAAGATTTTTTAAATTTTCATTTTTAAAATCTATTTTTAGCTCCTGTGACCTAATTATGCGATGGACCAGAACCATTTATACAACTTTAGTAGAGCTTCATCCAAGGAACATTCCTGCAAAATATTTTTCAAATTGGCCAAGCCGTTTAGGAGTAGATGTTGTTTGAAGCAATTGTTGACGCCGGACGCACGCACGGACGGACGACGGACAAAAGGCGATCAGAAAAGCTCACCTTGAGCACGTTGTGCTCATGTGAGCTAAAAACAAACAAAAAAAACAAACTGATTTTCATAAATTTATTCCATAAAGTATTTATTGAAGGATAAAGAGATAGAACTCTATCATCAAAGTAACCATACAACTTCTTAGAAGCTGCTGACAACTGACAGCATATTTATTGTTAGAACTTGATATTATGCTTTAGTTTCACATTATTATTTTCCCTATTAATATGCAAATTTCGGATCTGCACTTATATATTTCAAATTTCCTAAAAAAAAATCAGAAATTCTGCATGAACACAAGATTAAACAAAAGAAGTGGTCCTTAGAAAACATGTGTCACCTGCTGAAATAAAAAAACAAGAGGGCCATGATGGCCCTGAATCGCTCACCTGAGTACCATTGCTTCAACTGATGTCAAGGTTTTTAAACAGACAAGGATTCTGATATAACTTAATCTAAAACATTTTACCCCGGACAATACTACACACCAAATACCTAAGCAATGGGCCATATGGTTTCAGAGAAGACTTGGGCGCAGGGTCATTTATCACCGTAGGGCCAAGACTTTGAAAATCTTGGTAGTGGCCCATAAGATGATGCTTCATACCAAATATCTAAGCTCTAGGCCTTATGCATTCATGGAAGAAGATTTTTTAAGATTTTCCTATATAACTCTATGTAAAACAAGTGACCCCTGGTGCGGGGTCATTTATCACCATAGGGCTATGATTTGTACAATCTTGGTAGTGGCCCATAAGATGATGCTACATACCAAATATCTAAGCTCTAGGCCTTACTGATTCATAGAAGAAGATTTTTTAAGATTTTCCTATATAACTCTATGTAAAACAAGTGACCCCTGGTGCGGGGTCATTTATCACCATAGGGCTATGATTTGTACAATCTTGGTAGTGGCCCATAAGATGATGCTTCATACCAAATATCTAAGCTCTAGGCCTTATGATTATGGAAGAAGATTTTTTAAGATTTTCCTATATAACTCTATGTAAAACAAGTGACCCCTGGTGCGGGGTCATTTATCACCATAGGGCTATGATTTGTAGAATCTTGGTAGTGGCCCATAAGATGATGCTTCATACCAAATATCTAAGCTCTAGGCCTTATGCATTCATGGAAGAAGATTTTTTAAGATTTTCCTATATAACTCTATGTAAAACAAGTGACCCCTGGTGCGGGGTCATTTATCACCATAGGGCTATGATTTGTAAATCTTGGTAGTGGCCCATAAGATGATGCTTCATACCAAATATCTAAGCTCTAGGCCTTATGATTCATGAAGAAGATTTTTTAAGATTTTCCTATATAACTCTATGTAAAACAAGTGACCCCTGGTGCGGGGTCATTTATCACCATAGGGCTATGATTTGTACAATCTTGGTAGTGGCCCATAAGATGATGCTTCATACCAAATATCTAAGCTCTAGGCCTTATGATTTATGGAAGAAGATTTTTTAAGATTTTCCTATATAACTCTATGTAAAACAAGTGACCCCTGGTGCGGGGTCATTTATCACCATAGGGCTATGATTTGTACAATCTTGGTAGTGGCCCATAAGATGATGCTACATACCAAAAATCAAAAGGTTAGGCCTTGTGGTTTCGGAGAAGAAGATTTTTTCAAGTTTTTCCTATATTAGCCTATGTGAAATCAAGTGACCCCTGGGGCGGGGCCAATTTTGACCCCAGGGTCATAATTTGTACAATCCTGGTAGAGAGTCATAAGATCATGCTACATACCAAAAATCAAAAGGCTAGGCCTTGTGGTTTCAGAGAAGAAGATTTTTTAAATTTTCATTTTTAAAATCTATTTTTAGCTCCTGTGACCTAATTATGCAATGGACCAGAACCATTTATACAACTTTAGTAGAGCTTCATCCAAGGAACATTCCTGCAAAATATTTTTCAAATTGGCCAAGCCGTTTAGGAGGAGATGTTGTTTGAAGCAATTGTTGACGCCGGACGCACGCACGGACGCACGCACGGACGCACGGACGACGGACGACGGACGCCGGACAAAAGGCGATCAGAAAAGCTCACCTTGAGCACGTTGTGCTCATGTGAGCTAAAAAGTGTGACAGACAGAGGATAGAGAAGTGATCCCTGTTTCACCCTTGCTTACAGCAATCAATTCAATTCTTTGAAGTTTAAATTTAACAATTTCAGATGGTAGGCAATTTACAATAGACCTATACTTTTTCTAATCTCCTTGGTGAATTTTGAAGAAATACTTATTGGAACTTCCTTCCTTTATAACTTTGTCTTTTTTCCCTCTTAGAGAAATAAATTTTCATTAATGAAACCATCATAAGACAGCAAAATCTGAAAATATTTACATTTCATCTCTGATAGAAAGACCTCATTGGATAAATTAAGCTACCACTGAATAAGATTCATATACCACTTACAGGATATTATGTACCTGTCCAATGTCCTGGAACAGGCCATCAGAAGGGACATTGTGATTCTCTATATACCCCCCACCCCACCCCCACACAACACTGAAGCAATGCAGGCATGAAAAATGGTTATGACCATCCAATCATGTGACAGGCAATATGTATCTGTGATTCTAATAACTGATTATTTTCTAAAACCTAATCAAATCATGACAATTTCATTTAATTAAACAACATTAACATTGACAAAGTCAAATTAAAATCATAAAACAAAACACTGTTAATGTCAAAAACAAACATGTGTGCAACCTCAAAAAATGTGGGTAAACTGTTACTTTTTGTGGAATGCTGCAAGGAAAAAAAAAGAACAAACATTGCAGTTACAATTATAGAGCCAAAATGAAGGGAGGTAACACATCAACCACTCTAGTATAAATAGGTATGAGAGGAATTGTAAGAATTTTTATGTTTATTCACATGTCAATACCTAAGATTTCAAAATGCTTCATGTTCATTTTAGGTTGGTTATAGCAGGACTAAAATGATAGGTTACAGGAAGCCAGACCCTTGCATGTGAAATTGAGATTTTCCTCAAATCAAATATATTCTTTATTGATAAAACTTTGAAAATTTGAAGGCATTGAAAGCAATTTGCTGTCAGGCCATGTCAAAAGCAGCATATATACATAGTGTTTACTCTCTTGTTAAGAAAGGATTGAGAATACAGATCTTCAAGATTTGAAGGGGAGAAAATCTTAAGTTCAGAAGTACCTAATAAACAAGGGCAAGGGACTGAAATTTAAATCAATCAAGTCAAGATTTTAACAAAATCTATCTAGTCAAGAATATAAAAGAAGCTATTTAGTAAATATTTAAACAATATCTAGATAAGATGCAACATTCAAAGATAGCATACAGAATATATTTATTCCTTGAAAACTACATGTATATGTGTTCACACTACATCAAGTGGTTACCATGGGAAAAAAAGATGTGAAAGTAGTAGTTGGAATGATATACATATTATGAAAGTCTTCATCAAATAGATGTCAGGTATGAAAAAACAATCACCATTGAAAGTACTTGCCATGCAGATATAAAGACTTGCAGGTTATGATTTCAATCCTAGGGAATAGATGAAAAACATACATAAAAATATATTCCCAAAAAATTAGGGCATCAATTCTGCTACCAGCATACTAGAATATTGCTATTAAATAATTGTGCAACTAAACAAAATGCAAATAAAATCCATATCTATAAAAACTTTCCTTAAAAGGTTACAAGTTCATCAATAATGTGTCCTTCTAAACTCTTTCTTGATAAACATAGAATAACTACTGTAGTTAATCATTCACCTCATATACACATGTTTTAATCACTCAGTCACAAACCTTCTATAACATCAGAGACAATTGAATTTTCTTTGCCAGGTAGACTGTGTAGAATTTGAGCTACTGAATTAGCCAACATGGGAGACCCTGATCAAAAAGCTCCTGGAAGAGGATTCAAAATATGTCCATAGTTTACATAGTGAAGGATAGCATCAGCAATTACCACTGACATGGTAAGAAATATGTAACTTAATGAAAGATGTGCGTGTGTGTGTGTGATTAAAAGAGAGTTGATTTCACAAAGTGATTTCTATCATCACTGAACTTAATATCAGGTGATCGCTGGATCTGCCCATTCAGTATTGCATATCATGACTGTTTGTACCTGCTGCCTCCTCTGCTGACTTCTGCATGGCAAAACTTAAATCCGGGTCATCGAGATCCTGTGGAGGGTTGATTCTGGCGTGGAGAGGCAGCTGGTTCTCTGGCAGGAAGTGTGTTCGGGTACCAGTGGTGCCAATGACTAGTTCATTCTTCTGCAGGTCTATCAAACACTGAAATATTGGGGGACATTGTGATTACTGTGACAATTTCAAATCAGTATGTAGACGTGAAGTAATGTTCATTATTAAGAGACTGAATGGGATTCATACTATTGGAATCGGACAGAAATTTGGTACATTATAACAATCAACTTGCGATTAATAATCATTTTTTAACAGTTATATTTTACATGGATATTGTGTGTTTTACTGTCATGAATGAATATACTGGTACTCATCAATATTCAATATTAATATTTTACATATTGGAGAGTCAATATGCTATCAGTTATTAAAGACAGTATATTCATCCCATATCAAAATATGCATAAATATATCTTCTGTTTGAAATGGTATACTTTAAATATCTAAGTAAATCTGAGTAAGCATCCTTCCTGTCAATCTCAGTCATAGCTTAAGTATAAAAGAGAAATAAATTACACCTTTGCAGGCATGAGATTCAGGACTACAGGGGAAAAAATGGAAAATTTCCACGCTCAGCAAACCTCGAAGCTGCCATTTTGAAGGAAGAATTCAGGACCTACCAATCCATCTCCAAACACCATTTAAAGAAGACTGCTTTAAAGGAGATTTGATCTGCACAAATCTCAAGACCCACCTCTGCTGTCCAAAAATTCAGCAATCCGCTTTTGGGGTAAAAGGTGAAAGACAATTGAATCTGTATCAACAGCCACTTGTATTAAGCAGTCAAACTGCATTTAGTGGTCAGTTTTGATTTCACCAAACTGTAACATTTAAAGTGTAAAGTTTAATCTTTATTTAGCAGTACCTCTGTTAAGCAACCACTTTCTCTTGTTTCCTTGACTGACCGCTTCTGACAGGTTTGACTGTAATCAATAGTGGATTTCAATCTCCAATGTAGGCATTTGATTATGACTGATAATCCCGCCGACACTAAATCACACTATGACAAGATATATAGATTCCCACAGTGGCCAAATGAAGATTGATAGATTGATTTTACCGTCGCTGCTACAGTATTTCAGTTATATAGCAACGTCTAGCTAATTACATGTGGACGAAGACCCCTAATACACTATGGCATCTGGGTAGAACCACAGACCTACCACAAGCCAGCTGGAAGGCTTCCTCACATGAAAATCTGAATGACCCTGTCGAGACTCGAAACCACGCAGTGACGGCTGAGTGAGTCGGCAACTTTACCCTCTTGGCCAAGGAGGCCTCTCAAAATAAGAACAAGCCCAGACTGGTATAAACTTGAACTTGATAGCTAATAACAAAAAATGCTTGAAAAAATATGTTAAGAAGGGATTTTTGACAAGTGTTTTGGTGAGTGGTTGATTACTTAATTGTAACACTGTACCTGGTGTCTCTTCAACATATCTAATCCCAGCAACATGTCCATTGGTTGATCTTCCAAGATTGAAAATGATGACGGAAGATAATCATTTTCTATTTGAATATTAACTGTAAATACATCAACAGACACTCAATTAGTTAATACATTTAGTCAATCAACAAAACCAAATATCAAGAGAAAAGAACAATATATTATCGTTATTATTGTTGTATCTTACTATATAATCTTAATGTACATTGCTTTGAAACATGTTTCATAATTGTTTACACACCTATGTAATAAACCTTTTGTACTTGTAATTATTACATGTATTAATATATAAAGGGATGGGGAATATACAACATAAGCAATAAACAATCAACATATATAATACTGTGAAATGCCATTTACTGGAAGATATGAAGCATTCATTCATTCAATTAAAAAAGAGCCTGCATTTGACCAAGAAAAGGCTGTAACAGCCTGCATTTGACCAAGAAAAGGCTGCAACAGCCTGCATTTATCCAAGAGAAGTCTATTTTAGTTTTCCTTTCAATCTGTGACACATATTTGTACATATCATGTTGGATAATTACACATTCAATTAAAATTTATCAGAGGAAAAAAAAAAACTTGTTTAAATCTTAAATTACTTAAACATTTTTACAAAAGCACAGTTTGAAAAGTGCAAGAAACAATACCTTTTTAAACAGGTAACACAAATTTAAAATGCAGTTATTCTAAGCAGGATGTGAGAGATATTTAACTTACTCTGCCACCCCTAATGTTTGCTTTGCAATTGGAAAAAAAAAATCAATACATGTATAAAATATCTGAAAAATATAATTGTTTCATAAACCTGAGTTATTTAAAAAAAAAAATATTGTTTAACCAACTTGAGTTGACACACATCACTTTCAAAACTTGACAAATTGATATAATCCTTGAGTACCAGTATCATATGACCCCCATTAATAAGTCTTGCTGCATATCACTTAAGAAACTCACCTAAATGCACCCTGCCTATAATTTTCTGTGTGCCCACTCCTTTGGCTATACCAGCCCAGCGTGAGTCGACAAGCCGCATGATCTCACAGCGCTCTGCACATGCCTGGCTCATAATTGTCATCTGGGCACCTGCAGGTCAATATGAGAATCTGTCTATAAATATTCATGATTCTACAACCAAAGAAAACATCATGCCAGGACTTCTTTCTTTATTAGTGGCTGTCCACAGGAATTTTTCTGACTGTATTTTTTAAATTTTATGGGTACATAATTCCTGTTTACAATAGCACTGTTTTTGTTTTGTTTTATTTTCACCCAAAATAGGAAAATGACCCTGTTTACACTAGCCCTGTTTTTTTTCTCTCACTCAAAATAGGAAAATGACATGTCCCCCCCACTCATTCCAAAAATTACAAATTTTAAATTTTATTAGTTGTAGCTGTAAAAAGATAGAGCAATTAAACAGAAAAAACAATGTTTACAATTTATGGTGGTTGGGAAGAAAGTAAACAAGTGGGCCAAGATGGCCCTAAAGATGCTCAACTGAGAAAAAACTGCCTTCGTTGCCTGTACAAGTTACTAAATTACAGCATAGTTGTACTGAATAAATAATCCATGAGATCATTTCAATTCTACAAACTAAAAAGTGCATGTGGTCAAATTTTGATGTCAAACTTGGCTGAGAGATTATGGCTATAAACAAACAAATTTAAACATTAAAAGTGGCATAACTCCTGACCTAATTGCCTGATATCAGCCATTTGCTTAAAAAATAAAAAAATTGGTTCATGATCCTAATACTCATCCTGAGCACATGTGCTCAGGTGAGCTAAAAAACCCCTTTTTTTTGCAATTAACTCTTAAAGGTATATAGAAACAATGAGAAGGTTTGCTGGTGGAAATAGGATGTTGGACTAAATCTGAGACAGATAATTTGGTTTGAGTGGCACTTTCTCAGTTTCCGATTTGATTGCAAATTCTCCCACTCTAGTGCTGGCTATAACAAAGAACTCAAGACCAGACTATAAAGTAAGCTATGAGACAGCTAAGCAAAATCTTTAACCCTTTAATTCATCTCATCTTGACGCATTGGCAAACAGAGCAGTCCCAGATCAGACAGCTCCTATCAGGGTCTCCTCTGTTTGCTCATACGAAATTATAGCTCAGTTCCTACAGTCTGTGTGGCAAAGAAAAATGCATGATTTCATATACCATTTTAAGTTCAGCTTATCAATATTCATAAAGTCATAAATTTGTACATGAATATTCATGAATTAAAGGGTTAGTTAAAGTAGTTAACATATTTCAGCATTAAACAATCATAAATTTTTCCACATCAATGACCAAAGCTTAGTGGTTTTTTTTTTCTAATGTTTCTAGGGTAAGGGTTTTTTCCCCTATCAGAAATTTAAGAAGTTAACATATTTCAGCATTAAACAAT
>CM037794.1:10402923-10452923 GCA_021229015.1 Solen grandis
GAAATGGTTTTATTTTTGTTAAATTCTAATTGGAGCCAAAGCAATCCTTGTAGCGGTAAAATGATATTCTTAAAGCATGGTCACAATACTGCTGCGTATGCTAAATTTGCACGAATGCTTAAGACATATACACAATGTATGCTACTAGATTGTTAAAATAGCTCCAAGAATTGTCTTTAAATTTTAAAGTTATGTCAGAATTGGCGATGAAAATGGAAAAATGCATGAGCAACTGCTATATGTATATGAATTCGAATTGGTGCTCCTTAGCGAACATTGTGATAAAAAACACACCATAAAACATGCTTATAGTAGTTTTGGAACTGGTTTAAAGTTAGATGCTTATGCTACATATGCATAATCACTGAAAGAAATACGACGTACATATTATTTCTACATGTTTGTCGTGGTTTATTTGCTTCGGCTACATCTGCACTAACACTGAAATGTAGCCATGCTAGTTAATGATAGAGATGCTTCGTGCATTGCATTTAAGTAGTCGTTAAGTATAACGATAATGCTACTGAAAAAAAGAAGAAGAAAACACGAGGTTTCAATTATTTAAGGGATATTTCTTATAGTAAGTAAGGGACCGGGAACCACGCATTCAGACTCACCCGTCTCTGATCACCCTTGTGTCTCTGTTGAATAAAAATCACAATAAGATTAATTTGGTGCTGCTTTTCACGGATTATTTTTGTAATAAGTCTAGCGAAACAGTCTTCATGCTAACTTGCTTTTTTGTTTTCACCATGCTTTTTAGTAGTAATTAAAAGTCGAAAGTGAAGTCTTAAATGAAACCTTAGCACTTACTCCAGAAATCCACTAGATTGTTTGGATTAGACCTTAGAACTGGTTTTATTTATGTTAAATTTTAATTGGAGCCAAAGCAATCCTTGTAGCGGTAAAATGATATTCTGAAAGCATGATCACAATACTGCTGCGTATGCTAAATTTATACGAATGCTTAAGACATATACACAATGTGATTGCTTAAAATACCAAAATTCATTAATTTTAAGTTATGTCAGAATTGGAAAATGGAAATATAATTCGAATTGTGCTACTTAGCGAACATTGTGGTAAATTAAAACACCATAAAACATGCTTATAGTAGTCTAAGTGGTGGAACTGTTTTAAAATTAGATGCTTATGCTACATATGCATAATCACTGAAACAAATACGACGTACATATTATTTCTACATGTTTGTCGTGGTTTATATACTTCGGCTACATCTGCACTAATACTGAAATGTAGCCATGTTAGTTAATGATAGAGATGCTTCGTGCATTGCATTTAAGTAGTCGTTAAGTATAACGATAATGCTACTGAAAACAAAAACAAACAAAAAAACACGACGAGGTTTTAATTATTTAAGGGATATTTCCTATAGTAAGTAAGGGGCCGGGAACCACGCATTCAGACTCACCCGTCTCTGATCAACCTTGTGTCTCTGTTGAATAAAAATCACCATAAGATGAATTGGGTGATGCTTGTCGCGGATTATTTTTTTTTTTATTAATTCTTGCGAAACTGTCTTCATGCTCATTTGATAGTTTGTTTTATCTTTGCTTATTAGGTGATTTTTTTCTTTGTTTATTAGATTTTAAAGTTATATCAGAATTTGCGATGGAACTGAAAATATATCATATTTTAGTACTCGTAAAGTATACTTGAGTTAAAGTAGGTTAATGCTTTGATATAAGAATTGTTTAACTAAAAACTCAAAAGGAATATTTTCTGTAGTAGTAGTATTGGGGTTTACCGTCGCTGCGATAGTATTTCAATCATATAGCGACGACCAGCTAATTACAGGTGGAGGAAGACCCCGAGTACACAGAGGTACCCGGGTAGAACCACCGACCTACCGCAAGCCAGCTGGAAGGCTTCCTCACATGAAAAATCCGAAGTCCCTACCGGGATTCGAACCCACAGCGGTGAGGGGCTGAGAGATTTGAAGTCCATGACTGTAACCGCTCGGCCACGGCGGCCCCCGGATATTTTCTGTATCAGATAATGGGCCGGGTTGGGGTATAAAGGAAACACGCAGTCAGACTCACCCGTAATTTATCTCCCTGCCACTGTTAAATAAAAACAAAAATCATATGATATATTAGGTATTGATGTGTTGCGGATTTTTCGTTGTAATAAATCTTGCGAAATAGTCTTTATGTTAATTTGTTTGTCTGTTTTGGTTTTGCTTATTAAAAGTAATTAATAGTTTCATGGGAAAAAACAACAACAACAAAACAAACAAACTAAAAGTAACCCGAGAATCCACTAGACTATTTAAAATTGATTTAAGAATTGTAATCACCAGAGTTAAAGTCATATCAGCATTGTCGATGAACCGATGTACCAAATATTGCATGCTATATATGCATTCGAATTGGTGCTCAAGTAATCCTATTAGAGCCCCCCCCCCCCCCAAAAAAAAAAAAAAAAAAAAAATACGTGCTTGAACTGGTATTATCTGAGATATGCACAGTCACTGAAAAGGTTCTGAAACACTAAAATGTAGCCATGCAAGTCATTATTTCAGATACCACGTGCACTGCATTTAACAAGTATTTAAATAAACTAGGATTAAATTAGGTTGATGCTCAAGGACACAATACTCGGAATAAACAGTATCAAACTCAAAACTCGTTATGGATAGTTTCTGTAGTAAGTTAGGGGCCGGGAATGGGGTAAAAAGGAATCACGCATTCAGACTCACCCGTCTCTTATCACCCTTGTCCAACTGTTGAATAAAAGTTGTCATGTCATATCACATATGTTATTATATCATATATCATTACATGTGTCATATCATATTATATCATATATCATACTATTTCATTTTCAAAATAATGTATTTATTTGCCATAAAAATTAAGAAAAAGTCATGCAATGGTGTCTGCAATTATGTAAAACATTGTATGTATTTATTTCACTGATTTTATGTAATTGTGTACATGATAAATTAAGCATATATGTTAGAGGAAATACGAAAATTATATTCAATGAAAATAAAAAAAATCCATTTTACTGTTATAATAGATGATAAAAGAGTTCAAAGAATCGCCACATGCTAATAAATTGCAATCACATACCAGGAAAGACTTCACAATTGTGCTCGTTTCAATTAAATATACATGAACTTTTTCTGAATATAATATTAAATGTTTTAAACAATGGACAAAAAGTAATTGGCGCGGTGCAGCTTATTTCGGAAAAAAAAGAAAAAAAAAGACATGCGCTAAATAGCAGTTTGACATGTTAATGTACACGAAGGATTTATTTTATTTAACGAATCGGTTCTTATCTTGAGAAGGACCCTATCAAGCAGACGCCACGAACATAATGTTAATCCAATGCTTATTTGCGCAGTAAAGACGTCATAAGTAAAGACATCATAAGTAAAGACGTCATAAATCGGCGTGTATCTCCACGATACTTTCCTTGACAAACTGGACACACTAGCGACATTCTGGGGACATGTTACCAGAACATACGGGAAAAAGTAGACATCCACAGGTACAAACCCGATCTTACCTCTTGCCGATCCAGGGCTTTTTGCTAAACACAATAAAATAATCTTATTAATTAGGTATGTTGAGAAATAACAAATGGAAGTGATAGTTCTGCTTTGTGGTCAACAGTTACGTTTTGCCATTGAAACAACGACATGTTTATGTAAAGAAAGTCAAGAATATGGTTGATATAGTAACATAACTATCATGCTTTGTAATACTAATTTGAATTAGTAATATAAATCAATGCTATAAACGTTTTAAGTGGAACACACTTGCTAGGCCTTGACATATGTATTGTTTATTAAAGGTGACTCAATTAGTTCACAGAAATGATATCAGCAATCCGATATGTTAATAAACACATGAGGGAATGTTGTTAAGCTATCAAGACATTTTTCCTGGCATATCATTTAATTATTTGGACGACTCAGGTGTCTTTTCAGTTGAGCGTAACAATCTACCTTGAGTGAAAAACGTGCACAAATCTCATTCAAGTAAAATTATGGGACCACATTATCATATAAAGTGTCTTGCTGGCTTGCTTGTTCAGCCTGAAGCCATCCTGTTATATGAATTAATACTACTGCAATTATGTTAGTTTGCAAATCAAGGTATGTGTTCTCACATATGGTGTATCTATCTTATGTATTTTACGAGTAATGTATATTTATATATACTCATTTATCTAAAAATGTGCGTACATGCGAGTGAGTTTTTTTTTATACATGCTACGTGTATACATATGAACCATTTTAATATGCATTTTTTGCAGTAAATTCGCGCGTTTTAAGGTGTTTTTTTTTTTTTTTTTTTTTTTTTAAGTTCGTTCAGAGTCCAAACATGTAGTTTTGCCACATTAAAGCGTTTAAATCTAAAATAAATTGGGTATGAGAGAGAGAAGGCAATGACAATAAAGGTGTGAGTGTGTGTGAACAGAGAGGGACTTTGAAGACGTTTTCACACTGAATTAATAATTTAATAGGTCGAAATAGTTATTCATGGAATTAAGCTTCAGTTAAGGAATTTCTCTATAAGTTAAAAGGTAAAATAAGCAGCAGTTAAATTTGTCCTTACGGGAAACAATGTAATAAGCCAACATGTGTTAAAACAGTGTTCTTCCTACAACTATTGTTTATCTAAGGTTGTATTTGTTTGTTTGCTTGAGTTTATCGTCGGTCATAAGGTACGTTGTATTCCATAGACGTATGCATTTGTACAGAGGCTCGTTGTGATATACACCGTGGACAAGTGGCATGATACTACACCCAGTCACATTACCCTGACAACCAGTCACATTACCCTGACAACTAGTCACATTACCCTGACAACCAGTCACATTACCCTGACAACCAGTCACATTACCCTGACAACCAGTCACATTACCATGACAACTAGTCACATTACCCTGACAACCAGTCACATTACACTGACAACTAGTCACATTATTCAGTCCTGGAACTATTCTTCCATCGTCAGAAAAGCATATATATTCTTACCACTTTTGAGAACCCAAAATTTCGTTTAAATAGCGAATGCCGCTACTCCTATGTGGGAATAAGTAAATAATATTTCTAAGGTATAAGGGACAGAACTAAAACTGAGTCAAGATGGAACTTAAAGACAGCGAAACACAATGGCAACTATGCCTATGTTTTTTTCACAACAATCAACAAAACAAACAGGATTTCTAATGGGCATTCTATGTTGTATCTCAGTAACGATGCATTTTAGATAACACATGTGACTGGCCTGTTTCTTATACAAAGTGCTGATTTATGATAAAATGGTAAAACAAATGTAAAATATGTGTTGTATACTGCCTGCAGATGAAACAAAACTCATTATATCTTATCATTCTTAAGTATCGACCCAATGCATCTGGTTAAAATATTTATGTGAAAACACTGTCAAAGGATTAGAGTAATGTGTGGGCTTTTTAAATCTGTCATCGCATTAGGCAAGAAAACAACAGCAAAACAGTCAAATCTTACTTTTAACAGACTAGCTTTCGTAAGATTAAAGAATAAAAACATGTATTCAAAATCAAAATCACAGATAGTATCACGTTTTATGGGGTTTTATTGCGGTTATCTTTATACACTTGAATGTAATGTATGAGCTAAAACTTATATAAAAAGAGTAGGGTTTTGTTGTTTTGTCGAGGTCTGTTCAAGCCATTTTGCATAAGATGTCTCGGTTTAGATAGGAGTATCACACATATGCTGACTTGTTTCGTTATTGGGGAAAATGTTTCAAAATGACAGCTTTATTAAAGATTGCTTCTAGCGATATGGACAATCTCTCAAAATGAGTTTTGTTACAAATATACGTATCTGAGATATCAACTATGTTCTGGTGAGCAGTTTGATACAGTTGAAAAGTGATATATTTTTAACTTTCTTTTTCACAAGTTTGATGTAAGTTTCGCTTTATGTTTAGTAGGTTTTATATTTATCAAAGTAGTATCAGCCATATTGATAGAAAGTATATTGAAATAACATTTAGGTAGAGTGCACCAGTACGATGAGGATCACTTTTATGAACTGGTAATTTCTGCGCAAGGGACGAAAATTTATCTTTGTCCAAAGACCTAATAATCTAACAGAGATCCGCAACTCTGATTTAGGTAAGGAGCAAGTCCAGAGAAGTTCTTGTTACGGGTACGATCAACAAACCGCGAGATAACATGAGATATGTGTAAAAGTGTTCATATCAATTATAAATATACTGAGTTTTTTCTTCAATTTATTGCCGATTAAACAAAATGTGTATGTCTCTCATTAGATCGCAGACCTCTTTTATGACTGATACTGTAAAGCGTCTGTCTTTTATGCGTCTACAAGATGTTAAACGTCTCAGCGAAATCATTTTCAAATCCCGTTCACTTTATTTTCGCCACGAGAAAAAAACAACAAAAAAACGTTTGATCTATATCACACAGTTTTATATCTCTGTTGAATAGGTCTTTGCTTTGTCAGTGTCCTGTTGCAGGAATCGTAGGCAACCAAAGACAGTATGCCATGATGTATACATGGAATCAAATACTGAAATATATAAAGATACATTATGCTTTATGCATGTTTACTAAATAGACCCTGGCACGGAAGCTGATTGTTTTGCACATGGCCTTATTTGATATATTGAAACCTGCCGACGTTTCTGTGATTGCAAACTGTTGTCGTGCCATGTCCAATCACCCCTATCTTTTTTGTTTCTTTGTGTCATATATTCTTTAGCCCGATTGATATCTGGGTTTTCCGTGCTACTATAAAGAACAATGTTGTAATGTTTCCATAAAATATCAATCAAAATACGATATACCCCGTCTACATCAATGAAACTAGCCGGATAACATCTATTAAAGATAGAGATTTGTTGATGGCTTTACTGTCTAACTGGAATAAAACTGATGAACGACTATCCTTTATGTCAGTGTAATATCCGAAAACGACAACTGGTCATGAAATGTTAGATAATTGTGGAAAAAGATATAAACCTTCATCCGTAATGTCAGAGGGTCTTAGTCTTGAGAAGGTCTTATATAAACTGTTCTGCACAGCCATCTGTTTTCTATCGACCATTTTATCGATTGCGCAGTTAAATCACTAAAACAAATAATATCAAATGATTTATGTTCACTGCTGTCTACTGCCATGGTCTATTTTATCTAAATGTTAATGATAAGGACATGTAATACATATAGTACTTTCAGTGTGTGTGTGTGCGTGTGTGTGTGTGTGTGTGTAACAGTAGTTCGATCATTTTGGGGTATTTGATGCTCATGAGACATACACAATGCGGACTCTTTACTAAACAAGTGTCATATTACCATACCTAGTCACGTTGGCGCTACGGATATGCGCTACGTGCCAAGCAAATGGATGAAACACCGATACAGTTTTATAGAGAGGTTTGTCGCGTCCGGTGATCGAACCGACTATCTCCCGGTTACAGGACAGTCAGTTGAAATAATTCTAAGTAGCTTCATATCATTGATGGAAACTTTACTATGTTTGGGTAATTTGATATAATTATCTGGGTTTTTTTTAAATATTTATGTAATACATATTTGGGTCATATTTATTATTCATGGACAATAGAGGTGTTCAACCTTTTGGGGTCATATACATAGACAGTCGAAGCTGGTTGTATCCTTTCATTCAGTCTAAAACTTATCCGTACAAATGAATGTGAAATTCATAAAATAGGTATATAGACACATCAAACTATTTAACAGATAATTCTTATGAATAGGGGAAGTCATTGATGTAAAAACCGAGTAAAACTTCATAAAATAAGTAGACAGAGCTAAGCGTATATCAATCTCGAGACATTATTTCTTGCACATTTTGTATTCTTTTGGTAACCAGATGGTACCTCATCATGAGTTTCCATATCACATTAAACATATTATATCACATTGATTTAGCCCTTATATTAATCATCTTTTAAAAAAGCTACCATATTAATCATTAATGGACACTTTTACTCTTTTTTGGTAATTTGATATAATTATCTGACTTTTAAGATTTATGTAATATATATTTGGGTCATATTTATTCTTCATGGACAATACGAGGTGCTCAACCTTTTTGGGTCATTCGTATTCATATTGACTAGGTCTCGTCCTTTTTAATACAGCCGTCAATGAAACCTGATTTATGGACTTCACGCTATCTTCCATATCATATCACGAGAGATGACAGGACGATAACGATGTTTTCTATCGCTACATTATACCTAGCCATACAATACGCAAGATAAACATCTCGAAGACAGATGATATGTTTCACGGCTTCCAAACTTTAAGGGTGGGTTATTAATTAAGTGTGTCGACAGGGTGAAAGGGCATGAAGATTAAATAATTTATATACTTGAAAATCCAGCGTACGAGGATACTGTATGATAATTTCGGATCTTTGACACTCATCTTTGTTCAAATATTTAAGTTTATTTGCATAAATGTATACGCATATATAACAAAGAAAAGAAAAAAAAACCACACACACACAAACAAACAGTTGTTACCGGGTATTGTTTTGCTTGTTTACTAAATAATATCCTTGATCAACATGATTAAGCTCTTAAATGACTTCTTTCTCATTATGAATTACAACGCTGCCTTGTCAAAGGCTGGTTTTCAGGCATACCTCTTTATCTTGAAATGTATTCTGTCACGAAATGTATTTATGATCTAATAAAACATACCCCCCTCCCCAAATGACATATTTATTCCATAAAATAATTTTGAGCAAGAACCATTGAATTTTTTTTATTAAATTCTTAAGATCTTGAGAATTACATGTTGAAAAGAGGAGTAGTTAGAGGAATATCTAACTATTTGATGACGTACGTACGATCGTCTATTGTATTTACTTAAGATAATCCTTTCATCACTAAATTATAATCATGGTGCTTTAAAAGACTACAGGGCAGATGCATGCATCCATTGAAAAGGAGCTATAGAGTGCTTTGCTTAAGTCTATAAAGGCTATAAAGACATATAAAATTGGCATTTTGAGGTTAGAAACTATATTTTGGCAAAAAGAAAAAAGGTGAAATAATACCATCTATAGCTGGTATGTCTAGCGTTGGACATCTATAAATCAATAATTAACTAATGCTGAAAAAGATAGTGAGCAATTGTTATTAACTATATTTATAACAAGGTCAAAGAAAAATCTTTTTTCTAATTTCATAGTTTATAAAGGCTTGCATTTGCTATCAAATTCCCACAATCACTTGATGGACCATGATCACAATTTAAGTGATTTTACGTGCATGATGAACACTTTTAAATCAACTGAAGCAGCAATCTAGTAGTAGGACACGTGCTTCAGGATCGAGAGGTCCCAGGGTCGAGTCCCGTCAGGGGCACTGCTAATTTCTTTGAGCAAGATATTTACCTCACATTGTTTAACTTCACCCAGGTGTAAATTGGCACCTGTGAGGGCAGTTTAATTCCATGTAACGCCATTTTGTTGGCTGTCATAAGCAGAATTAAATAATTCCCAGGGAGATAGATCGATGGATAGATGGATACTGGTAGACCGTTGACTAGGAGTAAAAAGTGAAAGGTCCACGACATGAAACTGAGACTTTGATCAGACGTTGACTAGGAGTAAAAAGTGTAAAGTAAGGTGTCCACGACATGAAACTGAGACTTTGATCAGACGTTGACTAGGAGTAAAAAGTGTAAAGTAAGGTGCCCACGACATGAAACTGAGACTTTGATATGCATTTTAATTGTAAGCGTGTTAAGCAACCTAACATTCATGAAGCAAAGCAACAAAACAATAGGTCGAACAAAAGTAACGCGGACCCCCACCGTTCCTTCTCAAAAGATGCACAACGTTAAATGGTATGGTATTTAAATATCTTACGGAGGTATTCATATATACTTATTTTACATAGTTCGGATATGTTTACTCGACAGTCGTAGTATTTTTCTTTATGGCAAGCCTTTATAGACTAATAGCTCTCGCCGTCCTGTGATCCCTAAAAAACACCAAGATGCCACCTCTTTCCAGAGCACTTTACCAGCTAAGCCAACATCGACTGCTGGTTCTGCAGTAGATATTTGCCAACTGTGGAATTCCTGGAAACGAGAGAGTAAACCAGCTGGCAAAACTTGGGGCTGAAGGTGACCAACCACAGAACAGCATAATCCATGAGAAAATAACTCTGCTAAAGACACTGACGAAGCCTAAGACAATCAATGATGACTACCATCTTCTGTCCAGAGCTGAACACGTTATACGTACGGGACATAACAGGCTCATTGCACAAATGCATTACAACGTCAAGCTGTCTCAGTCACCACAATGCTCCTGTGGCACTGAAAACAAAACAACGGAGCACATACTCCAAAGATGCCCACTTCTTTGGCAATACAGAAATGACGTGTGGCCAAAAATTTCTCCACTAGAACAGAGCTCTATGGCAATGCAAAAGAGCTTCCAAGGACAGCATCCTTCATCACTGTGGCTGGAGTGACTGTATAGGAAGGCGATCGACAAGAAGAAGATAGCCGTATAGCAAAAGCACGTATAAATCCATGTCAGTGGATGCTTGCTTCTTCCCTGAAGTGTTTTAAGCATTTGAAGGACTATGATTATAATTGAATGATTGATGGAATACCTTAAGTATTCTGTGTTGATAAGCTGTGTCTAGTCATATTTCTTTCAGCAGAGTGACTGTAACTTAATGTATTTCCGTACCATTATGTTTTCCCTGTTCTACAGTTTTCAGAGATAGTACAATATTTTGAATATGCTCAAACCATGACATTCTGAAAACATCTCAGGGGCAGTACATTGAACTGTCATTTGTTTTATTCTATACGGAGAGATGTATGCGGGTTGGAAATGTGATTCCACTTGTTTCCCAAATTGTGCAGTGTCTTTCACCTAAGGAGGCATCTCATGTCCCTTGGTCGGTTATATAGACTCAACTCTAAAATTTGAATGCGAATACATGGCGCCTTCCATGAGCGGTTTCTTTGTTTACTAAATTCCATGTCTCAACGACTTGGTGACTTTGCCTACATCTACATGACAGGAAAAGTGCAACCTCACGTCAATATCACGTCATAAACATATAATAAGAATGTAACTCAACCAGCGGAACTAGGGCTGAGCAGGGACTTTCCAGGAACAATATTCATGAAATTGGTATGTCGAATCTAATCAACCACCTGGCTGGTTTATAGCTCAACAGAGCACAACTTGCTCAAGGTGAACTATTAGGATCACCTTGCGCCCGTCGTCCGTCTTCGTGCGTCGTTCGTCGTCAATAATTTGCTTTAAACGACATTTCCTCTAAAATCGCTGAGCAGAAATTGATGAACATTGGCATGGATCACCTTTGGGTAATCCTCAACAAAAAATTGCTAAAACAAACTTGATCCATGCAGAACTCTGGTTGCGGTGGCAACCAATAGAACAATAGAATTTTACATTTAAATCTTCAAAAATCTTCTCTGAAACCAATGGTCAGAATTGTACTTCCTTTGGCACAAATGGTCAACTCATTGTGTTCTACCAAAATTGCTAAAATGTAGTTGATCCTTTGAAAAATGAGGCCCCGTAGGGTGTTGGCTTTTTTCCTGCTCTATATAAAAACAAATCAAAATTCTTCTATTATGAAGCCAATGTTCAGAATTTATTTTCCTTTAGCACAAATGGTCACCTCATGACTGTGTACCATAATTGCTAAAATTAAAATGTTCTTTTGAAAAATGAGTCACATAGGGGGGTCGTCTTATTCCTTTATATACGCATTATAGAAAATTAAAAAATAAATTTCTTCTCGAACTAATGTTCAGATTTATTTCTTGTTTTGCCCAAATGATTACTTCAAGGTTTCAAACCATAATTGCATAAGCATTTCGATCCCTTGAAAATTGATGCCTCAAGATGATTATCTTATTTAAGAATTCTTAGTATCTGAAGCTTGAATCTGTTTGCTGCTGGAAGAAACAAGGTAAAATCAAGTGACTCGAGTCGTTTTAAATAAGTTGATGTACTGGAGAGCGATCTAGGATCATATGGACCTCTTGTTTATATCTCTAGAGTTAGAAAATAATTATATCTGACCACGTACTCGAATTATGAAACATTGGTTGCTATTTTCCTTTGTTTGTGTGGTTCATATCACAAGAGAACACAATCGAAGGAAACAATCATGGCTCACTGCAATGAATATAAAACAGGTCTCCGGTCTGTCTTTATTAAGTCAACTTTTGTACGCCGGGATGGCGTATATCTGTTTCAAACCCGAATGTTTTCTAACTTCATGTTTTGAATTCGGTTAATAAATCACGAGCTTTGGTATCCAATTCCCGTTTATTACTCCTAACATTTACATGCGGATAACGATTTAAAGCAAGTGTCTGATCCAATGACCTAATATGTTTCAGGGTGAACAATGTATAGCATCGTGTGACGTAATACCGCATTGAATTACTTACTACATACACCCACCGCATTTGGCATCTTTTTATTTATATATTTTGTACTAAGGCTGTTGAATTTGATATAGTGTAATCGAGTTATATTTTATTTTCTGCGTTTGAGGAACGAATTAGAAGAGTTATTCCCCTTGTTTGTAATATAGTATCCTCCAGGTGGCGTGTTTTTTTCACGAGGACTTCGTGCGTTGTGTGCATTGTACATTCAGCTTTGATACACAAGTTATCAAATGGCAAGAAATAATTATGCAGAATTTGTGCACTATATAATAGTTTTGTGATTTTTTAATTTAAGTCATTAAATATGATATGACGAGCGGTACATGTGATCGCTTTCACAGGTTTACCCATGTATAAGTATAATGAGACTTTTGGTTTCAAGGGTACAGAATGTTATAGGGAACGTCTTGTTTACATCACTACTTCATACATAAAACCCTAAAAATGCTTTTAACCCAGGGGAATAGAATTATGTCGTTTCTTATTTTTTGCAGTTGTAGAATCTCTAGAAGCTTTTTGCATAGTAAAATGTCGAAGGCAACCTGCCTTCGAATCGACATCTAAAGCACTAAAGACAGTAAAAATACCTTAAATAATTACCCTAAATAAGCAAACACACACATCACACACACACACACACACACACTTTTTTTTTTAACATTTCCCTCATATAGACTCATTTTGACGCACTCAATAGGTACCACATAAAGCCTGATCTGCAGAAAGCCAGACTCCAACCTTACCAAATTTAATTGTAAAATCCTCACTACCAGACCACTGAGGAGCAGCGATCAGCATAAAACCTGATCAGCCTGCGAGTTACTCGCAGGCTGATCTGGTTTTATGCTGTTCGCATAGGTCTTTTCATGGTTTCCTCTATGAGGTAAAGGGTTAAACAGTTTTTCTTTTCAAATAAATTGTGATATTGATAATATTTTTTTGCATGTGTAAGCATTAAGTAGATTTACATTATAATATAAAAAAAACTTACATTCGTGCAAGCTATATTTCAATATAATATGCATAATTAACATAATATGTAATATGGGAATATTAATGTTATCATTGTATATCTTTATTTTGTATTTTCTTCAGACTACTTAAATACATATTCTCTTCTTGCACACATAAATCAATATTCACGAAGAATGAAGAATGCTTTCATGTCATTAGAAGATCATCTTTTAACAGCTTTATGTAGTAAAGCATGTTTTCAGTGCCCGGGTTTGATATGAAATTTTGATAGTACAAACAACTTATCTCGCCGAATAATTATTTAATTCAAAACACTATAAGTCCAGATCGAACTAACCTTCGATTTACAGTACATCATCGTGTCATACCGGGACATTGTAGGTTTGGTTTGCTTAGTTTAGACTGTCATAAACAACATTCGATATTAATTAAAAAATTGTAAATTCGTCATTATTTCGTATTGCTTTGGCCATCGTAAAAAAATGCGGATACAAGTGCATATAATCATTCTCAGATATCAACTGTACTTCAACCTGCTGGTTAAATAAAACTTTATTCTTTAAATATGCCTTTAAAATAAATCAAACCATTCTTTTTACGAGTGGATATACAAAAACATGGGTATGGTTTTTAATCCAAGCATGTTTATGAGTTTTAAAAGTAAATAGCTCTACATAAGCTGTGTAATGATACCATTAATGTTTTTATTTTTCCAGTTGTATATTTACTCAAAACAAGTTTGCGGGGGTTCCTTTAGGGCACAAAAACTTATTCATTTTGAAAACAAACATTCTTGAAGTCTCACACACAATAAATATAATCCATTGCATTTTTGCAGTAAATACAGTTAATTGTGTGTTGTCTGTAACACATGCAATCTTGAAACAAGATTGCTTTGTTACTTTTGAGTATTGTGAAAAAAAAGACATCTCCATCCCGGTGGCCGATTGGTTAGAGCATCCGCGCTGTAACCAACGGGTCGTGAGCTCGATCCCCGGCAGCGACGTACCAAACTAGTTTAAATATATTGGTATATCGTTGTTGTTTCCGGCACTTAGCATACGATACAATAGGATAATGTGACTGGGTGTGGTATCTTGCCATAATATATCTTTATATACTGCAGGGCCTCCGTGGCCGAGTGAGTAAAGTCGCTTATTTTAACACTCACTCAGCCCCTCGCCGCACCGGGTTCAAATCCCGATAGAGTCTTTCGGGTTTCCATATGAGTAAGCCTTCCAGCTGGCTTACGGTAGTTCGGTTGTTCTACCCGGATGCCTCCGTGCATTCGGGGTCTTCCTCAGCCTGTAATTTCCTGGACGTCGCTATATGACTGAAATACTGTCGAAGGGACGGTAAACTCAAATAGTCAAGTCAAGTCTTTATAAACTGCAGTGTGGCAGCACTATATCTGTCGGTGGATAAATGAATCAAACATCTATCAAAGAAAAGTGTGCTTCAAATTTCTCATAAACCGTGTAACATGCAATGTTTAGAAAAAAAAAGGTGCAATGATAGATGTAATTTTTCGCTGTGTATCTATTTAAAAATCACCTCATATCCATCATTATTTAAACTTATATCATCTAATAACGGTATCATGGTAAGGGGAGTCCCTTTAGTATCATCCTTCCTTCAACAGAGGAGCGTCATTGTCCCTCTGCAATGTTGTTTTGGCTATGATTGAAAAATATACTAATCTAATACATTGTCTGCGATGTCCTGCCATGGCTTAAATTCATTTGTATTCAGATCTCACCCAGCAATGGCCAGAGAGTGACCACACTTGCTTTCCTATTTATTAGGCTTGTTATTTATTGAGAGAAGGTCTGTTTTCCGTACATCACTGTCGATCTTATCTGGTTAAATGGACAAATTAACCTATCCAGAAGTTGTCGGATCGTAAATAATGCGTTTGTAAAGCTTGGTTGAATATGTTTGCATCGGGACAGTCAGCCATGTCTCGCAGGTTTTTATTGCACGATAGGAATCTTGATGTCGATTCATTATTACACGACCTTAGTCGGATCAAGTGTGTATAACTTAAGCTGTTTGCGAGTATCATACGATACCAAAACGTTCTTTGTCCGTATGTCTGTATGTATGGATTTATATTTGAAATGGTTGAGGGATAGTTACCTGTCATTCCCTCTCCTTGTTTGCATTGATTTTCTCTCAATCTCACTCTCTCTCTCTCTCTCTTTGTATGTGTGTGTGAGAGTAAGTTTTCAAATAAATCAGTAAGAACGTGCCAATTGCATTAAAACATAAGGCAATATTGTCTTGTAGTTCTTGTGGGGAAGTACTGAGAAAATAAAAAAAAAATAAAAAAAATAAAAAAAACAACAAATGTAGCTAGTGATTGTTGTGGTGAATGTTATTGAACATCTATAAGTGTTGTGCTACATCATACAGAGAAGGTTAGAGTTGTACAGACAACCGGCAATACGGCAGTAGCGACCCCCAGGAGAGCACGCGGTATTCTGGTTATCAAATCATTGAAATTATAGTTTATTATCAAGATGCCCTTGTGATTCACACGTCCAATATGTATTGTGTAAAGGAATTTTTTGTTAATACAATCGCAAGGTTTTGTTCAGACAAATTTGTTTGGTACATATGGTGTTTGTATCATAATACATTATTTTAACCAACTATATTATTTACAGCGAGAATGTGGTGATAATAAGAGGAATAAAAGTATTTTTTTCTTAACTTTTAAAAGTTCCTGGTGTCTGTTTCACTAAACTTCGTTCAAATAAGTCTTCGTATGCGTAAATTTATAGATGTAAAATAGTATTATACTTGTGATGTTTTTTTTAATGTTAAGTTATATAATGCATGAAATGGATCACATTGTTCAAACAAGAAACTTACAGACACTATTTATGAGACGCTATATAGGAAACGTTATATAGAATACGCTTTATAGGAAACGCTATATAGAGTACGCTTTATAGGAAACGCTATATAGAATACGCTTTATAGGAAACGCTATATAGAATACGCTTTATAGAAAACGATATATAGAATACGCTTTACGGGAAACGCTATATAGAATACGCTTTATAGGAAACGCTATATAGAATACGCTTTATAGGAAACGCTATATAGGAGACACTAAATTGGTTAACATCTTACGTCTAAGATCAAATTTATGCGTGCGAAGTTTAGTGACACGGGCCACTGCGTTGTACCAAAAAATCTTGAAAGATTTTCGCATCAGTCGCGATCGAACATGCCATGAAACCCGCGAATCCGTTGTCAGCTTATACGATACCATTAAGGTAATCCATCCGTCATTAAATTAGAATCATAGTCCACCAAGGGATCGTGAGAATTTATAGTAAATACAAGGCTTTATAGATTTTGAGCAAAAGAGCCTTTAATTCCAATTCAATATATGCTTGCATCTGCACTGAAGTCTTTTTTAAGCATTTGAAGGACCACGCTTACAGAATTACCTTAAAATACACAAGATTTCTTTACCGAGTGAGAGTTTCATCTTACTGTTATCGCCTAAACACACCCCGTGCTCGTCATATACTTTTGCCCTATTTATCGATCATTACAAGATTTTCTCTGAAGCATTAGAGGTTCATTTATGGCAAACCTATAATAATTGTAATCTATTACGGTCTAATAGTCCCCTGTCAAGGACTTTTACTGGGAAATGAGGGCCTTATAACTGACCTATAAATGATTCAGGAAATTATGAACAAACGATATATTCTTCAGTGATATTTTGCTGTCCTTATTTAGTATGGTAATTTTTTTTTGTATATTATACCAAAGTATCATACAACACATATATCCGTAAGTATGTTTATAAACGCTTCAAAGACTTTGATATAATGGACAGTATATATTATATATATATTATATATTTTAACTGACAGTAGAATTGTCACTTTTTTCAGAACTAACAAATATGGCAAGCACTAAATATATGTTACAGAGATATGAAGGGGGGAAATATTCAGAATGTAGAAATAACAAATCATAAAACTGGCTTCATAATTGAATGTGGTTATTTCTATCAGAAAGTGGTACAAGTCAAGAAGTGAAGATGTTTGTTTTGTCAAACTATATGTTTGTTTAATATCACCAGAAACAGCGCTTTTAGTTTGCTTCCTGATAAATTGTTTCAGTACAACGCAAGTTGAGTTATTCAAGTTTGATATACGATTTCATTGTTGTTAATTATATATATGTGCAATAAAAAGAGAAGAGAATATGTTTCCAAGCCCCTGTATCGTCTTAAAACCAGAATCATTGTTTCATCTGTAAGTGGCATGATCAGACGATCTTAACAAATGATCTTACTCTACATCATCGTACAAGCAAGTATCTAGGAGATTTGCTGCAACAAAACAAAATTATTTCCTTCGATACTTCATACATCAAATGCCCTGTTTGGGATCCCTAGGGTTGAAATAATCTGTCCAAGTAAATCAGAATCTAATTGAAAATTGTGTACTTTTCTAAAACGTTTCACCGGGCGAAATGTGCTGTGGTTATGATGTAAGCATTGTAGCGAACAACACAAATCACCTGCTATAATACATTTAAAGGGCCACTGTCTATGCAGTTATGTGTAAACTTTAAAGTGGTAATTATATTCAAAACATGTTTAAAATTGTATGACGCTAGACAAAATTAACACATTATCCAATTCGCTCCGTCTGGCTTAATTTTGTTATAATAAAAAATATCTGACCTTTGTGACATGCTTAAGTTCATATTCTTGTTTGGGTTTAACGCCCCACTGACAGTATTTGGCGACTTATGCGGCAGGTATAGTGCAAAGGGACCAGACCCCTTTGACATAGTGTTGCCACACTCTGATATCACGCATATTAAAATTGCACGATACCTTACCCAGTCACATTATCCTGACACCGGACAAAGGGTCCTGGAACTACCCGTATATGCAGGGGCGCCAAGCAAGGGAGCTATACCAGTACCATTGTTAACCCTTGCAATGTTTGTACAATTATATTGGAAATACCCTATTTCAAAACCATCCGAATACGTGATCCCAGTTTCAGTCTGCATACTGTAGACACACTCTTACTTTAAAGCAAATTCCATACCGGCAAATTGGGCTTTCGTCCGACATTTGTGTTATAATATGCTTCTTTAATCGTGCATTTTAGCAAACATTTGAAAAATACTCGAAAGTGTAAAGACGCCATACCATTCGTTCAGTGACAGTAGGACCGGCCCTTAATGTGTAGGGCATTAATAGGCGAAGCTAGCTTGTTTTCTTCATAAACCTTAATGACCATATTTAAATTGCAAAACGATGTGTAACATTTCAACTTCCATAAAATGAATGTAATTTATCACTTTCATGGTCTAAATGTGATGCATGATATTAAATATGTGATAAATGTGGCACTTAAGCGATTAAAACAATTGAATAATTACATATGTTCGTCGCAGCTTAAAACATAATGTGTTAGATTGTTGTATTACTTGAAATGAGTTATATATCTGTACTTGCAAAAAAAAAAATTCATTTAAAGATTGTTATTTTTATATAAGAATGTCTTTATATACGTAAACATTGTGTAAATAACAACAACTGGTGTACAGTGACCTTCACAAATACCACAAATTCTGGAATTACTTCCTATTCTACTTCTCATTTTACACTAATAAAACTTTTTTTCTTTACCCATTTTACTCTTCTAATAATTATAATAATACGTTATTAACGATATGCGGACCTTAAATCTAAAACGAAATTGTCAAATGTTTTACATATCTAACACAGAATATATATGTATATGTACGAAAATGACTCAAAATATGTCTAATTTGTATTTGATAACAATCGTTTGGTCAGGTTCACGTTCGCTGATTGTATACCACGGACTTGTACTTCAAAGTCAAGTACCGGCAAGTGAGGCAATCTTCCGACCATTATGTTAATTATCCACAACAGATATTTATTTTTTTGTCCCTCTGGTCGACAGCTGGTGTACCTCATGGCACATGAAATAATCTTATGATATTTAAGTGTGTTAAATATGACCAGACTGATACTTGTCGGCCGTCCAAATCATTTGACAAAAGGTAATCATTATGGGCCCCGTGTTATATTTGATAATAGGTAATATAACCTTCCATTATTTACGGCGTGATAAATGTGTCCTCTTCTTTGACATCTACATGCTGAAATGATTTATGGGGATATTTCTTTTTCTAATCTAAAAAAAAACGTGTTTAAAAAAGAAGAATTTTATAATTTACCGTTCTGAAAATAACATAGATACTCAAATGTAAAACTTTTATATTTATAATAATTTAAACATATATTATAAAGATTTCATTTTAAAGTTTTTTTTAAAATTAGTTTGATTTTTATGTTGACATCTGACTTCCTGTCCAGTTGAAGTGAGAACGAGGCAAGGTCTAAATTAGTGTTGCATTATTGTATCAAGGATATGGAGATATATAATTTAAATACTCTCATATTCATAGAAGTATCACATATTATATCTCAGATCATCCAAACATTTACTCACTTACAATTAAGATTACAAAGACCGGCAAACACTACACTGAAATCAACAAATAATGATGAAGGAAGAAAGAACAAGTTTTTCAAGAATAACTTTATAACATCATGCCGTTGGGAAACAGGCATTCGAAACGTTATTTTTTTACAACAGTTTTTGACTAAAATATCGGCGTCTAGCTTTATGCTTTTCATATAATAGGACAGTCTCAAATTGTGAGTCTACCTAGTACAAAATCTGGTACACGTTATATTAACGTATACATGAAGTCACTAAAAATGAATATTTCATTAATAACTCTCTTCATAAACTGTGACTGACCTGATTCGATCCTTTGTTAGTTAATATAAAATACAAATTAAATGTAATACGTTCAAAAGAACGGCGTAACTAGTTTCATTTATCATTTTTATCACACCCCAATCGGTCAGGTAGCGATTCGAACCGTCATCAATTTTCAATTTCTTTATTGAAAATGCCCCTGATTTGTCCTTGATATTTAGCATTATTTCAACAATTAGGGCACGACAGAAAAAGGCCAGGACAATTTTTGGCTTACATAAAGTTAGATTAGAACTGTGACAAAGAATATGTTGATTTTCCAGAGGGAAATAATACAGTAAACAATTAAATTCACTCTTATTCAATATTTCGGCAAAAGTTTGCCTTTCTCAAGAAAAAAAAAACGAACTTTTTAGTAAGCTCTACATTATTAGCAATAACAATATGGCGACTATTCGAACGTCTATATTGTATAACGGTGACCTTAATTTTGTTCTTATTTTATTTCTGATTAGATGTAAGTTAGAAACAACAATAGCATTAATACATGTTAACAGTATCGTAAAAGTATTGATTTATTCATTGATTTTCTGCATTGCAGGAAAGGGTAAGAGGATTGTTTTTCTCAGTCGTAAACATTAGCGAAATAATTATCTAATGCTAAAAACAAAGGAATTATACTTCTCATTACAAACTTTTACGAAAGAATGTAATGGCAGTCCATATTTAACAACATTGTTCAGGTAAAATATTTGATATTGCTTGGCTTAAGTAAACTTTATTTTTCCCTTTATATAAATATCAGTGAGAGATATAATCGGTTTGAACGCAAAGTTAAATTATTAAGTCTTGTGAGCTCATTGAATAAAACAAACAACTCAGTAATGTCAAAACAATTACAAGAAATTTGTGAAAGCTAACTTCCGTTTTCTTTATGTTTAGGGTCATAATTTCTCGTGAAATAAATCGGATTTCCACATACTTCTCAGTCGCCTGTCTGTCCGTATGTCTGTACTACATTTTATTGTGCAATAATTCCTGCTCTACTCTTGCTATTGAAATGAAAATTCATTGATGGACAGAGCTTGACAAGAGAAATTGTCATGCACAAGGTCCATAACTCTGGCATCAAAATATTTTAAGTTATTCTGTCTGTCACACTTTTCCACCACGCTTCACCAGTTGACAGATTTGATCAAAAGATCACACTTGTTTAGATTATAGGTCGTTTTTTTTTTGTTTTTTGTTTTTTCGGAACATGTAGATGGTATCTTCCGGCGGCCAGTTTTCCTGCCTCTGTGTTCCTTGGGTGCCTCTGGAAACGAAGGCGAGGCATCTGCAAGAGGCTGTCAGCTACTTTAATCAGAGGTGAGACATATTTAAAATTGTTACATCAGTCACGGCCAATCGTAAAAAAACCCACCAATAATCATTATGTGTATAAGGAAATTACTCCTACTTCATCCTCTATTAGCAGCACATGGCTATAATAAAATATTTTACTCTAAAAGTTAAAAGCTTTTTGCATAATACTTTATCTTTCAAAAGAAAGATTGCTTTCTTCATCAAAATTATAGGTTGGGGAGAACTGAGCAGTCATTCGAAGCGTTAAAGACAATACTAAAACAGGAGAAATACATTAGGAGTTTTGATTTGATGTTTGATATACATGTAGTTTTTATTGATACATGGATAGATATGCATGCAAACATTGTTGATGTTCGCGTGCTATTCCTAATCAATGCGTTCTGAAACAGATTGTGCATGAAAATACGGAACACGATTGGAATCGATAGCTTTATATCATAAACTTTTTTTTTGAAGTTTGAATGTGAAATATTATCCATAAAACGAAAGAAGTGAAAGTGTAATGCTATGTGATTTGATAGAAATTCTTCGAAATCAATACATGTTCGAAAAGGAGATTTAGTCGTATTTGTTTACATTTAATTACATACAGTGCGTGATTGTCAAAAACCGGGAGGGGACGATGGATGGACAGACACGTGCGGATTGGTATAAACTAAGAATAATACATTCGTGACTTTATAGTCCGAAGGTTGGGAGTTCGATTTTTGCTTTGAGTGAGATTTTTTTAATTTTTTCATGGCACAAAGCTCTGGTCCAACTCCGGAACCGCCGGAAGGGGTTAGTATAAATTTCAAAAACTGTTTCCCAATAGTTTTTTTTACCGGTTCACATACAATATATTAATCAGGATACACGCATGAGTGCGTGTGTGTGTCTTTCAGCCTAATTAACAAAAGATAAATGAGCTTTTATAAACTTTTCGGATGGCCGTGTGTATTCAGTGTTCTCAAGATATACGTAAGGGGGATATGAGCAAGTAATCCATTTAAAGGATAAGATGATACACTCGTCTTACAGATGGCATTTGTAGCAGGCTTCTTGAACCTTTACGCAGAAGACACAATAAAAAGGTTACATTTCTGCTATGTAGTCCTTGTTCTACTCCTCTAATTGCTTCTTATGTATTCATTTGCAAACATATTGGTATGTAATTAGATAGTATCGTGCAGAAAACCATACGTCGGATTGGCATGAATAGAAACGGGTCAACTTAAAGATCACGTCGTACATAACAACACCGATTTAAAGCACCAGAGTGATTTCAAGCCCACGAAACGAGAACTTAATTGAATAAATAGGATTTGTCTTACAACGTTTTACTGTTGTAAGGATTGTGACAAAACAGACAATACTGCTTCTCTTACAATTTAAAAGGACTACCGTCTCTCCATGATAATGTGGTCATCACTGTTGAAGTTATTATATATAATCCCATATCAAGTTTGTTAAGTAGGGTCCACTCATTGTCAATATCATTTTACGTTGTTATACCTTAATCGTTTGCGACGACAATGGTGGTGGAATTAAGTCAGTGTCGCGATACCTTAACTTGATACGTCGGCGATGAGGTTTATGCAAATTAAGTTGCGTGCGAAGAAAGCTAGACAGATAATTGAATGATTTATTTGGTATGATCAGAATATTGAAATAAGTTTTGTCGGAGGAACGTGGTCATGTTAATTCGATATAAATTGTATTTAAATAGTTTGTTAAATAAATAAATAATATTTATGTATATAAGAAAACATGACAAATATTCACGAGTTTCATTGATAAGACCATTAAAATAAAAAAAAGAACAGATCCACCAGAGTGCTACAATCTATTGCAATGTTCTCCACATCTACTGTTTATGTCCAGCAGGCAAGACCAGCTCTGTTAACTTGACCAGACTGGCGATCATTTAGAATGGAAAGCCTGCGTTTAGAACTTCATCTTAAGACAACATATCGCTCACTTATCCTGGGGGTACAGTCAGCGGTCTTGCCCTGCCGAGGTATTTATCATGTCTACCCTGCATTCAGACTCCGCCAAAAATAGTAAAAATTGATTGCATCTAATTTATTAATTCGACATTCTGTAAACATAGCAAATGTCATTTTTAATACTCGAGAAACTGACGGGAACTACATCTTTACTCACATTTGAAGCGGAAATACAGTATTATAATGGAGATATATTTTGATGTACATTTAGTATGCACGTGTGGCGTATTCGAAATACTGAGAGTGGTAGGTAGAGGGACAGAGGCATAGATAATGTAAAATCATTAAATTTCGTTGGCATTGAATTTCATTAATAAGATAATTTCGTGGGTACATTTAGGCGTGGATTCATGTACTGGTAAACATGAAGTATGTCTACGTCAAAAACGGGACGAATATTTGTGGATAAACCCCTGCACGAAATAGATGAAAATTAGTGTCCCACAAAAATGGATGATTTCACAGTAGCTATAGATATATAGATTCACATGTTGTTTTTTTTTTGTTTTTTTTTGTTTTTTTTGTATTAGTTGTGCGTAGAACATATACCTCTGTATATGATATCATACTGCAGTTTAAGTGATTTATTGAGTATGTTCCTACTTGCGAAATGATTTGCAATAATCATATGCATTGCTCTTCTCTATCATTAAATAATTACCTGAAATTAGAGTAGCGATGGACAACGCCCAAATGACAGATAAAGTCGTTATACCTTCATAATTGTGACCAGATACTTTTATTTATGGGCTCACCATGGATGACCGATCATTCAAAGTAACTGTGACACGGCCAATAGCTTTTCACACAGAAAGTCAATCAAATATTTATAAAAGCTATCTGACACTGCCCTATTCAACCAAATAGAGACATTTCGGTAATCGGAGAGAGACCAATTTTTAAAAAAAATGACTTATATTACTGCCAGAGCGTATCACTGTTATCCCTTTGGGTCAGATTATAAGTAATGAAATCAACTCTGTCCACACTGGATTATTTACCAATCACGGTTTAATAAAAGAAAATGTTTATGATGTTTACTCTTCAAACAACCGATTTTGGAGAGAACACATCTTTTGGACCAAAACTACAACACGTTCCCACCTGTCAAGATACAAACGACTCGGACAGCCAGAATGTTGAATACACAACATTACGTCAGTAGAAAAAAGGAAATACTGGTGTTTCATAAAAGACTTTAGGTTTCTTCGTAATTAATGGTTTGGACCTACAAATAAAAGTCTCAATACAAAATATAAAGAGCAAGAAGAACAGTTTCAGATATATAATAGAGAACACATTGCATGTTTTGTGGACTGCAGTACATGTATAATGCCACAAAATAATCCATAAAATCGCCTATCTGTTATTTGAGTGTATTTTTAACGATCTAAAAACTAGATATACACGTTTGAACAGTGGAAACCATTGTATCTATATACTGTCATGGTATCAAACAAGCCGGTCAGTAGCCTGAACAAATTATAGAAAGAAAAAAATGTTATGAAATGATACTAACAGTAGATATTCCACGTAAATCTAATTTTACAAACAAAATTTAACTAGTTTTACGAGTTTAACTAGTTTTCACTACATTTTTGATACATTATTGTGCATGTTCTAAATATCAAATAAATCAACGTGTGATTATATGATAACTGAAAATTCAGTAATATAGATATAATGAATAATGAAATTATTCGGGCGATTCTTCCAATACACGGAGCCCCTCGTTTGGTCCCGAGGTAACACGTTCAATATAATTCCAACCTTATTCCTGTAGGTCAAAATCAACCTTCCCTGAATACACTTTGCTACCACATTATATAACATATTTACAAGTTAATATACATAAACATTAGTAAATTGGCCAATATTCTCTGAAATAACATGCTCATGATAAACTCTTGTTTTGAAAAAAAAATATATCGCTATAAAATATTCCGCAAGAATTCATGATAAGCATTTCCAGGTTGAGACATTGATTCAAATAAATCGGATTGAAGTGACTTGATTATAAGGCTAATGATGAAGTCTACACCTCATCGTCCGATAAGACAAATGTAGTCCCTAGAGGAGCAAGAGAACCAAAGGTGTTGGTCTCATTAATTACCCTCGTTTCGGTTTTGTTAAGTTGTAACAGGTTAGTCCCGGGCAATAATTAAAGCCCAAACGGTGTTTACTTCTGGCTTCAAAGGCGCACGGGATCTATTTAGGTATATCCAGAAAATCGAAAATCAACGTAGTAACAAATTAGCAATAAAATACTGATATGGATCTCATTCGAAGAATTGTCAGATAACAATTTGTGTGCACTGGTTACTAGGAGTAAACGTATAAATGATTACTTTTAACAAGATTCTCCAAAGTCACATGATTCACGATTATATATATAAAAATACATTTTTTTTTTATTGATATTTTTAACATTACGAGGCAACATTTGTATCATATTTCATATATCATTTTTGTCATTAAACTGTTTTGTTTTACATATTGGTAAAATAAAAATTATTACACAAAAATAAATAGATAAATAAAAAATAATAAAAGAACAAGAGGGCCATGAAGGCCTTGGAATCGCTCACCTGAGAACAGGAAAAGAAACAGCAAATATAATATTATGGAAAATGGGCTTTGCAGCCTGCAATTCATATTTTTAGACGAATCCAAATATTTTAATGACCTTGATAGATAATGACCCAAGGATCATCTGTGCTAAAAGACTTTGAAATCCAGCCAGTACCTTTGGGCAAGAATATTTTTTTCAAATTTGTACTATATACATACGCCCCCTGGCGGCCATGATTTTTTAAACGATTGACATTTTTTACAATAATGATAGAGAGTGACCCACGGAACATCTGTGCCAAAATATTCAAAATCCAGCCAGTACTTTTGGAAAAGAAGATTTCTTTTGTTCTATATACTCGTACATATAAGGAAAACAGGCCCCGCCCTCTAGCGGCCATGTTTTTGACGGATTCAGTTATTTTTTACAATCTTAGTACATGTAGCAAGACACGCAAGAATTATCTGTGTCAAAAAACTTTGAAATCCAATGAGGACTTTTGGACAAGAAGATTTTTTTCAAATTTGTACTGAATACATATAAGGAAAATGTCTTTGTCCCCTGGCGGCCATGTTTTTCGATCCAAATCATTTTTACAATCTTGGTTAAGAGTGACCCAAGGAACCTCTCTGCCAAAAAAAAGAAATTAAATCCAGCTAGTACTTTTGGACAAGAAGATTTTTTTACTATATACGTACATATAAGGAAAACGTAACATCATATGAATCATGAAATATCAGCTGTCTGTCAAATCAGGAATGATATACCAACAGTGACTATACAGACCAAGTGACGGCCTCTAATTAAATTTCCATCTTCGGTTTCTATTCCATTCGCGGTCTAGACATATGTCACATTTCTTTGTGAGATTCGTTGTTCAATTATTACACCATAGCCCATGCGATAAATTCCTGCCAGTTCCATCTTTTCTGTTATGGCACCCCTAAAATGTTTCAATCCGTTTTCTATTACTCCCAAACGACCCCAAACGACCGAAGTCTATGTACGACGTATTGCAATTATAGGATTTGGTTTATCATTTCGGTGTCTCAAAGTACGCAACGGAGAGTGGTAACATGATATCGATTCAGATAGTATGCCTCCTTTTGTGTTTGTGTAATTTTATTGTGAAAGAAAGATATTAAAATGTCTCTCCTGTCATGTTAAGACAACATACTCGTTACACTATATATTCGAGCTATGACATTTTATAATGGTAAACGCAAGACAATTGATTAACTTTTTTCCTTCAAAATTACTGGCCAGTAAAGTTTAACGTTTGGTCATATTCGTATAGAACCCTTTAATCTCACAATCGCTTAATTGCTCTACGACAATTGTGCATTTGCTGTATGGGTATGTCAGTGTCGTGACCGCTCAGTCATTAGTATTCGTCTATTATCTTGGTGCAGCCTTTGAAGTGAACAACACATAACTGGAAAAGTAAACCCTCACAAAAAAGACCAATCGGATTCTAGATCTGCATGTTAGTCATAGTGCCTTACACTTCTCAAAACAAATATCAGATCTTGATCCAAACATGCTTCTGTTTCCTGCTTTGTCATAATATCCTTGCTATTCTGTCTCATTCCCTTTTCATGCGCAAAAAGACCCATGTAAATGTTTGGTTAATTGCTATAAACATCGCTTGATCTAAATGTTGGCACAAGAGATCACAAACTGCTTTAATCTGAAAACAATAAAATCCTCGAGAATCAGACGTATAGTAAACAGTCAATAGTTCTTGAATCGATTAAACAATCAGACTTCTCTAAGAGCGCATCAAATATTTGCACAGGTGATAGGAGCATGAAACGTTTTATGGGATTTGTATGAAAATTGCCCTGACTTTTTGTTTAATTAACATCGCTTGTTTAATAAGTGTCCATTATTACGATTAAATATAATACGTTTTTATAGGATTTAGAAACATATTCAATGCAAGATATCAAAATCAAAAGAGCACCTGAAAAACAGTTGGTGAATTTGGCATCTTAAGATTATTTCCCTCTTTCTGCATTCATGTTCATATTTTATTACGTGTTATACGCTGTGTTTTGCAATCCTCGTATCATACTCAGGTCATGCGCCCGCTTTCTCAGCATGCACGGCACGCACACATGCAATATTAAGAAATCTAAAATATATCACATGTGTATGTTTGCTTAATAAACTCGTTAATTACAAATAAATTGCAGGTGTGTGTACATAAAATAAATGAAATACACCCTTTCATTGCGTTAAAACTTCTCATAATTGTTCGATATTGTCAGGCTCGGTTGTACATTTTTATATCTTAAGATTTTAAGGTTAGGTGGATGGCTACGTTCATCCATTATAGAAGCATTAGTTGATATTGCAGAAGCTGTGGTAAAGATGGAAGACGATATGACGATTATATTAGAGTAGATTATATTGCAGGAATAAAGCAAATATTTGCCTAAATAAAACATTTTATAAGTCGTTGAAAAAGTACAGTATGTATATTATCACGTGTCCCATTAATGCATAGGTGTTTATATGATACGGTTCATACCATAGCATGGAATTTTCAATTTCATAATGATATGGTCACTCGTTCAACGTCACCCAAAGAGTTGGCCCCAGTAATTGATTTAATCTCAGATTGCATTTGGGAAAACAACATGGTTTCCTAGTTCATCAAGGCACTTGGTTACAATCCTCATCACACATAAAAGGTACTCTGCCGACGCCCTTCTTTTCAACAATTAAGATAATGATTAATTACACACGAAGAAATGAATTGTTCTTGCCATCTTCCCCCCATTGAAAAAAAAAAGCAATTGACATTGACGTCCCTTAATAACAAACACCTTCCAGAACACGCAAACCCTAACCATTTCTTATCCCCCGATATTGCGGTAGTTCCAAGCAGCTATATGCAGCGCAAAAAGCTGCAAGCTTCCCTAACCAACTAATCTGAAGGGCACAACTGGTATACATTTTTAATGAGGCAAAACAGTCAAACAGATTTTATCGTCTTGAAAACCAATTAAGCCAGCTGAAAAGGAGCTTTTACGAAATTATTAGGAAAAGTAGCGCTAATCGCGTAAATATTGCATGACCTAAAGAGAGATGGTCGTAAAACAGACTAATACAATAAAATGATGATGCTACAATTTCAGATTATTTTTCCTCTTAAAATTCAATAACAATTGAACTGTACAGATGTATAGAAGTAAACATAGAAGTAGTCTTTACATGTGGTGGTAGAGGTGAGGAAGACGACGACAATGACGATGATGATGATGATGATGATGATCTGAAGTAGAGAAGGAATTAACCACATTTTCACCTTTCTATTTGCACGTGACTTGCACTGGAAAATGTGAAGAACAAAAAGTTGCCTGGTCATCAGTTATATCTTTTAGGAGGTTAAGATATGCAGAAGTCATGATCTAACCAAATGAACGCTATAGTGTTTTAGAGTTTAGAGCTTGTTTCTTGGCAAGAAAACGATAGTATGTCGTAAATTATTCGCAACGGCTCCCAGTTGGAAGACCGAGTATATCATTAATTTGTCGAACGCCTTCTATTATAGAGTCTATGTTTTTGATTCCCACGTTCGGGGCTATCGGACTTCTTAACTGAACGGACTGTTATGGAATGTGCTTGTATTGATTACAACTGCCGTATCTTTTGGGAAAAATAAATCTAGCTTATTATCTTGATTTTGCTAATTTATTAAGTTCAAAAGGTAGGAAATTACGTCTACCCTTTAATTGTTCTGTTTGATACGTGTTTTTAACACCCATTACTCGAAAGGTAAATAATTTAAAGCGGATAATCTCTCTCTCTTCGAAAATTTTATGAAACGCTTAAGTTGAAGAGCACGCGTATGGGTGATATTTAGATTCTTGTCAATATATTGCTCAGCAGTTGTGTTATTATTTTTATTATCATTTTTTTTTTTTTTTTTGCTTTTGGAGTAAAAATGTAACAAAACATGAAGATATTTCTTTTTATACTACAAAGTTGGTCACACGTAATAGTTACAACATATTAAGTGAAATCTTAATGATTAAGAAGGATTGGAACGAACGAAGCTCCTTCTTAATCCATTTAGATTTCACTTTATGTTCAAACTTATTTAGGATTTAAACTACATTTTGATTGGACGACATGCGCGTCATATGAAATTCATTCTGTATAATGCGTGTATCAGTAACCTGAATATTTGTGTCTATTTCAATATCGTGTTTCCGCGCATTATGGAAAAAATGGAGACACAATTGAATATGTCGACCAAATGGATTTTTTATCCAATTATGATTTCGATGACTCGATGAGGTAATCACCTGAACATTTTAAAACAATACCTTACAGTTGAATTTGCCGGAAATTAACCAAAGTAACACTTGAGAAAGGTGATAAAAAAGATGAATTGATCATTTAGAATTACAACTACTATGAAATGTTATATAGAGAAATAGAGAGAATGTGTATGTTTGCGCTTCAAAACATTTGTCGCAAGCGACGCGATGCGGAGCGTTGCGATAAATCCATAAAATTTGAAATATAAACGATAACATATTTACAGTTTGTCAGTTACGCCATACAGCATTGCCTTTGACATCGCATTGTGGAACCGCCTCCCGTTTGATTGACAGTTTCGCATGATGTGTTCAATATGGTCCAGAAACAGTGTTGCTGAGTACATTTATATTTTGAGTTACAAGAATCATGACGTAAAGCAGTCACCGCCGTAGTTATCTCTGCCCATATTACGCTTTAGTCACGTAGGCACCATAAAATCATATTTTGCCCATATCAACACTTCAAGGTACATTGAAGAGCATCATAGAAAATTAAAATCAAGATATTATGTTATTATGGTCATGGTTGAAATATAATAAATAAAGTGTATTTGACATCACAATGTATAAATGTTTAGTACCTTTCAAAATCAGGTTTGTCAAAACTTCTTATTTTGTTTATGCGAAAAAAAAAAACTGGTTTTATTTCTTTAAACAAACAAGCGAAAGTCAATTTACTAGGGTCATTTTGAAAGTTCGAAGACAGTGTTTGAAAGCAGTCTTGTAGCCTGCCGACAGTGATGAAACGTTGTCCGATTGTATATAGAAGTATACTATAACACACGATATCGTATATAGAAGTATACTATAACACACGATATCGTATATAGAAGTGTACTATAACACACGATATTGCATATAGAAGTATACTATAACACACGATATCGTATATAGAAGTATACTATAACACACGATATCGTATATAGAAGTGTACTATAACACACGATATTGCATATAGAAGTATACTATAACACACGATATCGTATATAGAAGTATACTATAACACACGATATCGTATATAGAAGTATACTATAACACACGATATCGTATATAGAAGTATACTATAACACACGATATCGTATATAGAAGTGTACTATAACACACGATATTGCATATAGAAGTATACTATAACACACGATATCGTATATAGAAGTGTACTATAACACATGATATCGTATATAGAAGTATACTATAACACACGATATCGTATATAGAAGTGTACTATAACACACGATATCGTATATAGAAGTATACTATAACACACGATATCGTATATAGAAGTATACTATAACACACGATATCGTATATAGAAGTATACTATAACACACGATATCGTATATATAGAAATATACTATAACACACGATATCGTATAAAGAAATATACTATAACACACGATATCGTATATAGAAGTATACTATAACACAAAATTCATTCACGAAAATAATTATGACAACAGAATGTGATACCTTTTTGATTTAACTAACCATATGAAGCCGAAGAACCTATCTTCGTATTTTAATTTCATGGTTTTTATTCTTAAAAAAACGCCAAATTCCTTTGAAAACAATCGTTATTCAAAGCATCAGGAAGTTCAGCGATTTTTCGATGTCAAAAAAAGGACGGAGCATTGCGCAGGGATAAAGAATTTTGTGTCAATGCGGTTTTTACACCTTGGGAGACTTTGAAATGTATTACCTTGGTGGAAAAAATTGTTTAAGAGTAGTTGTGTCAAGATATTTGGTGAAGGACGAGATAGTTCTTATGAAACAGACCGTATTTGATGGACCTAGCCCAAATGGACTTCGCAGCTTCAGTATACTACAAAGTGATATCGTCACTGGATAGAGTGTCACGAGTCAGTTCGAACGGACGGAGACGTGTCGAATGACTCATTTAGAGGAACAGTCGTTCTCGACCTTTATGATAGTGCTCCAGCTCTATAACACAAGGATTGTTTATATGTTAACGGAGATCCATTGACTCATTAGAATGTCGCAGTGGGATTTTTTTTATGTTAACGTATTACCCATTTTTAAACTGTCATGCAGAGTTAATTGCAGGGGATTTCAGAACGTTCACGATTTAACCGTTGTCTACGAACTTCACGTATAACCCTCGTAAACTCATTCAATAAATAATGCTGAAATCATTGAAATCCTGCTGACTTGTCGTAATTGGTTGCGCCTATAAAGGTATATTATGTTTGCCAAAATGATTCTCCAATCTAACATCACTCTCTGAACTTCATCAGAATCCGTGGATGTTTAGTAAGGCCTCTATTAATATGATTAGGAAAATAGCGTGTTGCAACGATCCCTTAGCTAGATAAAGGTTCGACAAAACCCAACAAAGCCTTAGAAAGTAGACAGATCTCTATCTGTAAGAAATGATTCAAACCCTACAACTCGACAAATCCTGTCATTTGATTATATATATAGCAGCACCTTAAGGACACCGACTACCGCAGCCACTCATTATAACTTAGTTTGATGCAATTAGAGTTTCTGAATCTTCACGGATATCGATCATATCACTGAAGTGTGCTCATACCCAATCACGCGGGTAGTGCTGCAGAGACATTTGCAGTTAATGATATACTAGTGAAATTTATGTAATTCAGATAAAAAGAGGGGAAATTAGAAAACAGGACTGAAGATATAGCGAAGATTAACGAAATGATAGGCTTTCGGACAGAGCACATTTCTGATTAAAGACAAGAAAAATAGACACTTTTAAGTCATTAAATGCATTAAAGTAAGATATCTTCATGCATTGTGTGGCTGATTATTACGGTTCACATAACGTTGAAAAGTTAAAAGTTGGCGAATATATACAGCGTAATATTTTGAACAAAACAGCGTTTGCTATTGCAACATCAAAGCAATGCCTTTAATCCAGTTTCCACTTCAGTAAATTATAACAGAAGTAAACGTAGTTTGTATAAACTGTTGAAAACTGATTCACAATATATTGAATGCATCTCTTTCGTTGTATGTTAAGATGTGTAGTAAAAGCTGTTCAGGGGTTCATTCCAAGATATATCTCTTCGTTTAATTTTCCCAAGGAAATGAAGCGATTTAACCACTCTGGTTTGACAATTACGGTAACTTTTCTCAGTGGGATTTCTCCAAATGTATCCGGAACTGCTGTTTAACTTCTTGTCTTTAAAATTATGCATGTTTGAAATGTATGTATATACAGATTACGCTAATTTAACACTGGCAATTGCATATTTTAAGTAAAGGAGCGCTATTGTGTCAAAGGATAGAAATACGTATATGCGTGTGCCAGAGAGAGAGAGAGAGAGAGAGAGAGAGAGAGCATTTGTTCTACTTTTCTAACCCAGAAATTTTACGCACTAAAAGCTTGTTCTACTGTTTGAGCTAATCAGACAAAATTACGCTATAATTCTTAGGTAATCACGTGACTTTTACATCCTTCATTGGATTATAAGAATCATGCCACATGCAAAAGTATCAAAGGAAAAGAATGCGTGAGGCGGAGCGGTCGTTTCTTGGGTCACGTGACTAATTTTGCAAAGATTTTCATCAGCGATATTGCCTTCCTGAAATGAAATCTCCCAGAAATCACATTAAAGCATAAAACACGCCGAGATGTATACGTCAAAATTGATGTTCTTGGAATACCTATCTATTCAAAATATGGATGGAAATTATCAAGTATTTCTTTCTTTGGGCAATATGCTTTGACAGCATTGCAGCTGCTATCATTCTTAAAAACATCATATTTTTATTCTTTATGTTTTCACGATGAAACACGAGTAAATCAACGTTTATAATATTATCATATATGAATAAATATATTTTATACCCAGCTCAAATATAAGATCTTAGGTTGATTTTGACGATAGTCTGGCAATAAAAGTGATGTTCGTTTGATTGTTCTGTTGGGTTTAACGTCCCACCGATAGTTTTTCAGCCATTTGGTGACTATGTCTACTTGATATAGACATTTCAGTATCATGTCGTAGATATGTGACATGATACCACACCCAGTCGCATTATCCTTTCACAGGGTCAACCAGTTCTGGAACTACCCTTTCATATTGAACGTCTAGAATGGGTGTTAGTTATATGTAAATATATCATATGAATAGATTAAGCATATGAAAAGACAGGCAAGAAAGTTCCCCTTGTTGGCTTTGAACAAACTACAAAAATCTATCCCTGTGTTTAAATCTATAACTTGACGACAGGATGATGTTTGTTTTTGCAATTATATACTCATAAATGTTCTTTTAAGTTATAAATACAATGGTTGCTTCATAAGCACATTTTTGTTGTATATGGCGATTGCATTGTCACATTCAAAACTACCTGTCTGAAAGGAATAAACACAACCATAATATGTAATCAAATTAACTTCAGAAGGATCATCAATGTAATATAAGTTATTATAGTCAAACATGATATATGAAGAATTAAAAATAGTAACATAGGAAATAGAATGAGAAATATGTTTTAATTCCATTTGCAATTTCTCAACTTATTTTGCAAATATTGATTATCAACTGTTTCAAAGCAGTAATAGATTTTCGATCCTTTCAATCAGTTCTACAAATGGATATTTAATTTCTAAAATATCCCAGGTATGTTTTCAACACTATAATTATGAATTTCTTTTAGTGAGTTGCTTTCACGATATCTGATCATATATGGAATCAAAAAGGACTGTGAGAAGACACACACTATAATAAATGTTGTAAAGATATGTATTCAATTTAAATCATTATAATCTACTCAGCTGAAAAATTACTGATAAGGTTTTCCGTTTTGTGATCAGGAACTCGGCCTTATAATGAATCGATTGGAATAGAAAGAATGACATATTTTAAAGACATACCATTGAATATAAGTTATCTCGAATTTGAACTATTTTGGTCAGACACTACTTGATACAAGGCTGATGTATTATTAAAACCCACGGAGACAGCTTAGTTATTCTGAAAATTAAAGAATTAAAAACTAAACCCGTTCACATAATTTTGTCAACGCAACTTGTTCTACTTCAGTTAAGAATTTTATTAATTTATTTTTTTATCTTTTTGTTTTGATTATGTTCTGTTTATAACACAAGTATACCATACTTCTGCTATCCAATATGCAATATATCCGTGTTATACAATACAAAAACATTATGATGTATGGTTTATTTGTATTTCATTATCTTATAAATCACTAGCCAATGTCTTAAATAATATATGATTTGGATATTTGTTGGTAGCTACGCAGTCTTGGTACACGTTTACTGTTACACCAGATTTGTCCCCTTATATGGTTAATCATTATGCAATATAAACGTTGTTCGGCAATACATTAGATTTGATACTGCGATTCCAATTTCAGAAATAATGTTCGTTTATACGTCGCTCCCTTGAGTGAATTGCATATAACATGTATCATACATTACATTCAGGCTTATACCAACTTAATAAGTTTCTTTCATTATACTTTAGAAAAAAGGAGTAAAACTAAACGCAATATATGATATGCTTGTATAACTAATATATTTGCAAGTAATTATGAAAATAATTCTTGGTACAAGCAATGTATACTTTACGAAATAGTAACACTTTTTATGAAACAGAAAAAGACCCGGGGTTTGTTATTCTATTTTAACAAAATTGTTATAAATAATGCATGCACTCTGTTAAAACGCAGTATTTATGGCCATACCATTTCAACACAAATAAATGAAGAGGATTTTCATTTTTAAAGTAATTGAGTTAGACCAATCAAGCACCAATAAAACTGGATTGAAAGTCAACACTAAATGAGTTGTGGTGGTAGACCGCTGCTTGACGTTAACGCAACGATAGTAAATTACCAAAAAGCTCTTCTTTTCGAAAAGTGATAAAAGCTAACACCCGAAATGTGCACGTGCTCTAGAAAGAACATCATAACAATAAAATAAAACAGGACTTCATGGATAAAAATGCTGAAGTAGCAACTCTTCCATAAGTAACAGCTGTGAAAATAATAAAAAGGAAAAATGAAAGAGAGTACAGGTAGACTTTGATCAATCTAAATAGTCTTTTTTTTTCAAAATATGTTGTGATTATATTTTGAGTACTTAATTGCCTATATGATGCGAACTTTATTTATATTAACCTAATGTATTAAATTCTGAAATATCTGAAAAATTTGACCTAAGGAAAAACTGAGTGCACGCTTTTTTTTTCAAATGAGTGTATTAGTGTATTACAAGATGAACAGGTCGTCAAACCTTGAGTGTTTCATGGAAGTTATGTAAAATCAAAACTGTTTGGAAATAAATAAGCTGCCATTTATCATAATCATAAATGAATGTGAAGATGTATAACATTTCATCATTCAAACACAGTGAACCAATATGCTGGTAAACAGATCCAAGCTAGCGATTCCAAATGTGAAGATTGCATGCAACGAATACATAACAAAGGTCAGAATCAAATTTAGATACAGGCTATATATAACAACAAATATTTTCAATGGAAATAATACGTTCAATGTACAGTGACTCGGTGGAACACCAGTGTCGGAGTGTGTGTGTCCTTCCTGGTAAGACACGAGAGGGTAATCGATCTCTGAGAAGAAAACGGAAAGGGTGAATGCTAAAAGTCATCATTTACGCTGTTTTTACCTTCTATGTTTTGACCACGTAAAGATTCCGATTTTCAGTATGTAACAAATTCGAGACATGTAATCTAAAAATACAAATTTGGAATTGCCAATATTTACAAATAAATTTGATTATATTGATTTAGAAAAGAGGAAAAGGAAAAATATAGAAGACATCAATTGCACATATGTTTTCCTTCTTTTTAAAGAAATTTAAATTTTTAATATAATATTTATTTTAAAAATGTTCCAAAGTTTAACCTTGGTATGCAAAGAAAGGTTAAAAGAGGCTGAGGACAATGCCAATACCATGAAAGTCCAGGTTTTTATATGTAAAGCAAATGTGCGTGTGCAAACAAATAAACCCACACATATATACCTCAGTGCAATACTCTCCCCACATTTTCTGTTTCACCTCGGTATGCAAATGTCAAAGGTTGTGGATGAAGTCATTTTTATGTCCCGAGATCTAGGACTTTTTGCTTGTCTTTAACAGTTGTCATAACTTGAAACATATATAAGGTATCAGCATGAAAACTTTAAATATACATTGTTCGTTTTTTGATTATTTCCTTGTATATTTTAATAGTTTTTTTAAAGCATTACTCCTTTATTATAGGAAATTAAGTCAATATAATTGACATACTTACTCCCCTCATGATATGTGGCTTTCCAATGACATCAATTATTTGACATCTGATCTCTTTGGGTGGTGATAAAAGGCATTTGACTCATATTCCATAAACACGATATTTTGATAATTGAAATGTGTGTTGTTGTTTTCTTTTTTCTTTATTTTTCAACTAAATATTATACCATGTGATTCAAACGGACACTAAATTGATATGTGTATAGCATGTTCGCATCAGACCGAACTTCTAATACCAGCTTGAAAACACCAGCATCTAAGTCTCAAAAAATATATATTTGCATGTACTTAGGTTGATTCAAATATCAGTACACATATATCTATATATGAGAATAATCTTGAGAAACATACTTTAACAAGACATATAATTTTAGAAAAAGGGGTATGCTTTTTAGTTCAGAGTCTATTAAACTATTTTACAGACAATAAATCTGACTATTTGCGTTTAACGTCGCCTCGACAGTATTTCAGTCATATAGAGACGTCCGGCTAATTACAGGTGGAGGAAGACCCCCGAATGCACAAAGACATCCAGGAAGAACCACCGACCTACCGCAAGCCAGCTAGAAGGCCTCCTCACATGAAAATCCGAATGACCCTGCCGGGATTCGAACCTACGCGGTTAGGGGCTCAGTGACAGACAATAAAAGACCGAGCGAGATAGGCTTCTATATCTCTGGAAAAAATATCTTAATAGATTCTATCCGACTTAAAAGTCAACCTTGTACAAGGTAAAAGTTAAAGCTGTTCTACTGAAATGAATCGTTGATTTTAAACTTTCAGAGCTTCTGATTGGCCACAATTTTAGGGTGACCTCAAAAGTTGGATTGTGGGAAATACATGATTGAACATTGTGATGTAGAATGGTTTCATGCCATTTATCTACGGAATGATATCGCAAGTAAGACATATTTGTATAAGTTTCATGTAGACAAGTTTCAAAATAGTTGAAAACTGTCGGATAATCATTAAACAAAACAACCATCACATTGTGTATATAAAGTGCGCATGTTCAAACAAATAACCCCACATCGCATTTTTTTCCCACATTTTCTTCCAAGTAAGACACCCCCTCTTTCACTATTTTAGTTCATGTATCTATTTCACCGCGCCTAGCTTTAAGCTCAGTTCTCATGGCAACTTTGAAATATGCCGCCATTAAATTGAAGTTATTTAATGTATTTAAAGTTGCATACTTTCTTTGATACTCTCGTACCAAAACGTACTCAACAACATAATGAAAAGGACCCCGACAGAAAACGAACGACTTTAATCTTGTTGTGGTTTGACTAAACCTTTACATGTAGGACACCAGGAAGGAAGCATAGAATCGCTGAACTCTATTCATAGATGATCGTGTAAGTCCCTTTTCATACGTCGATGAAAATGAAATACGTTATCCGTGCGCATTAATAATGTTAACTTGCCTAATTTACATATTTTAATGAAAGTGACATACTACAATTTCTTTTCAAAAATGATGTACAGAGGTGAGATTGGCTGGTTTGAAGGGTGACCGGAGTGAATAAAATCATGATTCGGGTACTTCTCAAAATCATTTAAATGAATACAAATCGTTCATAGCATGATTATACGGGCAGTATCTTATGATATTAAGGTTTTTTATGTATTTTTTTTTATTATTGTAGTATAAGCTTTTTGCAGTCGTTTTAGAACAAAGAACAGATGTTAGTCTCGGTTAAAGGTTTTTAATATGGTGTAAACTACCGCGCAACTAATCTAGGGGGATTTCAGACAAACTATCATGACATGCACTTGGACACGTTACGGCTAGAAATCCATGAAATCCATTTCACATGCCAGACCCTGGTGATATAAAACCACTCTAGGATTTCCGGATGAGTTTTAAATTATAAGACCTAAAAATAAAAGGCCGATGGAATCATGGGAAGATGCAGACTGAATAAAAAAGATTTAAGGGGGTGTTCCAATCCATTCGGCTCATGTCGCGATTCAAATAAACAAGAGGGCCAAGATAACCCTGAGAAATATTGTCTTCATTGTCCTTTACAATATAGTCATACTGAATACATAATCCATACAAAAGTACTACAAGATAATCGAAATTCCACATAAAAACTGTACCTTTGGTCCGTATATTTCAGTGACAATTTACCACCTAAATCTTCTTTTATAAGTGAAGTATACATTATCATGCCTGAATGTTGTATAAGTCTATATACCACCAAATGACCCCTGGAGCAAGGCCAGATCTGACCACAGGGTCATGATTTGAACATACTAAGTAGATATCCACTAGGTTATAAATATACCTAGACAGCTATAATGCTATTTAAATGCTGTTTATATATTGTTTATTATATTTATGTTTATTTGTACTGTCGCCATGCTGTAATAACCACATGGGTTGGTGTAAAAAAAAAATATATTACAAAGCAAATATATTAACTCCAGGCCTTGTAGTTTCTGACCAGAATATTGTTCTATTTTTTCTTTAGAAGTCTATGTTAAATCAAGTGACCTCTGGGGCGGGTCCAAGTTTGACCCCATCGTTATAATTTGAACAAACTTGGTAGAGGTCCACTAGACACCAGATATATAGGTTTTATGTCCTGCAGTATTGCAGAAGAAGGTTTTCAAAGTTTGCCATTCTAAAATCTGTTTTTAGCCCCTGTGACCTACTTTTTCAACCAATCAAAACTATTGAAAGAGGGCCTCAAAAGGATCACTCCTGTGAAATTTAGTCAAAATCCATTTAGCGGTCTAGGAGGGGCTGTTGTGACGACGGACGCAGGCACGGACGACAGGCCCGTGAGCTAATAAAAGATCGACACATTTTTTCTTGCGGTACATGTACGAGTACATATCTGTTATCGTTATGCAAGATATGGGGATAATGTTGCAGTTATATACAGCCGAATCCCGGTGTTTTGAAATATATTGAATAATGCATGGTTTCGAATAACCCAAATTAAGGCGATCAATGAGATAAAATCCCTCTCACTAACTTGTTTAACTCTTAATACTTGTGTCATTTAAAAACTATCCATGTATATGAACGCAAGTAGAATCGATAATAGATTATTAATATTAACTATAAAATATGCATAATTGGAAAACATAAGTCACGTTTACATCAATAAACAATACATGCATAGGATAGACTACATCACAATGAATATCAAATATAACCGTCTTTACTGATCACTTAATCGCATTTACTCATTTAATAAATATATAAATAAATAAAATAAATGTACTTATTGCCTTAACATTTAATATGTTCAGTGATTTTTCAAAAACTCGCAGCGTCTTTACTTGGACCACCGTACATGCTTAACTTTTCAAATCAACTGCATCGTGTCATGTGAATATTTATGATCATAGGATGTGGTCATATTCGTTTGATATACAACGATCCGCAACAAAATGTTAATAAAGATAAGACTGGATATAGCTGTTGTTTGGAGTTTATATTTTTCTTTCCTTTGTATATATACGTCTATATAAAACGTAGCTTTACCTCCTAGGGGCATGTCTTTCAGAAGAAAGAAAACTCAGAATAATAAGTCTTGAGTGCTCCCCACCAATCCCTCTCTAGTTATGTCTATTTATGATTATATAGAGGGACCATTTCCTCCGGAAACTTGAGTTTCCGTTCATAATGCTTTTACAAGGTCAGACCGAAGACCTGTTCCTTGTGGTTTGCCCCCAGGTCACCGACATTTCCAGGAATAACTGAATTATCGATGTTTTTATATGGTCACCAAAGCATAAAATACATTTTATTGTCAGCAGCTAACAGAGGTATTTTACTAGCGGAACTCTGCCTGTGTCTCTCTTTCCCCTAGTTCCTAGTTTGAAACGATAGCAACTGCGCTGCGTAGCAAAAAGTCATTAATTTTGGGTAGAATTTTGAGTGTAGCAGGATCGCTGGAATCTGTGCGATATGGCGCGGTATTATTACAATGATTACCCCTTTGTGAAATTTAGATGGGACATTCTCTATTTAAAGGACAACTAGTTCTCTTAGTAAATTATAGGGGCCTAGAAAACACTGCATTCTCGTGTCTTTTAGATAAACACACACACCGACGAGTAATCGATAACGGTTCACTTTTCTCCCTTAAAGTTTAAAAGAATTTTCCTCTTCGTTTAAGACAATTATTTCTGAAATTCGAGTTTCACAGTTTAATCAATAGCCTCTGTCTCTTCCCATTGATTTACTCACCAATTTTGCCTTAGTCAGTTTATATTCGGATTTTGTTTTTAAGATGATGATTTAAGAAATTAATTAAATCCAATGCAAAAGCATTCTCTATAAGCGATATAGCGCATATGTTCTTGTACTGGAATATCGTTAATTTTCGTCGCTAGGGTACTTAAAATCAGATGTTTTATTACAACTATCCTTCCATTTTTACGGACCGTCTTTAGGAATTAATCCGAAGATAAACTAGTTATAATTTCCCAAGAATGTCATTGACACTTGAAAATATATTAATCAATTTACTTACCCTCAATAAATAAATGAAAATCAAATCGACATGAATATACACTCCCCTTGTACAGTGCTAGAAATTATAACGGGGATAGGCCAAGCATCCTTCTCTGTACCATGTCTTTATACACAGCTGCATTTACATTTTAACTTGTGCACTTAATGAATACTCTGGAAACAAAGCGTTTTTATAAATTCTAATAAACCTATATTTTCTAATTATTAGTGAACGCTAACGTGTGTATAGTGTAATTTACAAAATAGTAAATCAGTTCGCAGTTGCGTGCGTAGGTTGAACAAACTGTGTACAAACATAAATTACCACATTGAGAGCCCATCCTTCTTGTGGAGATCGTCCAATATGTCTAAAGTGCGCTTTAATTTTCATATGACAATATCCGTTGATATCATTTAGAAATAGATAAGAGGGCCTGTACAAGTTACTATATCAAAGCATAGTCCTACTGAATACACAATCCATGCAGAAATATAAGAAGATCATTTCAATTCCACACACCAAACAGTACTTGTAACTTAAAAATTCAAAAGAATGTCACTGGGTCACGATGAAGGTCATCCAAGGTCAAAGTTCAATTCCACTCACAAAACTGTACCTTTTAATCCAAAACTGAAGGTCATAGCTCTCTATATAATTCTATGTAAAACAAGTGAACACTGAGCATGTCCAATTTTCATCCCAGGCACCATGCTTTGATGTCTCAAAAGGAAGATGTTTAAACTTGTTTGCCTATATAAGTCAATATGAAATCAAGTCACCCTGGGACGGAGTCAATTTTGACCTCAGGGTCATGATTTGAAAAAAAAAAAATGTAAGGGACCCACTATACATGTCACACACCAAATATCTAGGCTTTGAAATTTCTGACAAGAAGTTCTTCCTATGAAAGACTATATAAATATTGTGTCGCCAGGGCGGACTAAATTTTGACCCAAGGGCCATTATTTGATCAAACTTGGTAGAGGCCCACTAGGCCATTATACGCCAAATATCTAAACTCCAGGCCTTGTGGTTTCTGAGAAGAAGATTATTCCAGTTTTTTTTATATATATAAGTCTATGTAAAATCAAGTGACCCCTAGGCGGGGTCAGTTTTGCCCTGGGGTCCTGATTTGAACAAACTTTAGTTAAAGTTCTCTAGAAAATGCTACACACCAAATATCTAAGCTCTAGGCGTTGTAGTTTCGGAGAGGAAGATTTTTAAAGATGCAAGGAATATCACAGGCAAGTTTCATCAAATTTGGCCAAGTGGTTTCAGAGGAGATGTCGTTTGAGACAATTGTGGACGACGGACGAACGGACGACGAACAAACATTGATCCTAAAAGCTCACTGCTCAGGTGAGTTAAAAAACACTAGATTGAAAATAAACAGTCCTTATGAAAATATATCATATTCATAACTATTGGTATTTGAAGTGTTTTTTTTTTATTTGTCAGACCTGGTATTTCAAATGAACACGGAGGTAACTGGCTTTGATCTTGTCAAAGATAACTGTAGAATTGATCTTCTTTAACAAACTGCGCAATCTCTAATTGTCCAAATTGCTGATCTAATCAACCGTGTTCTAGCAATTCTTGTGACGGTTACCTATACACTTTGAAGTAGATTTCCTTCAATGATCTCTAAAACCAAAGTATAGCTCCATTTCTAATTGAATTTAGAGGTAAACCTAACCTATCGGTCATATACCTATACAAATGTCGTCAACAACAGCCCAAACTTCGCTAAAACTGCGTGACATGTTCACGGTACATAGACGTCTATATGTATGATTTCCTGAACATTTATATACACTTTCATTTGAGTTTTTGTAATTATTACTCCGGTGTGGTGGGTCTGACATATGAGTTCCACAATGTCTAAGTTTTCGTTTCCGGAGCTAAAGATTGTAAATAAGGTGGAAATTGTGTCCCGCCATCTTTGTGTAGAAGGAGGTAGCATAAAACATAGAGGTGCTAATTTTGTCGTTTATAATTCATAAAACATTTCATGATTGTTTTGCGGAGCCGACAAGAGTATATGATATTACTGATAAACCTGTGTTGTGTAGACGTGACAACCTACTGAAATTTTTGTTTCCCCTAGATTGTTGATATAAATCATTTTCTTAAAGATGTAGAAGATGAATCACGGTGATAGTCGAACGTAAGCATACAGTGTTTCTTTCAAGATGAATACAAACCTACCTTATGATTGTATCAATATCGAACGCATTGCAATATTGATACAAATGTCAATAAAAGGGTAGGTAGACAGCATATCCGATTTTGATAGAAATAAAGTAACGTATTGCGATGTGTGCATCGGATTCATCGTCACGTGTCGAGGTGCTCTTATTCTAAATACCACTGGCAAGAACTGAAACAGTGATTTGTCTACTTAAGTAGATCAGACTCTAATAATTCGTTCCGATGACTGAGAGGGTTTAAGGGAAACATTTGCCCAAGGCATGGACCAAGGTCCCAACCTCTGGGTGTATAGCCAGTGAAATAAATCACGTGTACATGTTCTTATGCACCCCATCTCTTTGATATTTCATCGTTACATTTGAACTACATTAAACATTAAGGTACATTGGATCCAAAGGGCGCAACACTTGAATAGCTGAATCCTAAATTCCATATACTACATTAACGAACCTGTCGTCAGAAAATGATTTATAATGTTAATATACTTTCAATAACGAAGCTCCTTAAATTTTCAACGATAAATTTTCTAGCAAAAATAAATTGCCTGGAAAATTCTGAGGATCTAATATTCTGTTATAAGTCTCTCCACAAAGATTATAAACACATCCCATTTGGCTTTATACAATCATCCGATGATGCGATTAAATAGAATTTGCTGACTAATCTAATTAACAACCCGAGGAAACAGCTGATTAGTGCGGGACTGATTTAATTCTGTTCCCTCTTTTTAGCTTCTTCATCAATATGAACCTCATCACATCATTTCATCTTGTCTTACACATCCAGGCTCATAGCCTTGTCACAGTTTTACCGCCATTTTGCAAGCTAACAACGTTACTCGACTTCAAATTCCAATACATTTCAAATTAAAACCGGTAATTATTTCCTTTTTTGACAGTTTTACAGTTCCACTGAAGTGTCCGTATGGGTAAGATGAACTCGGTAACGCATGAAATAAGACAATTAATAAAGAGACACATTTCTACAATTAATTTATGGTAATTTTGGAATTTTTGGGTAACGATATGTTTGTAAAATATAACTTAATATAATTCATTTATGTTGCTTTCAGGTTTTTGTTAATTTATTTTTTGCTCATAAATTCGTAAATATCGTAAAATTCATTAATAATTATTTGGTTTTACCTATGAAGGGGTTATAGTTCGTAAAATATTGCCGTGTGTTGATATCAACACTTACATAAACGTTAGATTATTGTGATTTTTTCTCTAAGCCTCAAGGTAATCCATCCATCATTAAACTGAGATCATGGTCCTTTAAATGATCATGGGAATTTAATTGTAAATGTAACCTTTATAGACTAAGAGTAAAAAAGTCTATACCTCCAAGCCAATGGATCTGTACTGCAGTCTTTCTAAGCTTTCGAAGGACAACGATTATAATTTAATGACGGAAGGATTACCTTAAACTTTAGAATTAATTATCATGTAATCGATCCACGACTGAGTCTCTTTTCAATCATCTATCTTCCGAAAGTGTCCACTCGCAGCTTGTAATGTATCATACTGAGTATGAAGATACATATAAATCAATATTTCCTATTTCATGACTATTTTAAGCCATATATCTAATTGCAACGAAGGCCATAAATCAAACGTGAAATAACTGCCAAATTTAACGTTCATCATATTATTTCATCTTTGAATGCACTGTAAGTGATATTGATAGGAATGATTTGCAGTTTTTATTATGAATTTCTTTACATCTGAAGGATAATAAATTAAAAAAAGGTGTTTTATATAAAGACGGTCCTCGGCTAATATTCATTTCTAAGTTTGAAGTTAGGTTAAATATAGGTACATATATTTTAATTTGGTGAAGGAATGTAATCTGAATCATACACGTACATGAATTTCGTCATGAATTAAGCTAAGTGACTTCGATGGGTTGCTGATGTTGATGTCTTTTCTTTTTAATGAGAGAATTTTTTTTGCCTTTTTTAACATATTCATACTGAGTATAAAATTTATGCAGATGTTCAGCGAAATAGTTGTTATTCTACACAAACACTGTAATGTGGTCCAAATTTTGATGGTCATAGCTATAAAATCAAGTGACCCCATGGGTGGGACCAATTTTGACCACAGAGCCATAATTTGAAAACTTGGTTCAGGTCCCCAAGGCCGAGTTACATACCAAATGTCTAAACCAGAGATCTTGTGGTTCTGACAAGAAGATCTCTTTAAGACTCTCCTATATAAGTCTATGTTAAATCATGTGACCCCTTGGGTTGGGCCAATTTGACCATGATTTAAGCAAACTTGGTAGATGTCAATTGGTCATATTTACAAATTAAATACTAAACTCCAGGTCTTTTAGTTTCTGACAAGAAGATTTTTCTAGTTTTTCATATTCAAGTCCATGTAAAATCAAATGACCCTGGGTTGGGGAAATTTTGTTACCAGGGTCATGATTTGAACAAACTAGGTAGATGTTCATAAGGCCATATTTCACACCAAATATCTTAATTCCAGGCTTTGTGGTTTCTAAAAGAACATTTTTTAAATTTTTTTTCTTAATAAGCCTATGTAAAATCAAGTGACCCCTGGGGCGAACCCCAATTTTGATTCCAGAATCATTGTTTGAACAAACATGGTAGAGGTCCACTAGACAATACTACACACCAAATAACTTAAGCCCCGAAGTTTTACAGAAGAATATGTTCAAATATTGCATTTTAAAACCTATTTTTAGCCCCATGTGACCTACTTTTTCAACCAATCAAAACAATTTGAACAATTTTGATAAAGGGTCGGATAAGGACCGATCCTCTTAAATTTGGTCAAAATTTATTCAATAGTTTTGGCGGAGATGTTGTTTAAAGAAAATTGTTGACGACGGACGCACGCACAGACGACGGATATAGGCCCATCCTAACAGCTTACCATGAGCACGTTGTGCTCAGATGAGCTAAAATGACACGACAATGGGATAAGAAACCTGGCGATTGACAGGTAGTTGTGGTGTGATAATGACGGCATTGCTGAAATTTCTAGTTAGCGGTATTGTCGATGTGATGTCTGTGTGCATGCTTGGGTTAAACGCAATATCGACTGTCAAAGTAGTTAATTCATATTTTGACCCGTTAAAGTGCTACAAACCTCTAGATATGTTCATTGATATGTAGAGTGTTACTACACCAGGTCTTATTATCCTGATACACTATCCTGACACACAGTCACATTATCCTGCCACCCAGTCACGTTATCCTAACACCCAATCACGTTATCCTGACACCCAGTCACATTATCCTGACACCCTGTCACATTATACTGCCACCCGGGCACATTATCCTGACACCCTGTCATATTATCCTGACACCCAGTAACATTATCCTGACACCCAATCACATTATCCTGACACCCAGTCACATTATCCTGACACCAATCACGTTATCCTGACACACTGTCACATTATCCTGCCACCCAGTCACGTTATCCTGACACCCTGTCATATTATCTTGACACCCAGTCACATTATCCTGACATCCAGTCATATTATCCTGACACCCAGTCACGTTATCCTGACACCCAGTCACATTATCCTGACACCCAGTCACGTTATCCTGACACCCAGTCACATTATCCTGACACCCTGTCACATTATCCTGTCACCCAGTCACATTATCCTGACACCCAATCACGTTATCCTGACACCCAGTCACATTATCCTGACACCCAGTCACATTATCCTGACACCCAGTCACATTATCCTGACACCCAATCACGTTATCCTGACACCCAGTCACATTATCCTGACACCATGTCACGTTATCCTGACACCCAGTCACATTATCCTGACACCCAGTCACATTATCCTGAAACCCTGTCACATTATCCTGACACCCAGTCACATTATTCTGACACCTAGTCACGTTATCCTGACACCCAGTCACGTTATCCTGACACCCAGTCACATTATCCTGACACCCTGTCACGTTATCCTGACACCCAGTCACGTTATCCTGACACCCAGTAATATTATCCTGACACCGGGCCATCTAGTTATGGATTTCCAACAATAAATGTATGACTTGAAACCACAACCTCTCAGGAACCTCTAGGACACTCTAACCACTGGGCCAAGGGGCCGGTCTGTCATCATATACAAGAGTATTAACACTGGCTTGTTATTTAAGTGAATATTGACATTAGATAAATCAATTCATAAAAGTCTGGAAACGTAAGCCCCAGGAAATAAAGGCATTGATCTAGATTAATAGATATGGAAAATCTGAGGTATTGGGACAAAATGTTGAGTATAATTATCACTATTCCAGTTTTACGTCAATTTGACGGAAATTCGCAACAAAGACCAGGCTGTAGATTCAGATTAAAATGGCAACAAAATGATGCAAAAACATAATCATACAATTCCGATACAACAAAAAAAATCCAAAGATGCCCTTGCCAACAAAAAGAAAGTGATGAAAGTCAAGTAAAGCTAAACTATCTAAATTATGCGAGTACTGCGTATCACGACAGCAGGTCGTCATATTTATCGGTGTTTGCTGGCAATGATGCCAATTTAGATGCACGAGCGAAAATACTGCACGTGCAGCGGTTTTTCATATTCAATGTAAAACGTTTGGGAAAGAATGTACAAGTAAATTCTTTGTAAAGAATGTGACATTGGTGAGAGGTTAACGGTTGCTAGGTGATTATTTGTTCTTACAGCTAGTGTGTTTCTGAAGAAAAAAAAAAAGTTTAAAAATGCTAAATACCATTATTTGTCACAAAATATGGAATATATCGAATCAGTCAAGCAAGTTTGTAGATATACAAAGAGAGCTAACATAAGGGTAATCTTCACTGCTAATCAATGTAAGTACACACATGATAGGCTAGAAAATCAATTTAATGACTATACCACAGTCAATCTTGTCTTGAAGGTCATCTACATAAATACAATATTAGCCAGTGGAACAAAGACCAACAACGCATGTTTTTTGTCAGTATCAAAGAAATGCAATAAAAATACATTTTCCCATGTTATTGGAGCTTGGGTTATTACCATATTAAGTAGTCATTTTGTCTTCGGCTTTACACTCATGGTATGATGATATTTCTGTCTGCCCAAGCAGGGGTCTGAATATAACCTGAAACTCCTACATACATGAAATACCAATAAATCAGGTTAGACCATCAATGTAACAGACATGTCATCTCCTACCCTGTAATCATCCACTAACATACGGGTCTTGTCCCGATATGCCTCGTACAGTCTATACTTAGGGTTTACATCATCAACGATTTTCAGTTCCTCCGTATACATATAGGTCAGATGGTCTGTCTGCTATGTGTTCAATAAACATATGCAGTAAAACTTTGCTCCAACGAACCTGTTTTTGTTTTTTCCGAACACCCCGATTATCCGTAATACATAGTAGGGTCCCAACAATTTGTTTATATAAAAACATATGTTCGAGTGCGGTTAAATAGAATCTGAATAACTGGAACTTTCGAACTCACAA
>CM037794.1:10453023-10503023 GCA_021229015.1 Solen grandis
GTGAATGACTTAGAAGTTATGGCCCTTGATGGGCGTATTTTGTGGCAGTCCTGACCCTTGTTTACATATTGGAATGGTCTATTTGATCTCTACAGCCATAACTGACTGGTTTTTAGCTTGACTTTTCAAAGAATAAGAGAGCTATTGCAGTCACCCTTGCGTTGGTGTTGCATGCAAGTTACTATTAACCTTATATCTCAATAACCATTCATGGTTTATGAATATGTTCCGTGACAAAATTTAATATAAATTAGAAATGTCAAAGTTTTGCATCCAAGGTACTTTCATGCTTATATCTCAGTATCCGGCCATGGGATTGATTTGAAACATCTTTAATATGTTTAGGGGTATCATTTATCAAGGTAGATAACACATGTTTGAATATATTAATAATTATGGCCCCTTTTTAACTTAGAAATTTTGGTTATAGTTGAATGCAAGGAATTTCATGCTTATATTTCAGTAACCAGGTATGGGAATGATTTGAAACATCTTTAACATGTTCAGGGGTATCATACTATCAGAGCAGATAACGCTTGATGGAATATATTGCAAATAATGGCCCCTTTTTTTACTGAGATATAAGCTTATATCTCAGTCACCAGGCATAGGATTCTTTGATATGTTCACTGGTTAAATACTATAGAGACAGATACAGATAGTTTTTAACAAAATATAGTGCATATTATGGCCACTTTTTGACTTGGACTTTTTGGTTAAAGTTTTGCATGCAATAGAAAATTTGGTTAAAGCTTTGCATGCAAGCTACTATCCAACTTACATGTATATCTCAGAAATTGTCTGTAGTATTGACTAGTTTACTAGTGTGTTTAGGGGCATCTGATAACCAAGGAGGATAACTCTTTGAATTTAATACAAATTATGGCCTTTTCTAACTTGGATATTTTGCTTAAAGTTTTGCATGCACAGTGTTATTATGCTTATGTCTCAGTAACTAGGCATGGGATTGGTTTTAGACTTCATAAACTATTTAGGGGTATCAGACTATCAAGGTATATCATTTTTAGCTCACATGAGCACAACGTGCTCAAGGTGAGCTTTTCTGATCGCCTTTTGTCCGGCGTCCGTCGTCCGTGCGTCCGTGCGTGCGTGCATGCGTCCGGCGTCAACAATTGCTTCAAACAACATCTCCTCCTAAACGGCTTGGCCAATTTGAAAAATATTTTGCAGGAATGTTCCTTGGATGAAGCTCTACTAAAGTTGTATAAATGGTTCTGGTCCATTGCATAATTAGGTCACAGGAGCTAAAAATAGATTTTTCCATAAGGCCTAGAGCTTAGATATTTGGTATGTAGCATCATCTTATGGGCCACTACCAAGATTGTACAAATCATAGCCCTATGGTGATAAATGACCCCGCACCAGGGGTCACTTGTTTTACATAGAGTTATATAGGAAAATCTTAAAAAATCTTCTTCCATGAATGCATAAGGCCTAGAGCTTAGATATTTGGTATGAAGCATCATCTTATGGGCCACTACCAAGATTGTACAAATCATAGCCCTATGGTGATAAATGACCTTGCACCAGGGGTCACTTGTTTTACACAGTTATATAGGAAAATCTTAAAAAATCTTCTTCTATGAATCCATAAGGCCTAGAGCTTAGATATTTGGTATGTAGCATCATCTTATGGGCCACTACCAAGATTGTACAAATCATAGCCCAATGGTGATAAATGACCCCACACCAGGGGTCACTTGTTTTACATAGAGTTAAATAGGAAAATCTTAAAAAATCTTCTTCTATGAATCAATAAGGCCTAGAGCTAAGATTTTTGGTATGTAGTAGCATCTAATGGTTCATTACAAAGATTTTCAAAGTCTTGGCCCTACGGTGATAAATGACCCTGCGCCCAAGTCTTCTCTGAAACCATATGGCCCATTGCTTAGATATTTGGTGTGTAGTATTGTCAGGGGTAAAATGTTTTAGATTAAGTTATATCAGAATCCTTGTCTGTTTAAAAACCTTGATATCAGTTGAAGCAATGGTACTCAGGTGAGCGATTCAGGGCCATCATGGCCCTCTTGTTTACTATTGTTATATACTGGGTATGTGAAGGGCAAGAGTTGAAATAGATATCATTTTATTTACCAACAAGCATTTTGAATAGAAGAGCATGCTGTCCTCTGATGGCTCTTGTTTTTAGCTCACCTGAGCACAACGTGCTCAAGGTTAGCTTTTGTGATCACCCTTCGTCAGTCATCCTGTGTCGTGCGTCGTCAACAACTTGCTTTAAACGACATCTCCTCTGAAACCGCTCAACAGAATTTAATGAAACTTAGCAGGAATGTTCCTTGGGTGAGGCTCTACAAAAATTGCTAAAATAAAGTTGATCCATGAAGAACTCAGGTTGCCATGGCTACAAAAAGAAAAATAATTTGAAAACTTCAAAAATCATCTCCTTCAAAACTACTGGCAAGATTTCACAAATAATTTGGTACAGGTGTTCCTTGGGTCAACCTCTACCAAAGTTGCTAAAATTATTCTGATCCGTAAAAAAACATGGCCGCCAGGGGCGGGGCTTATTTGCCTTATATGTATATAGAAAAACCTTTAAACAACATCTCCTCTGAAACCACTGGACAGAATTTGATTTAACTTGGCAGGGATGATCCTTGGGTCAACCTCCACAAAAGTTGCTAAAATAAACTTGATCCATGTAGATTTTAAAATAAATTGGTACAGATGTTCCTTGGGTCAACCTATTTATCTCAGGTGAGCGATTTAGGGCCTCATGGGCCTCTTGTTTTTTGTTTTTTTTTTCTTTCTTTTATTTATCGAGTGACACTTCATGGAGAGATTGATCCTATCAAAAACCGGTCCACAAATATATGTTGCCAGGAATTTCCCTTATAAACAAAATTAAGAAAATTTAATGTCAACAGTTGATTGATTTTACAGAAGTATTTATTTTTCCTATTTGAATATAAAAATTCCCATTAAATTTCTAAAGAAAAAAGTTCATTTTGGTCAAAAAGTAGCAAAAAGAATTTTCCATACAGGCAGTTATATAAAGTGATCGTTGATAAACTGTCCCGTATATGTATATCCTTTGCCAGGGTTAGAATTTAAGCTCATATACTTGCTAAGTGCGAGTGGAAATTTTTAAATGCAATTTACAATTTTATTTTTTTTTTTGCGATGGAAATAGAGTATCTAATGTTGAGTTAAAGAACTATGATCCAAAATCCTGCACTTACAAGATGGTGGATATCTGGAGAGAGACACAAAGACCCACCACTCTGCCATATGGGGCCCGAAACTAAAATTACATGCTCAGTTTGTTTTCACTGTATGCAGTTGTTCATAGTTTTGCACTGTGTCGTTAAAACTAACATTTGACTCTTTACAAGTAAAAAATTTAAAACTTTAGAATTGCAAGTTGATTTTTCTTTTAGCAAGTAAAAAAATTTACTACTTGCCAAAAATAGCAAGTGCAAAATCTTGTTCAATTCAAACCCTGTTTGCATTAATTCCCAAGGTGCTCAAGGTGAGCTATAAGAATCACCCTGCATCTGTTGTCCGTCATCAACAATTTGCTTTAAACGACATCTCCTCTGAAACCGCTGGGAAAATTAAATTGATGAAATTTGGCATTGATCATCCGTGGATGAACCTCCACAAAAGTTGCTGAAATAAACTTGATCCATGCAGAACTCTGGTTTCCATGGCAACCAACAGAATTATACTTTAAAAACTTCGAAACCAATGGTCAGAATTTGATTTCCTTTGGCACAAATGGTTCCCTCATATTGCTTTTGTCTTATTTTCTAAAATGAAGTTGATGAAAAAATGATGCCCCAAGGGAGTTTGCAAATTTCCTTATATACCAGTACTCTATAAAGAAAATTTCAAAATTCTTTTATGAAAGCAATGGTTAGAATTTGATTGCTTTTGGCACAAATGGTCAGCTATTGGTTATCTAACTTTATTCTAAATCAAAATTGATTTTCCGAAAAGAATAAGGCCTCCAAAATGATTTACTAACTTAAGAATTTTTTGACTGACTACTGATTATTTGAGTTTACCGTCGCTTCGACAGTATTTCAGCCATGTAGCGACGCCCAGCTAATTACAGGTGGAAGAAGACCCCGAATGCACGAAGGCATCTGGGTAGAACCACTGACCTACCGCAAGCCAGCTGGAAGACTTCCTCACATGAAAATCCGAATTACCCTGCCGGGATTCGAAACTACGCAGTGAGGGGCTGAGTGATTGCTTGAGTCAGAAACTTTACCCTCTCGGCCACGGAGGTCCTGAATTTTTTGTAACTGAAACTTGAATCTGGTTGCTGCTGGAGGTAACCACATAAGATAGAGTGACTTAAATGGTTTTCTATAAGCTTTTGTACTCTGGTTAGCAATCTAGGGCCATATTGTCTTTTTGTTTATCTTACACATTTGCAATAGCAACAAACAGCACCCTGCGCTGCAAATCGAATGAATATGTAAATACAAACATGGCTAACCCATTGAGCCGGATGGTTTTAGTCAATTCTACTTGTGTTGATAATGAAATGATAAAAATTTTGTGTTTACATACAAATAAAAGTAATAAATGTTTTAAGTGGAACTATTTTTTTTTTTAACTCTCTTCAAATATGCTATAGGTGTAAATTAGAAATGGGTTTCCCCTGCATTATCCCCGGCACAGATGACAGACAAATGTACATTTTGAGTTATGTGATGAAAAAAAACTTGTTATATGATTTGATATATTTTTTATTAGCTCACCTGAGCCAGAGGCTCAAGGTGAGCTATTGTGACCGGTCTTCGTCCGTCGTCCGTCCGTCCGTCGTCCGTCCGTCCGTCGTCCGTCAACATTTTGCTTCAAACGACATCTCCTCCTTAACCGCTTGGTCAATTTTGATAAAACTTTACAGGGATGTTCCTTGGGTGGTCCCCTTTCAAAGTTGTTCAAAGAATTGAATTCCATTTGGAATTCTGGTTGCCATGGCAACGGAAAGAAAAAACTTAAAATGTCTTCTTCTCCAAAACAACCAACTGAATTTCAAAATGTTTTGGCACAGATGTTCCTTTGGTAAGTGTCTACCAAGATTGTTCAAATTATTTGGATCCGTAAAAAAACATGGCCGCGGGGCGTGGCTAGTTTTCCTTAGATGCCTATACTCAAATCTTAAAAAATCTTCTCCTCCAAAACTGCTGGCTGAATTTCAAAATGTTTTGGCACAGATACTCCTTGAGTAAGTGTCTACCAAGATTGTTCAAATTATTTGGATCCATAAAAAAACGTGGCCGCCAGGGGCGGGGCTAGTTTTCCTTATATGTCTATAGTGAAAACTAAAAAATCTTCTTTCCAAAACTCGGCTTATTTCAAATTGTTTTGGCACAGATGTTCCTTGATTAAATGTCTATCAAGACTGTTCAAATTATTTGGATCCATAAAAAAACATGGCCGCCAGGGGCGGGGCTAGTTTTCCTTATATGTCTATAGTGAAAATTAAAAAAAACTTCTTCTCCAAAACCACTGGCGTTATTTCAAATTGTTTTGGCACAGATGTTCCTTTATTAAATGTCTTCCAAGATTGTTAAAATTATTTGGATCCGAAAAAAAAACATGGCCGCCAGGGTCGTGGCTAGTTTTCCTTATATGTCTATAGTCAAATCTTAAAAAAATCTTCTCCTCAGAAACCACAAGACATGGAGCTTAGATATTTGGTGTGCAGCATTGTCTACTAGATCACTACCAAGTTTGTTCAAATCATGGCCCTGGGGTCAAAATTGGCCCCGCCCCAGGGGTCACCTGATTTTACATAGGCTAATATAGGAAATACTTGAAAAAATCTTCTTCTCAGAAACCACAAGGCCTGGAGTTTAGATATTTGGTATGTAGCATGATCTTATGACTCTCTACCAAGATTGTTCAAATTATGACCCTGGGGTCAAAACTGGCCCAACCCCAGGGGTCACTTCATTTAACATAGGCTAATATAGGAAAAACTTGAAAAATCTTCTTCTCAGAAACCACAAGGCCTAGGGTTAAGATATTTGGTGTGTAGCATTGTCTGGTGAATCTCTACCAAGTTTGTTCAAATCATGACCCTGGGGTCAAATTTGGCCCCGCCCCAGGGGTCACCTGATTTTACATAGGCTAATATAGGAAAAACTTGAAAAATCTTCTTCCCAGAAACCACAAGGCCCGGGGTTTAGATATTTGTTATGCAGCACTGTCTAGTAGATCACAACCAAATTTGTTCAAATCATGGCCCTGGGGTCAAATTTGGCCCTGCCCCAGGTGTCACTTGATTTAACATAAGCTAATATAGGAAATACTTGAAAAAATCTTCTTCTCAGAAACCACAAGGCCTGGAGTTTAGATATTTGGTATGTAGCATGATCTTATGACTCTCTACCAAGATTGTTCAAATTATGACCCTGGGGTCAAAATTGGCCCCTCCCCAGGGATCACTTGATTTTACATAGACTTATTTTGGAAAAAAATCTAGAAAAATTTCTTCTCAAAACCCACAAGGTCTGGAGTTTAGATATTTGGTATGTAACATGGGCTAATAGACCTCTACCCAGTTTGTTCAAATCATGACCCTGGGGTCAAAATTGGCTCTGCCCCAGGGGTCACTTGATTTTACATAGCCTAATGATATCAGGTGAGCGATTCAGGGCCATCATGGCCCTCTTGTATCAAATAAATACTTGTGTAAGATCCTCTCTATATACAACATACACTTGAAGAAAAACAAGATAAGATTTAAAGCTGCAAACAGTCAGTACAGGTTTAACGGGTCAGCATTCCAATTCTCCAAAGCACTGAGGTACTCAACACTCAAGGTAAAATCCCTGTAATGTTCCGCTACATTTTGGACCTCATGTCCTTCCACGGAGATAACCAAGGTTTCCTAATGTTTCATTAGAATACCTTGGTTATCATGGTAGAGGTTACGTGGTCCAAGACGAAGCAGAACCATTACAGGGACTATACTTTAAGGACAGTACCAGGATTTGTTGTTTGTTGGCCCAGTCTGCAGATAATGTGAGTGGGTGTCTATATAACAGTGCAGCAACTCTATAATATTATGTGTCATGAAGATGAAAGTCTCTTAATGACAAATACAGACAAGAAAATGTTAAGTTCATGTCAACAGATAAACAACTTGCATCTTGATCTTTTTTTAGCTCACCTGAGCACCACATGCTCATGGTGAGCTATTAGAACAGCCCTGTGTCTGTCGTCTACAATTTCCTTTAAACCACTGAATGATTTTTTCCAAACTTCACAGGATTCATCTTTTTGAGGCTCTCTTTCAAAATTGTTAAATTGTTTTGATTAGTTTAAAAAGCATAGGTGCCCGGTATATTGCTATGACCAAAAGACTGGCCATTTAAAAAAAAAATACATTTTTTTGTTGGAAGAGATCTGACCGACAGAATCTCGCCATTCTCATCGATATAAAACTATAGAAAAACTACAGTCACAATATCAGTGTTGAATTGTATGGACAGATACTGTTGATTGAAACAAATCTAAATTAAATACTGCTCTGACTTGAAAGCCAATGTTGTGAGAACTGTGAAGATATATACTGATAGGTTTTGTTTTGGGTCTTCATATGTAGTTTCTGAAATAGCCAAGCTCACCCCCTATTTCTTACTACTTATGAAGTGGGGCAAAATGTGCTCAAGTGAAGTTCTATTCCCATAGGTTTTGGGTCTTCATATGTAGTTTCTGAAATAAAGCAGCTCACCCCCTATTTCTTACTACTTATGAAGTAGGGCAAAATCTGCTCAAGTGAAGTTCTGTTCCCATAGGTTTTGGGTCTTCATACGTAGTTTCTGAAATAGTCCAGCTCACCCCCTATTTCTTACTACTTATGAAGTGGGGCAAAATCTGCTCAAGTGAAGTTCTATTCCCATTGGTTTTGGGTCTTCATATGTAGTTTCTGAAATAGTCCAGCTCACCCCCTATTTCTTACTACTTATGAAGTGGGGCAAAATTTGTTCAAGTAGAGTTATATTCCCATTGGTTTTGGGTCTTCATACGTAGTTTCTGAAATAGTCCAGCTCACCCCCTATTTCTTACTACTTATGAAGTGGGGCAAAATTTGTTCAAGTGAAGTTCTATTCCCATTGGTTTTGGGTCTTCATATGTAGTTTCTGAAATAGTCCAGCTCACCCCCTATTTCTTACTACTTATGAAGTGGGGCAAAATTTGTTCAAGTGAAGTTCTATTCCCATTGGTTTTGGTCTTCATATGTAGTTTCTGAAATAGTCCAGCTCACCCCCTATTTCTTACTACTTATGAAGTGGGGCAAAATTTGTTCAAGTAGAGTTATATTCCCATAGGTTTTGGGTCTTCATACGTAGTTTCTGAAATAGTCCAGCTCACCCCCTATTTCTTACTACTTATGATGTGGGGCAAAATCTGCTCAAGTGAAGTTCTCTATTGGTTTTGGGTCTTCATACGTAGTTTCTGAAATAGTCCAGCTCACCCCCTATTTCTTACTACTTATGAAGTGGGGCTAAATTTGTTCAAGTAGAGTTATATTCCCATAGGTTTTGGGTCTTCATACGTAGTTTCTGAAATAGTCCAGCTCACCCCCTATGATTTCTTACTACTTATGAAGTGGGGCTAAATCTGCTCAAGTGAAGTTCTATTCCCATAGGTTTTGGGTCTTCATATGTAGTTTCTGAAATAGTCCAGCTCACCCCTTATTTCTTACTACTTATGAAGTGGGGCAAAATCTGCTCAAGTGAAGTTCTATTCCCATCGGTTTTGGGTCTTCATATGTAGTTTCTGAAATAAAGCAGCTCACCCCCTATTTCTTACTACTTATGAAGTGGGGCAAAATTTGTTCAATTGAAGTTCTATTCCCAAAGGTTTTGGGTCTTCATATGTAGTTTCTGAAATAGTCCAGCTCACCCCCTATTTCTTACTACTAATGAAGTGGGGCAAAATTTGTTCAAGTGAAGTTCTATTCCCATAGGTTTTTGGTCTTCATATGTAGTTTCTGAAAAAGACCAGCTCACCCCCTATTTCTTACTACTTATGAAGTGGGGCAAAATTTGTTCAAGTGAAGTTCTATTCCCATAGGTTTTTGGTCTTCATATGTAGTTTCTGAAAAACCCCCTTTCTTACTACTTATGAAGTAGGGCAAAATTTGTTCAAGTGAAGTTCTATTCCCATAGGTTTTGGGTCTTCATATGTAGTTTCTGAAATAGACCAGCTCACCCCCTATTTCTTACTACTTATGAGGTGGGGCAAAATTTGTTCAAGTGAAGTTATATTCCCATCGGTTTTGGGTCTTCATATGTAGTTTCTGAAATAGACAAGCTCACCCCCTATTCCTTACTACTTATGAAGTAGGGCAAAATTTGTTCAAGTTTTTCCCTTATATTAAGAAGACAAAATTTCAAGTGTGCCATGTGAGATGTTAGTTCTTGTATTTTGATTCATTTTGATATAATTATGTGTATGTTTTCCTCCAGATATTTCATAGACCTGTCAATGTCTGAAAAAGTAAATAAAAGTTTAAGAGTTTTCTGTGTTTAGGGTTCACATATATCAATTTCGATTGATAATGTCCCCCAGTTTCTGAGCAATTGTGTGTGTGTGTCAAAATGGGCTTTGTGACGGGTCTGGTGTGGTGTGCTTCAGCCTCCACTGCTGACTAGCCAGCTTCTGGTGAAAAGGGAGCATTAGTCTCCCCTGCCATTATACATTGATGCAAATCAATTTGTTTCTAATAAATGTAAAAAATATTTCTTTTATCTACATTTACAAAAATATAAATTGATAATTTTCAGAATAGTGTCCTTAAAGTATTAATAAACATCTTTGTTTTTAGCTCACCAGAGCACAATGTGCTCAAGGTGAGCTATTGTGAGTGATGAATGTCCTTCGTCTGGTGTCAGTCGTCAACATTTAACTTAAAACGACATCTCCATCTAAACCACTGGGCCAGTTTTAAAGAAACTTCACAGGAATGTTTTGTGGGTGATACCCTTTCATAGTTGTTCAAAGAATTCGATACCATGCAAAACTCAGGTTGCCTCTTGCAACGGAAAGAAAAAACATATGTAAACATTGAAAATCTCTCCTCCAAAAATACTGGCCAGATTTCAAAGTTATTTGGTGCAGATGTTCCTTAGGTCACTCTCTACCAAGAATGTTCAAATTATTTTGATCCATTGAAAAACATGGCCACCAGGGGGCAAAATTCATTTTCCTTTTATTTATTTAGTAACTTCAAAAATCTTCTCCTCCAAAAATACTGGCTGGATTTTAAAGCTATTTGGCACAGATGTTCCTAAGGTCACTTTCTACCAAGATTGATCCATTGAAGAACATGGCCGCCAGGGGGCAGAGCCCATTTTCCTTACATGCATATAGTACAAATTTGAAAAATCTTGTGCAAAAGTACTGGCTGGATTTCAAAGTAATTTGGCACAGATGTTCCTTAGGTCTCTCTCTACTAAAATTGTTCAAATTATTCTGATCTGTTGAAAAACATGTCCGATAAGGAGCAGAGCCCATTTTACTGATATGTGTTTTGTACAAATTTGAAGATATTTGCTTTCTTTTCCTCCCACTAATACCTGGTTCTCATGTGAGTGATCCCAGGGCCATCATGGTCCTCTTGTTTCTTGCATCAGTATCTTTCCATACAATTCAACACTAATATTGTGACTTAAGTTAATTTTCTTTAGTTTTATACATTAGAGAATGGTGAGATTACGTTTATAAATTATTATTTTTTTAATTTGGTAGTTTTTCGGTCAAAGCAACATATAGGACACCTTTGTTAAAAGTAGGTCACAGGAGCGAAAAATTGAAAAACTTCTGCAAAACTGCAGGGCCTAGAGCTTAGATTTTTGGTGTATACATGTAACATTGTCTAGTGGACCTTTACTAAGTTTGTTCAAATCATGACCCTGTCTCAAAATTTACCCCGCACTTGATTTTACATGGACTTATATGGAAAAACTAGAAAATATTCTGGTCAGATACCACAAGGCCTGCAGTTAAGATATTTGGTTTGTAACATGGCCTTGTCAACTTCTACTAATTTGTCCAAATCATGGCCCTAGGGTCAAAATTTACCCCACCCCAGGTGTCAGTTGATTAATATAGACTTACATAGGGGAAAATCTTCTGGAGTTTAAATATTTGGTCTTAAGATGGGGAAAGTGGACTTCTACTAAGTTTGTTCAAATCATGACCCTAGGGTTAAAATTGGCCCCACCCCAGGAGTAACTTAATTTTATATAGACTGATATAAGAAAAAATCTTAACAGAACTTCTTGTCAGAAACCAATAGGCCTGGGTTTTAGATGTAAAATGTGTAACATGTCTTAGTGGACCTCTACAAAATTTGTTCAAATTATGGCCCCAGGGGTCAAAACTGACACCACTCCAGTGGTCACTTGATTTTATAGTTTTGAATATGGCAATGATCTTCAAAATGTTGACCACAGGTACATTTTGTGTGGAACTTTGATGATCTTGCAGTATTTCTGCCTGAGTTATATATTAAGTAGGGCTGCTATAATAAGCATTGAAGCCAATGTTTTTCAGGTGAGTGACTTCAGGACCTTCTTGTATTGATCTCCTTCTGAACAGTGATGAAAAGAGGAAGTCTGGTCACTTACCATAGTAACTATTGCCAGTGATAAAACTATGGTGGGCTCTTCAGTGGAAAGGAGAGAGAACTGTAAAGAGGTTATCCGAATATTAATTATGATTCAACCACCGATTTATTCGGGTCGTACTATAGTGGATATTCGGTGAATCTCTATATAGTCTTCATCCCTCCAGATTGAAGAGTGAGACCAGAGTAACCAGCCATAGATGAACTAGACAGCATTTTATCATTGACCATTATTAAAGTTACCATGATAAGTGATCAAACTACTAAAGGTAGGCAGATCATAAAAATACTATGAGTAACTCTTGTTTATATGGTCTCAGTCAAAATCTTAGCTGTCTCCCTTTGCTTGATAAGTCTCGACTACGAGGTAATTCAAAAGTTTTTAATTTGGCTGCTTTAGTACGTAGTCTTTTAAAGATGATGAAAAATCACACTGGAGTGATGCAAAATATCCATGTAATCAAAATACAAAGATTATAAGGTTTAAAAAGAAGCTTGAAGAGCTTTAAGCTCCCTTGCTTAGCATACAGTCTTTTAGACACGCTTTGACACTGGCATAAATGAGCAGACCAGACTAATATTCTGTTAGTAAGCTGGTAATTGTATCATACATGCAAGTAGAAAAAGTGGTTAAGTAAGATTCATACAGGTATATTTTTTTATCATGAATATTATTTTGGTTAAGTTATAATGATTGTTTTATTTAACATATGTATTATGATAAATGTTTGAGATGGACATTCAACCTCTCTAAATATGTCAGGTGCAAGATCAACCTTGAAATGGTGGGGTGCAGGGAGCTTGCATTCTCATAAGACCTACAGGATGGGGTTGATTACTTGATTTGTCTCACTTAATTTTTGTGCCACCTGCTGTAAGCAGAGATTATACACAGGGATCACTTCTACACCATCTATCTGTTAATCTTTTTCTGTCTCACTTCTTTCAGCAGGTGACACTAATCCAAGGAACACCTCTTGTCTTTTTAAAGTAACTTAGTATATCTAAAATGATAATATTTCACATGCCCATGCTTAAATATCACAAGCACTTGGGCTTGGCACATAGTATTTGGGGAAAAATTTATTTATGCTCTATATAGTTTATAAAACATTCATCTTTTTTTTTCTTCTCAAAATACTATGTTCCAAACCCCTGTGATTTCATGTAGGACATTGCTGATTAAAACCATCAGACAGTGGTCAAAATAAGCCCAATTACTTTACTTAAAAAAATATATTTTATATGGATTTGGAACAAGATTTTACAAATTATACTAATCCTTCTTGACACTTCCTGGGCTGGACCAGAACTGAAATATGCCTGGGAAGGTCAAGTAAATTCCTTGCGAACCCAAGCAGACATAAGTCTCCAAATGATTGAAATACTGTCAGTGGGATGTTAAACCAAACAAAGTTACTGTATCATGCTGTACTGTTTTGTGTTACTGTATCTGTAATGTGTTCTTGTGTCTGTAATGTGTTCCTCACAGAATCATACTGAAATGTGTCAAATGACTGAAATTCTGTTTACTGGGAAATGCACAAACTGAAGGAAATATTGCAGCCAGCTGCATATTGGTAATTCTGTCACTGTTTTTACTTGCAACAGAAAAAAGAATGTAAATTGTTAGTTGTTATTGCCCTATATAATGTGTGCACAGGTCAGAATGCCGGAGAATTGATTCAGATTTAAAACCTAGTTTGTCACTTAAAATATGTCAACCCTCAACTGACATAATAGAAGGTATAATTAAAAAAAGCAATCAAGCTAAACTAAAAAAAAAATATTCTTCTAGATTGGTATCATTTTAGCCTTCACTACAATAAATTGGAAGAAATAGAAAAACATACAGCTTTATTCATTTGCATTTAACACAGTGAAATGCTTTAGTGCATTTATATCTCTTTCAGGGATCTGTTAATCAAATTTAATAAAATTTCATCTATTGCAGAAATTTTCTGAGATTCTTGTTAAAAACCAATTTACAAGGAAACCATGCACATTAATTACTTTTCTAGCTCTTATTTGTTTGGCAGATTGGATGAAAACACCATGAGTATATACATAAATTTAATTGTTTCATGCTGGGTAAACATTTTCTGTTCAAGATATGTATTTTTAAGCCCAATTTCGTGGAAACAACTGCAAGTGTAACAATTCTGACAAGTGAATATGCATTAATTGAACTGTGAAAGAATTGCCTGGGATTCTCACTTAATTTTGTAATGTTTTCCAATGTCGATATATCACTTTCATCATATTAATAGAAATATACTCTCTGCGTGACATAGTTTTGTAGCTGCCTTCTGCAGACATTGCAGTTATTCAAGTGAGATGCAGTATATGATCTTAGCATATCTGGAAAAAAATTATTGTTCACTGTAACCATGTTAACCCTTTCCCTCATATAGACTGGTTTAACCCTTTCCCTCATATAGACTGGTTTAACCCTTTCCCTCATATAGACTGGTTTAACCCTTTCCCTCATATAGACTCATTTTGACACCCTCAATAGGTACCACATAAAGCCTGATTTGCAGAAAACCACAGTTAAACCTTACCAAATTTAATTACAAAATCCTCATTTCCAGACCACTGAGGAGAAGCAAACAGCATAAAACCTGATCAGCCTGCGAGTTACTCGCAGGCTGATCTGGTTTTATGCTGTTCGCATAGGTCTTTTCATGGTATCCTCTATGAGGGAAAGGGTTATTTCAGACTTAAATAATAGATTTGAAAGTGCACCATTTCTTTAGTACTCATTCTTTGAATCTAGGCTCTTTCTATTTGTTTAACGATTGCCAGCATTGAGTTCTACCTCTACCAAAATTTGCTAAAATAATGCTAGCCCATAAAAAAACATAACTGCCAAGGTCCGAGCCAGTTTTACTATTACTGTGTATATTGTAAAAATTTCAACTACCTCTTCTCCACAATAACTTTTAAAATTTGAAGGAAAAAAAAAATGACAGTCATTCCTCAAAGAATCCTCTCCAAGATTGTTCCACACAACATAGATAGACAAAAAAAATGGAATGGTATTTGACAGAACAAACTATGACTCAACGTGAAGGCAGGGACTACGCACATTATCAGTTCTTAATACATGTACATGTAATATGTAGACAGTCAAGGCATTCCATATTTATTTCCGTAACATGGATTTACATTCAAGTTGTTACAACTTTTTCCATATCCATCTTTATGATTCCTGGGTTGAACCAGTACTTATGGGAAATTCTTGCTCCCAGTGGGGATTAAACCTGTTACCCTTGAATCCATAATTAATGGACCACGGAACCCTAGTGAGTGACTGCATGATCCACCTCTTAGGTTCTTTCTTTAAACTGATCTAGATAAAGGATTCTGCGCATATTTAAATCTGGTTGAGACTTGGAATTGAATTCTGTTTTACCTTGAAAAGTATCCTTGGGGAGGCAAAAGAAATGAGAATGCTAAAAACAGATGACAGTGTTTGTGTCACCTACTGTCACTTTTCCATTGTCTGTCTGTCTGTCCGTTACTGTGCGTCACACTTTTTCAGTCATGCTTCAGCAGGTGTCACATGTGTTCCAAAGAGCTCACTTGTTCTAAGATATAATATATCCCCATGCTGATAAAGCTGATGAAAACCTGCAAGTACAGTGAAATACTTTGAAGAAACACCTTTTGGATAAAAGTCACAAAGACTGCAAAGCATAGGTCATATATCAGAGTTTAAGTTTTTTGAAACCTTAAGGGAAGTCTGAAGTTTTTTTCCTCCCTCTTTTTCATGAAGGATGCCTGTATATTGGAGAGACAAAAGATTTAAAGACATCTTTAAAGAACATTTTTAGGATAGTCTCTAGAGATTTTTTGTGCCTTTCCATCACAGTGTCAGAGTAACCTGACATGGTTTTCTGTTGTCTGTAGAATAATAGTACAAAGACAATGCCATATACCTTGAGAGTATAGAGGGTAAAAAATAATTATGTACTCTAAAAGTTCTCCACCTCGACCATCTTCACAGAAGAGCTAAAAGATAATGAAAATTCAGTTAAACCTCACCAGAGTAACAGATAGGCAGGGTATTAGAGTATATACCCAATAAATTTTGACAAAAAAAAAACAAACAATAGTTTTCAGAATTAAAAAAGAAACGAAAAGCAAAATAAAAAAAAATAGAACCGCAAGCTGCAGTATCTTGGTTTTCGCTTTTAACCTAATCAACTTGAACACTTTATTTCAACTCAGCCACAATTTTCAATATGAAACAGAACGCAAAGGTTTTTTGAAGACCTACTCTCATTTGCACAGTTTTTTGTTTAATGTTAGAACATTCAAACTCCTCTAGCGCAAATATTTCCCCATACCCTATACTTTGAAATCATCACATTCTGTGGTACAAGGAACAAAATGCTGAAAACCGCATTTCAATTAGACTTTAACATTTTGAGTTATAGGCAAAAGAGTAATTTTAAGCAAAGCGCCCTCTAGCGGCAAAATGAGAAAAAAAATTGATAAAAATTTTACAATTAGGTAATTAGAAATTCAGCAAATAGTTCAAACAAGTATATAAGTCGCACTAATCGAACATTCTTTTTCTTTTATATCACAATTTTAAGCATAAAAACTGAATAACAATTATTCCAAAAAAAGGATCAAACTTTGGATTGTCGTAAAATGAAAAGATCCAAGTCCGATCTTCAAAAACTAAACATTATACGGAAGAACTATTTAGAACTAAAACTTTTGTTCATATACTCTCAATGAAATATTTTTAGATTTGGAGCACTTTGGGGCCAAAAAAACCCACAATTATCGTAATATGACCTTGACCTTTTCAATGTTTTTTTAACTTTAATTGTGAGGCCCTTTCAAACATAACAATACATAACTTGTGAAAATTTCATGAAGAATGAACAGAAAGAAAAGTCAGGGGCGACAAAAAAACATGTTTTTGAAATTTTAATTTTTCCTAAAATTTAGTGAAGTTTGACCTTTTCTTGAGGACAAACCATGCATTTCTTAAATTTGCCACCACATATATTTTGTACGTATATGTCTTGCAAATCATTTGCAGCAAACAGAATTCTTCTATCTGATTTCTAACAAAAATGGATAGGTTTTTCGTAGACCTACCCTCATCTGCACAGTTTTTTACGAGATTCGAACTTTCAACCTTCCGTTACTAGCTCAAAAAGTTTCAGCCACTCATATCTACAAACTATCATATTTTAATAGGCTATCAACAAGGAACATAATTCAATTAACCGCATTTGGATCAGGCTTCAACTTTTTGAGTTATAAGCAAAAGAATGATTTCAAGAAAAGCGCCCCCTAGCGGCAAAATGAGAAAGAAAATTGATTAAAATTTTACTGTTTGGTACCTAGCAAAGCAGCAAATAGTTCAATCAAGTATACTAGTCGCACAAGTCAAACTTTTTATTCTTAAAAATCAGAATTTGAAGCATAAAACCTGATTTACAATTATTCCAAAAAAGGATCAAACTTTGGACTGCCGTATAATGCCCAAATCAAGTCCGATCTTCAAAAACTAAACATCACTGGAAAGAGCTCTTTAAGAACTAAAACTTTTGTTCATATACTCTCAATGAAATATTTTTAGTTTTGGAGCTATTTGTGGCCGAATAAAAACACTATTATTGTAATATGACCTTGACCTTTTCAAAGTTTTTTTAATTTTTTTATTGTGAGGCCCTTTCAAACATAACAATACATATCGGTTTTTCGTAGACCTACCCTCATTATTTCACTTTTTTCCAAGGTTCGAACATTCAACCTCTCCTAGAACAATTTTTTTCCTGTACTCGATGATGAGATTTCCATCATATTTGATTGGGCTGTCAACAAGGAACATTATGTAAAAAAACGCATCTAAATCAGGTTTCAAATTTTTGAGTTATTAGCAAAACAGTGATTACATGCATTGCGCCCCGTAGTGGCTAAATCAGAAACAAAAGTGAAACGTTTGACCATTTAGGCACATGTTCAGATAAAGATGACTCCATGCCCAAAATTTCATAGCTGTAGCTTTTTTCATCTGGCCGCTAGGCTGGACACAAAAATGGGTGGAATTGGAAAAATAATAAAAAAACAACAACAAATCAACAGAAGAAGAACAATAGGTTTTTGCCCTGCAGAGGCGAAAACTTAAAAATGAAAACTCAAAAATTTGGCAGTTGTATACGAAATATACAGAATAATTCACATTTGTCAAAAAAAATAAATAAATTGCACAAATACCAAATTCATATACTATTTCAAAATAAAAAGTTATTTATAGCTCTGCCTAACATATAAGACCAGTATTGGAACTGAGACCCCTTTGGTCTTAATAGCTTATTTGTCCAGAATAGTTAATTGGCCAGTATTTTTTAAAAACTTGAAAGCTAGAGAGGCCATCACAGCTACAAGGATTTGCATATTTTTTGTTGTATTCAATGTTAGTTGTGTTTTTCCCCTGTTTTATGGCACAACCCCCCCCCCCCCCCCCCCTAACAATGGCCTTTTCTCCCCAAAAAGTGGAAAAACAACAGCAAAAACACTGATCTCTATTGTGATTGTTAGCCTATGCATTAATCTTATTCACTTTTAATCATTTAATTATAGTTGTATATTGATTAACTCTGGAAAACTACTTTGTATTTCCCCCATAAATATCTTCTCATATCAGTCAACTGCCACATGATTTTATAAATCACCAGAGCACAACCTGCTCAAAGTGAGCTATTAGGATCACCCTGCAACTGTCATCCGTCATCAACAATATGCTTTAAATGACATCTCTAAAACTGTGGATAGAAATTTATGAAATTTGGCATGAATGTCCACAAAAGCTGCTAAAATAAACTTGATCCATGCATAACTCTGGGTGCCATGGCAGCCAACAGAATTTTACTTTGGAAACTTCAGAAATCTTCTCCTCTGAAACCAATGGTCAGAATTTAATTTCATATAGCACAAATGGTCACCTCATGGCTGTCTACCATAACTGATGAAATAAAGTTGATCACTTAAAAAATTAGACCATAGGGGTTTCCTAGTTTCCATAATATAGCTTTATATAGAAATTTTAAAAAAATCTTCTATGAAGCCAATGGCCAGAGTTAAATTCCTTTTAGCACAAATGGTCACCTCATGGCTGTCTTCTGTAACTTTTAAAGCCCCAGTGCATTTTAACTTAGAATTTGCAAGGAAATAATATATTTTTCAAAATTTCAAAATGGCAAAGCCTCAAATGATGCTTGATTAACCTGTTAATGTTTAATTAAGCACACATAATGAAATATTTAGGAAAATTTAATGAGAAAAATGGACAGTGCCTGTTCTGTTCAAGGTCATATATATTTACTGAGATCTGTTTTTTCTTGTAAAAAAATTTTGCTTTTCACTTATTTGATTCTTTTTCCTTATTTAGATCAATGGAAAATAACAGACAGGGGTTATCAAAAATATGTGGAATTTTTATGTAGCATAAAAATCATTTGAAATATCACCCTGAAAGTTTAATATGCCATTTTGGAACATATAATCTAACAACATTAAAATCTTGTGGTAATATATCTTTTTACATATTACTGATATAATTTTATGGTTTTATAAAAACACACCATCGCGCTCCTGATGCAGTCTATTAATACAACGTCAACTTATTTTTTTTAAAATCAGAAACATCAAAGATAACTGAGATGCCCTCACATTATTTACTATTTGTGAATATAATCACTACTTGTTTCCATACATGGCTTTTCATGTGAGGAAGCCTTCCAGCTGGCTTGCGGTAGGTCGATGGTTCTACCCAGATGCCTCTGTGCATTCGAGGTCTTCCTCCACCTGTAATTATCTGGACGTCACTATATGACTGAAATACTGTGGAAGCGACGGTAAACTCAAATAGTCAAGTCATACATGGTTCTGGCGGAGAACCAAGTGCTCATACATGTTAGCGAACTATGTCCAGCCAAGGCCTGAAAGAATTTGTTGTATACTAATGGTTGAGCAATTCAGCCACTGACTCAAGCCGTTTACCCCGCATCTTGCCTTCCAACTTTCAGTCGACACTATATTATTATTTTATCATTTATTATTATGATTACTTTTATTGAGATTAATAAATTTTAGCTCACCTGAGCACAATGTGCTCATGGTGAGCTTTTGTGATCACCCTGCGTCTGTCGTCGTGTGTCGTGCGTCGTCAATAATTTGCTTTAAACAACATCTCCTCTGAAACCGAACAGAATTATATTAAACTTGACAGGGAAGATCTTTGGGTGGACCTTCACAAAAGTTGCTAAAATAAACTTGATCCATGTAGAACTCTGGTTTCCATGGCAACAAAAAGAAAAAATGTAGAAAAAAAAATTAAAAAACATTTCCTTCAAAACTACTTACTTGATTTCAAAATGTTTTGGTACAGATATTCCTTGGGTTACCCTTTACCATGATTGCTAACATTCTGATCCATAAAAAGAACATGGCTCCCAGAAGCAGGGCTAATTTACCTTTATATAGTGAAAACTTTAAAAGACTTCTGCTCCAAACGATTTTAAAATGTTTTGGCACAGATTTTCTATGGCTACCAAGATTGCTCCTTTAGAACAGTGGTTCTCAGGTGAGTGATATAGGGCCATCATTGCCCTCTTGTTTTATTATTGCAGTTGTTTATTTCTCGTAATTATTAATCATAATTTAAACTACATGTAGTATGGTTGAGATGAAATACCCGGGAATATGGCAAAACCTATAGGAGCAGGATCCAGGGAGTATGGCAGATGAGTTACTGTCCCTAGCTCCATCATTGATAACTCCATGTTCGTTTTGAGGTTGGAGGGGTGGCTATGTGCACAGGTGTGTTGTCCTCATAAAATAAAAGTGATTGATTGGAAGTCTGAGCCTCCTCTTGACCAACACACAGACAAGATCACTTTTATCCATGTTGAGGCACATCTTGACATTATCAATTAACTTTACCTTGGTTGTCATCCTCCGCAACCCTGTGTTTTTTTGCATATGTTCTCACCCCCGGGATGACTCATTTTTCAAGTGTCTAGGTTGGTGTCATGCCGAACATGATATTAGCGCAATTTTAAATTTTCGCCATGTCTGTTATTTTCATACGTTATCATTATACAATATCATTCTTACCTTATGGTTTTGCTTTGCATTCACAAAAATGTCACCAGATAAGAAAACAACTGACACATTTGACGTAATTGAATAAATTGGATGTCAGTTCACAGAATTTTATCTCCAAATTTAAGTTTTATATTGAATTTGAATTTTGGTTTTGGTTTTTAGGTTAATGCACTAAACGCTTATATACACTTTCGTAACACCATAAAAATGCTTTTTATTGACAAATCAAATTTAAACTTAAGTGCTGAGAATATATCAAAATTAATAGGCATAAAAAATCATTATGACTGACATCAACGTTAAAAAAATATTTAGACAGTCCGCATATTTTTGGATAACCCCTTGTATATACATGAAAGTTAAACATCTGCATTACATTTCTAGTGAATATTGGTTTCTTGATAAAACCTCAAAGAAAAAGTGCAAAGAATGTAGATATACAGTAAAACCTCACTCTGCGACCAACTCATTTTCACGACCATCTCAATATTACGGGCACATTTTGTCAGACCCAAATTTTTCTCTATATATTTCAATGGTTGCTCTCCTCATTAATGTGGGCCACTCAAAATTGCGTAAAAAGACCTCTAAAATCGGACCAAATCGTAAAATTAGTCTTCTTTTGACCTCAATAATGCGAACGATGGTCCTGTGAAAAAGTTGATTCAAGTTGTCATTTTACGACACCTGGTTTCCGGTACAGGTGAAGGTTGCACGTGCCGTAATTTGGATGTTTTGATAACACGGTAGATAAGATTTGATGGAGAGTGAAAACAATGGGTGAGATGGGTAATATTACGTAACCGAGAGCAATCTTGGGATCTACGGATGTATTTCCTGTCAAGCTAACGAGTATTTGTTATATGTCCAGATGAGTTGCCCCTGATTAGCAGTAACAATCACCGTGACGCGTTTCGATTGTCTAAAGTTTTGACAGTCGTTAATTGGCACGAAGACTTTCCACGAAAACATAGACTAAAATAGAATTAGATATCCCGTCATATTAGTCAATCACTTTCATAACTACTTTCCAAAGACTTTGATTTAAAACTGAAATCAAACATTAAGATCTTTAAATTGAAAAGAAATTGTCTTGAATCAAAACAGCACGGGGAAAATTTGGAGGCAACTAGATGATTAAAAAATGCATATTACTAAAACAATTAAATAAGCAATCAACTTAATAAATACATATATAGGAAAATTAGAGAAATTTAAAATGGGTAGACTTTTAATCGGCATGATATGACCATAGATTTGAATTTTAAATGTGAAAAAAAAGTTTTATAAAGATAATCCGGATTACATTTCATAACAAAACTTTTTAAAAACATCAAATTGATTCAAGAGATGTTATTTTCATCTATCAATTTTAAAAAAAGTATTGAATTTGATCAACATTGAAATGAAATATTTATGAAAAGACCATAACTCAATAATGAGACCAACTCAATAATAAGACCACTTTCAAATGGACCCAATAGTGGTTTTACTGTAGTAGCTTTTTGTTATTGGCATTACCCAATTCCTCTCCATAGAATGATGATATTAAAGGTCCTCCTCAATATGATGATTGTCTTTGATAGATTCCGTCAAATGAGAATAGAGGATAATTCCAAGGATATGACTAGACTTGACTATTTGAGTTTACCGTCGCTTCAACAGTATCTCAGTCATATAGTGACGTCCAGCTAATTACAGGTGGAGGAAGACCCAGAATGCACGGAGGCATCCGGGTAGAACTACCGACCTATAGCAAGCCAGCTGGAAGGCTTCCTCACATGAAAATCCAATGACCCTGCCAGGATTCAACCAACGCAGTGAGGGGCTGAATGATGGCTAAAGTCAGCGACTTTACGCTCTCGCCACGGAGGTCATGAAGCCTCTGTAAATCTAGCCTAGGATTATTCATGTCTTTTTCATTGTGACAACAATGATAATTCTTCATAATCATCAACTGTGTTTCTGAGAAATGTTTTCTACCGTAATTGAAACCTCCAGTGTACTGAGATTCAATTAATGATTTATAAGCGAAACAAGTGAACACATCTCTAGTAAGTTGATGAGCTGCATCTCTTTCTTTTAATCTGTATTTATATATATTTTAGCTCAGCTAAGCACAACATACTCTTGGTGACCTATTTAGGATTATCTCCTAAACTACTTAATAACTGCACAGGATTGATCCTTATGAGGCCCTCTTTCAAAATTGTTCAAATTCATTTGATTGGTTAAAAAAGTAGGTTACAGGAGCTAAAATAGATTAAAAATCAACATCTTCTGCAAACTGCAGGGCTAGAGCTTAGATATTTAGTGTGTGGCATTGTCTAGTGGACTACTACCAATTTTGTTCAAATCTGACCTGGGGTCAAGATTGGCATCGCCCCTTGGGTGATTTGATTTTACATAGACTTAAAAAGGAAAAACTAGAAAAATTTGCTGTCAGAAATTACAAGGCCTGGAGTTAGATATATTTTGTATGTAACATAGCCCATTGGACATCTACCATGAGTTTGTTCAAATCATGGTTTTGGGGTAAAAATTGACCCTGCCCCATGGTCACTTTAATTTTTTACATAAACTTGTAAAGGAAACCCCTATTAAAAGATCTTGTCAGAAACCACAAGATCTGGAGTTTAGATATATGTATTATGTAACATAGCCTAGTTGAACTGAACCAAGTTTTCAAATTATGGCCATAGGATCAAAATTGGTCCCACTCCAAGGGTTTTTTGATTTTTTGATTCTATAGCTATGACCATCAAAATACAGTTTTGTGTGAAACTATGATTATTTTGCTGTACTTCTGTATGGATTATGTATTCAGTTTAACTATGTTATAAAAGGCATTGAAGGCAATATTTCTTAGTTGAGTGATTCAGAGCCATCTGTTGTGTATAGAATGCAAGCAGGAAACCAACTCGAACCGTTAGCAATCTTGTCGAGTGACTGTTAGTTACCGGTTAGTGAATGTGTTGGCTGTTTTTTTTTAAAGTTTTCTGCTAAAGTAAGTTATGGTATAGTCAGAAAATAACTGCATACCAAGAAAAAGATATTGATTTTCTGAGTGTCTTTTTGTTGTGTTTTTGCAGCAGACGTTAAATACAGCACAATTGCATCTGTCTGGAAATATCACATCAACTGTCTAGCCAAATTAGAATAATTGTGACAGCTTACGTAGGTAGGTAAGTAAGATGTGAAATTTAAAATCATAAAAAATTTCTTCATAGAAACCTATGGGAATACAGATAAATGTGCATCTCACATCTGTATTATGATCTGTAAATACCTTGAAATGAAAGAAATCTGCATGAACAAGGTGTTTTCAATACTGTATTCTCCTAAAACCCTCTATTAAAGATATAAGTACTGCATTGTGTAATATCAACAGTATGTGAATTACATTGGGGGCTGTATGAAGTGGATGGGAATCTAAAGATGGAATTCATCTTATGGCATTATATAACTACTATACTAAACTGTTGTAAATATATCTGGTCATGAAACACGAAATTCATCTCTGCTTGATCTAAGCATAATTAAAAAAATAAGGTCCACAATTACTGATAATTCAATGTAACATGAACTGGTCCTGGTGGCAGAGTGGTTGAGCACCTACCCTGGAATCAGGAGCTCTTGGGTTTGGTCTCCAGTGGTTGAAGCACCTACCCTGGAATCAGGAGGTCTTAGGTTTGGTTTCGAGTGGTTGAAGCACCTACCCTGGAATCAGAAGGTCTTGCGTTTGGTCTCCAGTGGTTGAAGCACCTACCCTGGAATCAGGAGGTCTTGGGTTTGGTCTCCAGTGGTTGAAGCACATACCCTGGAATCAGGAGGTCTTGGGTTTGGTCTCCAGTGGTTGAAGCACTACCCTGGAATCAGGAGGTCTTGGGTTTGGTCTCCAGTGGTTGAAGCACATACCCTGGAATCAGGAGGTCCTGGGTTTGGTCTCCAGCTGCAACACATGAAAGTTGTTAAAAGAGTTCCTTAAAGTGTAGCTCCATAGTAATTAGTTTCAGGACTGGTTGGCCTGGTGTCAAGATAATGTGACTGGGTGTGGTATCATGGCACATGTCTATGGTGTGATACTGCAGTATGGCAGCAATGTCTCTGTCATGTAGACTAAAGTCCCAAAGTGACTGAAATACTGTCAATGAGCATTAAACCCATACAAAGTAGCATAGGATGTTCAGTGAGTATTATAATCTCTGTACTAACAAGCAAGCAAATGGTGTTGATCTCTTACACTGATAGGTGACTACTTTGTAGTCAGAAATTGACCACATCAAAAACTTCTTACTATTCTCACCTCTTTACAAAAACAGACTAGTTTAAACCCTTCGTATGTCACCTGCTGTAAGCCACTGCTGGAGTCACTAGGTTAAAGGTCAAAGTCACAGTGACCTTGATTTACTGGGCTTGTATGTGAAAATGGTGACCAAACCGTTTCTGATCAATAACTTGAGAACGTATGGGCCTAGGAACTTCAAACTTAGTATGGAGGTTGTGCATTACCAGAAGATTACTTCTTTTTATTTTGGGGTCACTTGGTCAAAGGTCAAAGTCACAGTGACCTCGAATATGAAAATTGTTTCCGATCAATAACTAGAGAATACTTGGGCCCACATTCATCAGACTTCATAGGGTGATTGGTCATGGCTAGTAGATGACTCCTATTGATTTTTGGATTACTTGGTAAAAGGTCAAGGTCATAGTGACTTGATGGGAGTGAGGGGAGCAAGGGGGGCATATGTGTCGTTCTGACAACTCTTGTTAGGATGAATTCAAATAAGTGTCATATTTACCTTTGAAAAGAGTCACGTTTTCTGGTACATGTTTTGCAATGCTGTTTATATACACTACAAGTCACATTATCAAAGACTTTTCCATGTGAAAATGACTTGGATTTTATAAGCCCCTCAAATATGTGAAATTAATGAAATGTGACAATTTAAAAGATCTCAAATTACTTCCAGAGGATATTTGATTGTTTTAGTGGAAGGTGCAGTATTCATTGCGTGAACAGATGAAATAGCCACACACACAAAAAATTTTATCTGTGTTCAAAAGATTTAAATAATATTTTTAAATGGCAGCAATCTACTCAAAAGCATAAAAAAAAATCATCACCTTAGTCACAATGTTTATTGGCAGCTTTATTGGATACAGTGGTTTCATGATTTCTCAATTTGACAATTCATTGAATACACTCAAAAAAATTTCTAAACGTCCACCTAGATTTTTCATAATTTTAAAGAAATTGGGTATACAGTTTACAACTTTTATTTTTTGGGTGTTTCTTTTACTGCCAACATTTCAACAATCAAACAAATGCATATGACTGTACACCTTAAATATTGTGCCACATCATAACTTATACATTGTTTGAAATAAATATAATTTTGCTTGAATTAAATGTAAACCCTCTTTCATGTAAAATTATGAAAAATCTATAAGTGAATGTATAGAAATTCCTTTTAGTGTACTGGCAATGACTTGAGTTACAAGCTTGGTGCCTTGATTTAGCCCTTCTTACTTCATATAAATATCAACATTTGATTTGGGATTCCTCAAGCTCTGTGCCTCGTCCCTAGATAGTATATCCTATATAATTCTTCAAAGTTGTAAAATTCTGTGTACAATTCTTCAAAGTCGTAAAATTTCTGTGCAATTCTTCAAAGTCGTAAAATTTCTGTGCAATTCTTCAAAGTCGTAAAATTTCTGTGCAATTCTTCAAAGTCGTAAAATTTCTGTGCAATTCTTAAAAGTCGTAAAATTTCTGTGCAATTCTTCAAAGTCGTAATCATTTCAACCTGTACGTCCTTGGCAACCAGGCCCCATGACCACCTGTTGCTGTGATTAATATTTTGAGATATAGATAGAAAAAGAGAAGGAAGAGAGCTGCACAGGATCCAACAAAACAAAGCATAAAGTTGGTGTTTATTCCAAGTATGTAAAAATAACCCATCGCTGCCATATATGAAGCTAAAATAAAGGTTGTCAATTAAATGATTGGTAAATAAAAAAAAATATATATATTTTTTACTTTATTCTCACACAAAAGGCTGATAAGTATGCCTGTGGTATTGTTTCTTATGGTAATAAATACTTTATGTTTAGAAAAATACTTTAAATTAAAGGCTAGGGATAAAAAAAATTATTAATGAAAACAATGTTTTAGGTACCAACAAAGTTAATGTCAACATTGTCTGACCACAAGGAATCGCGAGACTATTGTTCATTTCTAGATTGTCAGACACCTCTTTTCCTTTGACAAACTTGTAGTTACTTAGAAAGATGGGCATGCAACGTGAAAGATGTAAAGGGGGAATAATGTTAGTTCCATGAAATAAATGTGCCTTGATGATAATTACTGAATCATGGACTTAGACATTTTAAGATCATTTATATAAGAGTTTTAAACCTGTAATTATCAGTCTAGCTAGGCAGTCTTCTGATCAAGTACAAGAAAGCCTTGTAAGCGAATACTGCTGAAGTCAGGTCACGATGATGGCTTTTTAGCTCACCTGAGCACAAAGTGCTCAAGGTGAGCTTTTGTGATCGCCCTTCGTCCGGCGTCCGTCGTCGTGCGTCGTCCGTCGTCAACAATTTGCTTTAAACGACATCTCCTCTGAAACCACTGGACAGAATTTAATGAAACTTGGCAGGAATGTTCCTTGGGTAAGGCTCTACAAAAGTTGCTAAAATAAAGTTGATCCATGAAGAACTCTGGTTGCCATGGCAACAAAAAGAAAAATAATTTGAAAACTTTAAAAATCATCTCCTTCAAAACTACTGGCCAGATTTCAAAATAATTTGGTACAGATGTTCCTTGGGTCAACCTCTACCAAAGTTGCTAAAATTATTCAGATCCGTAAAAAAACATGGCCGCCAGGGGCGGGGCTTATTTGCCTTATATGTATATAGAGAAACCTTTAAACAACATCTCCTCTGAAACCACTGGACAGAATTTGATTAAACTTGGCAGGGATGATCCTTGGGTCAACCTTCACAAAAGTTGCTAAAATAAACTTGATCCATGTAGAACTCTGGTTGCCATGGCAACAAAAAGGAAAAAAAAAATGAAAACTTTAAAAATCATCTTCTTCAAAACTACTAGCCAGATTTTAAAATAAATTGGTACAGATGTTCCTTGGGTCAACCTCTACCAAAGTTGCTGAAATTATTCCGATCCGTAAAAAACATGGATGCCAGGGGCAGGGCTTATTTGCCTTATATGTATATAGAGAAACATTTAAACAACATCTCCTCTGAAACCACTGGACAGATTTAGATTAAACTTGGCAGGGATGATCCTTGGGTCAACCTTCACAAAAGTTGCTAAAATAAACTTGATCCATGTAGAACTCTGGTTGCCATGGCAACAAAAAGAAAAAAAAAATGAAAACTTTAAAAATCATCTTCTTCAAAACTACTGGCTAGATTTTAAAATAAATTGGTACAGATGTTTCTTGGGTCAACCTCTACCAAAGTTGCTAAAATATTTCATATCCGTAAAAAACATTGCCGCCAGGGGCGGGGCTTATTTGCCTTATATGTATATAGGGAAAACTTTAATCAACATTTCCTCTGAAACCACTGGACAGAATTTGATTAAATTTGGCAGGAATGATCCATGGGTCAACCTTCACAAAAGTTGCTAAAATAAACTTGATCCATATAGAACTCTGGTTGCCATGGCAACAAAAAGAAAAAAAATATGAAAACTTTAAAAATCATCTTCTTCAAAACTACTGGCCAGATTTTAAAATAAATTGGTACAGATGTTCCTTGGGTCAACCTATTTATCTCAGGTGAGCGATTTAGGGCCATCATGGGCCTCTTGTTTAAACTTGACAATGCTTTATTAGTAGCACCACTATTAACCATGTACTTTCCCTGCTGGCTAGAGTTCTTAGAGTGTCCGCCTTGAGAGTGGAAGTTTGTGACTTTGATCCCCAGCCATAACATAACAAAGTCATAAAAATGGAACTGATAGCCACTCGCTTGTTGATCAGCATATAAGAGTAGCTCCGTGACTGGTTGGGTGTGGTATCATGCCATATGTCTATGGGGTGAAACTGTATTGTGGCAGCACTATATCTGTCTCAAGTAGACAAACTCTCAATCAAAGCGCTAAAGGCACTGAAGTTTTGTGTGTCTCCATTGTCATGAGTCGTCCGGTGTCAGTCGTCAACAATTTACTTAAAAATCTTCTCCTCTGAAACTACTGATGGGAAAGTGATCAAACTTTGCAAGGATGTTCCTAAGGTGATCCCCTATAAAAATTGTTCAAATGGTTCCATAATTCTGTTTCATATTAGGTCACAGGTGCTAAAAAGTGGAATTTTAAAAAATCTTCTTCTCTGAAAACACAAGCCCTAGAGCTTAGATATTTGGTGTGTAGCATTGTCTAGTGAATCTCTACCAAGTTTATTCAAATCATGGCCCTAGGGTCAAATTTGGCCCCTAGGGGTCACCTGATTTTCTAGGTTAAGGAAAAAACTTGAAAAATCTTTTCTCAGAAACCACAAGGCCTGGAGTTTAGATATTTGGTGTGTAGCATTGTCTAGTGGATCTCTACCAAGTTTGTTCAAATCATGGCCCTGGGGTCAAATTTGGCTCCGCCATAGGGGTCACTTGATTTAACAAAGGCTAATATAGAAAAAAACTTGAAAAATCTTCTTCTCAGAAATCACAAGGCCTAGATTTTAGATATTTGGTATGTAACATGGACTAGTGGATCTCTACCAAGTTTGTTCAAATCATGGCCCTGGGGTCAAAATTAGCCCTGCCCCAGGGGTCATTTGATTTTACATAGCCTAATGAAATCAGGTGGGCATTATGGCCCTCTTGTTTAACAACCTTGTGAGTGTTATTCACCTATTTCCTGAAGCTTACTGGAAAAAACATTATCTTCTGGAAAATCCCTCTCATAAAAAGACTTCTGTGATTTTTTGGTGCTGATCAAAATGAAGTTAGTTTTCCACAGTTTTTCTTCCAAAATTTTACTTCTGATAAGATTGTTTGCAAGTTTTAAGGAGGGTTTCATTAAATACAGTGTAACCTCTGAAATCCGAACACCTGTGGGACCTACCAAAAAGTTCGGATTTTGGAAGTTTTCGGAATTCAGAAGTCTGGATTGGATTAGACTAGCACATATGTAACGATGTTTATTAATGGTTGTGAAAAGTGTCATTTTTGTTTATATGTGTAACAGTGTTTGTATTGTTTGCTAAGCGTATTTATCATCAAATCCTTTAAAGCTTTACCTGATACGTACATACAGTAGAACCTCGCCATACCAAACATCGTTAAACCGAATTCCTCGCCATTTCGAAGTTTATTTTCGGTCCCGATTTCTTCCTTCTTATTTTAACTAAAAATAAAATGTTTAATCCGAATTTCGCTATTTCGATTTTTTCGCTATTTCGAAGTAAAATTCCGGTCCCGAGGTCACAATTAATGTACATTTTTCAATTTTTATTTCGAAGTCAGATTTCATAAATTTTCGTGAACTAATTATCGTTCTTATTATCATTCGTATCCGGGTCAGTAAACAAGTTTATTTTGCGGAGGCAATTGGAGTGATGGCTCAGGCAAGTTTTTCACACCTTTTTTCGAGATTGGGTTAGGCAACGTGTGTCCCACCGGAAATGTTGATTATCGCTAATCGATGTCTGACAGGTTGCATAATATGCACGTGCCAGAAGATAAACCCAGGTGTCAGATCTTTAGTACATTCCATATCATAGTGTTCGTCACCGGCATGCAAGGCATGCAGCATATCGACGGTAAAAATATGTATCATTGTTTGACATGGTAGAATGATTATGTTCATCAGAAGCATCTATGTAGATCATGATATATTTTCATTACTTTTCATAACTTGCAAACAGTATATACGTACACCAAATAGGTGGTTTTCATGGCATAACGATTTCCACAATATGCACCGGTAATGAAAACGCAGACATGCACGCTCACAAACTGAAATTTCCATCGGATTTTTAATCCGAATAATCGTTATTTCGAAGTTTTCAGCTTGGTCCCAAGGACTTCGATTTAATGAGGTTCTACTGTATATAAATATTATATATGTTTGTATTTTTTTTTTTTTGCAAAACAGTTATATTGATGTGATTTCCCATAATCAATTATCTTACATCTCTTTCTCTCCCCCTCCCTTCCTCTTTCTTCTCTCTCTCTACTTGCCTTATATTTCCCTCTCTCTTTCTCTATTTGCCATTTCTTTGTCAAAATGGGTTATGCTAATGTTGATTCCGAGCATTATTTGTCTTTTTCTTTCTTTCTCTCAACTTTAATTTTTTCCACTTACAAAAATCAACACATTGTCCGATGTAGCCTAATTAAATATGTTTTTAACAATACCACAATTACACTTAAACTGTTAAAGATGTTTGTTGCAAAAAAATATCAATTAATCCACTTATCACCACCTTAATCATTTACAATGTGTCACTATCTAATTGCCTATGTATTTGCCAGCGCAAACTTGGAGGCGCAAACATGTTGTGATTCTTATGCTTGTCAAAAAAAATAGGCAAATTGTGATTTTAACGCGTGTCAAAATAACGATCACCGCTCATTAATAAACAATCAATTAGGGAGAAAATTAGGGGATAAATTGCCTACAGTTTCCAGTCTGATTACCTGTCAAGCTAGTAGCACTGTTCGGATTTCAGAGGTGAAATAGTGTTGATATAACCCAATATTTACAAAATTATTGTACGGAATTCAGAATTAAGAGGTTCAGAATTCAGAGGTATTATTTACATATAAACAGAAGGGAAATTTCGGGACCAAGAAAATTGTCCAGATTTCAGAAGTTTCCAGATTTTGGAGAGTCTGGATTTCGGAGTTACACTGTACTGTAAGTTTTATCTGAACCAGTAACATTAAGCTTATTCTGGTGATGTGATTTAAGTTTTAATTATACCGGTATAGAACTACAGCAAATTTTGATTAATAAACTGATATTAAAATCAGTTATAAAATCCAGCCATGCACCAGCTGTGACTACGTCCTTTACTATTAAACCAAAGATTAACAAAGTTAGAATAAGAAATCAGAAAATCAGTGGAGTTTATCATCTATGAAATGTGTTCAAAGATTTTTTAGCTTGACAAGAATAAGAAGAATATAATAAGAATGAAGAATAAGGAGATCTAAACTACTGCCCTGAGCAACAGTGTTGCGGCAATGGTGAGTTTTTCATACCAACTCACTTTTTCACTGAACCCTTTGAGGTATTGCTTTGAAACCTGGAATACTTATTTTATGATCATCACTTCCACCTCTAGGCAAGATTATGTACATGTAACTCTGTCATGGATTTGACCAAATTATGCCCCTTTTCTGACTTAAATTCTTAATAATCCTTTTGTAATAACCCATTTTTTCACTGATCCCCTTGTGATTTTATTTTCAAACTTGGAATATATACTTTGCCTTATATTGCATTTTTTTTATTGACTAGCACTACAATAAACTAGCAAGCAGTCTGATGGACAGCTCTTGTTAATGAAAGGCCCCTCATGCAGTAGTAGTGGTAGTAAGTGCATTGGGATGATTCACTGTGAAGCTGAATCAGAGGTAAAAATATTAATAAGCGATAACTCCTGACTAAGACTCCTCTCTCAGAAATAGTCAAAGCAAATATTGGAACCTTCAGGAACTATTGGAAAACGTGAATACTTTTTCATTAAGTCATAGATGGTTGTTATTTACAAAAAATAAAATGATCCACCATCATTAGTTATCACACTTTTGTTGTTTAATTTCCATTATATAAAGGTTTGACTTTTTATTTTGTGTCTGATGTCTGATTTACAAAGGATCCTAGAAAAAACTGACGGAAATAGACAAGACAAAAGACACAAGAACAACAGTTCTGAAATACTTTATCATGTCGCCTACGTAACATGGCAGAAACATAGGGATCACTTTGTCTGTTATCACTGATGGCGTTATCACACTTTCTTGTTCGGAGCATAACTTGAACACTTTTTCATGGATTCAATCCAAACTTGGAACATGAATATCGTATAAGGGGTGTGAAAGTGCAGTACACAAGGCTCGTACCTTAAGCTAATTCTAATTCTTGTATTATTCCCCTTAGCTGGTTTGTTTAACCCTTTCCCTCATAGAGGAAACCATGAAAAGACCTATGCGAACAGCATAAAACCAGATCAGCCTGCGAGTAACTCGCAGGCTGATCAGGTTTTATGCTGTCACTGCTCCTCAGTGGTCTGGAAATGAGGATTTTGTAATTAAATTTGGTAAGCTTTATGTGGTACCTATTGAGTGCGTCAAAATGAGTCTATATGAGGGAAAGGGTTAAAAGATATTTTCTGGTGCATTACCTCAGTAGGTTTGCATGGATTCACTCCAACCTTAGAGCATAGATACCTGGAGTGTTGATGTGAAATGCTCAAGAACTGTAGCTCTTCTCATTCTTGAATCATTTCCCCATAGTTGATTTTATACCAAAAAAAAGAAGAAAATCTTAGCTGGTTCCATAATGAGGTGTAGATGTGCAGTTCACATTGTACAGTGCACAGGAACCGTAACACTAGCCCGTCTAATTCTTGAAGTACTCCCCTTAGTTGTGGGGGGAAAAAGTGAGACAAAACTTCAATACCACATGATGAATTCACTATAAATTTACATATACTTTGCACACCTGAAATGTAGTTAAACAGGTAGAAAAATTGCTTCTTCAGAAACAGGCCAATTTTTATCATTACAGTGAATGCCTGTATCATAGTGAAACGGTATCATTTTTCTCTCCTCAAAACCTGACTCCCATTTTAGCTAAGAAACGTGAAATGATTACTTTTAGAAAAATAATTTGATGTATTTAATTACAAAGTTTTATTAAAATGACTTAAAATGTACTATATAACGGGTTATTTCTGTGGGTGTAATATTCTGCATTTTTGGCATAAAGATGGGTTAGTTTTTTTTCTCTACAGATTATTTTTCTGCGATGTCTGACACAGGAAGAATTTATATCTGCGCTTGCTTACCTTGCTATTTAAAGCAAACATATCTAAATCTCTTATTCTAAGTATTACACCTAAGAAAGTTCACTCTATATTACGTCTCGCAAACTCTACCGTCAACCATACTGTACACAATTAAACAGCTGCTTAGGTTTAAATTAGTAACATACATGACTCAATTCATTGCATGAATTTTTAATAGTATGTTTATACATTATCAAATGCAAATTTTAAACTAGATTCTTCATCTGTAAATTAATTTCGAGGGCAATTCAATCAGAGAGAAAACCATTGGTATACGTGTGAAAATATGCACAGTTTACATTGTTTGGCATGTAATTAAGACCCCGAGGCAGAGAAAATCTTCCTGTACCCAAGTGAACCTGGAAAGTGACGTGTGTCATTGATAAGGGAAGATTACAATGAAATGTGGTCAAACTGTCATATTTTTACTCTTTGTTCTTTTCATCTATTTCCTGTAATTACAAACCATTCAACAATTTAGTGAAAACTACATAGACTTGTTGGAACAGACTCTTGTTGGTATTAGAATTATCGTCATAGTGTAGTTCATATTGATCAGTATCTAATGATCTTAAGAGTTTTATGCTGCGAATATTTTTCTACTGAGAGTTAATTTCCACGGCTTTTATTTCTACAGGTTTGTGTTTATCCACAGAATAGCAGAAATAAATTACACGCAGAAATAACCCGCGTTATAAGCGTTTTGCATTTGTTTATTTTAGTGTTTCAATTTTCTAGTAAATAGGATATATTGTTTTTAATAAGAAAAAAACCAATAAAAACGTAAATTTGCATATTTTAATAAAAAATTCAAATTACCTGAAATTTTAAATGAAATAAAATCTCTGAGTGTTTTTGAATTTTTATTTTTATGGTTGAATTGATCGATCATTAGCATAAACTATTTAAAATAGTTGATTATATTTATTATCTTTGAATTATTGATCATTTATGATTGTCTCATTTTACACATTTTTACGCTACAGGTATTTTAATATTTAACAAAAACGATTACATGCTTTACTGAACTACACACTAGTAACATTGAAAAATATTTTTAACCATTTTCAATCTTATTTTATGGTATACCAAAATAATTAACATTAGTAAGTGTCCTGTATGGTGCATTATAGCCTTTACATATGTTTTCATGTGCTTCAGTAGTTCAGTTGTGTCCACAAATGAAGGTTAATATGTTCAGTGTTGAAAAACTAGTGACAACCAAAAAAAAAAGTATTGGTTTATTTCAACATTGTCCAACATACATTTTAATAAAAAACCGCCCATTCACGCGTCCAGTTTTAAACCTTAAAAAAAAGCAGCCGTCTCATAACGTTGCAGGCATTCACGCTAAAGATTGGCCCATTTCTGAGGCAACGTTTTTTTTTACCCATTTCAATACACTACAGGCATTCACTGTAAAGATTGAGATTTTTTTTTTACCCATTTCAATACACTACAGGCATTCACTGTAAAGATTGAGATTTTTTACCCATTTCAATACACTACAGGCATTCACTGTAAAGATTGAGATTTTTTTTTTACCCATTTCAATACACTACAGGCATTCACTGTAAAGATTGAGATTTTTTACCCATTTCAATACACTACAGGCATTCACTGTAAAGATTGAGATTTTTTTTTTACCCATTTCAATACACTACAGGCATTCACTGTAAAGATTGAGATTTTTTACCCATTTCAATACACTACAGGCATTCACTGTAAAGATTGAGATTTTTTACCCATTTCAATACACTACAGGCATTCACTGTAAAAAATGACCCAGTGCTCAAAAGATATTAGAAAGTAAATATTTGTTGTATTCTACCATACTTTTCAGGTGTAAATTACAAAATATAATAAAGGATGACATTTGAGTCATGTAGGTGGTTTATGGGTTCCGCACCTAACCACCAGTCCAGTATCACAGAAAACATTTAGTGGTTTAGGTGATATGAGTCAAACATGTGTCATTACATGTACTTGCCTTTTAAAAACTGAAAAATAATCTCTACAAAATCTTGTAGGGTTGGTACACCAATGTCACAATGCTTCAAGTAACTTACCTGCTCATTGGAGGTGACTGTTACCTAAAAATAGCTATCAATTGTAATTTGGTACCTTGCTTACATTCTGCGATAAAATGGGTGTGCAACAGCTCACATTAGTGACAGTTACGTTCACTGAACACGCTACTGGCAGTGGGAACACACAGTCTTCTGATAGTAGTATTACTGGTACATCAGCCCTGTATTCAGAAACTGATAACACTCACTATTAATGTGAGCATTTGCATCCCTGCTTTATCATAGTACAGTATATAGAATGCAAGCAGGGAACCAACTTGCAACAGTGACCATTAGTGATAACTGAACTCATTATTGAACTTTAACAATAACAGGACACAAAGATGAAACCCAGTTAGTATTTTTAACCAACAGACATACTGAGATATTTAATGATCAAAAAGATCAAAACAAATTAGTCGAAAGCAAGCTGCCTGTAGCTGAAAAATTATATCTCCTTTTTTTCAGCAGACGGAATAATCCTTGTCTATGTCTGCAATCACCAAAGTACTGCCTGACCTGCAGGTTTTTTCATACTAAATTGCAGTCTTTAACATCAGTTAGAATATTCATTATAGCACAAAGTCATAAAGAAAAAAGAAATGTACTCTATTGATTTTTGTTCATTTGACAACTGCTTTGTCAAAACATTTGCATTTTTTAATTGGCTGCAGATGGGGACATTCTTAATGAGCCTTTTTTTTTCAATTGATAAATATTGTAACAAATTGCTGTAGCGTGTACTAATTGCTGTGTACTAACCTAAATTATCTAGGAGAAGAAGAAAACAACAAAGCCAATTAAGACCTTAATACATGTAAGATTATAGACAGGTCTGATCGTATTGAAACCAGCCCTGCATTCAGTTAATGTTCCTGTTGTAGAATGCTAGCAGGGAACCAACTGTCAACCATTTGCTAACATGAGTGACTGTTAGCTGGTACTCCTCAAACTGAACAGACGCATTACTGATTTTTTGTAATCTCTAAGGTAATGTTTGAAGGTGAACTGCGTAAAACCTGGTAAGACAGCAAGGTCCAGCTGGTCATATTGTCTGGCAATATTAACCTGAGACCTCTAAATACTCAGTGATCTTTCTTCGGCAATTTACGGTTTCCGAAGTAAAACACATGGACTTTATGTATGATACAACACGTATATATATTACTTTGAAACGCATAAGTATCACATGCCCTGGTAGCCTCAATGATAATTTGCATAAGTATGAAGCTGGTGGTGGTGGTTTCCAAATCTAACTCAAACCACAAAGTTAATATTGTTCATATTTTTGTTGAATTTTGACCAATATGTTAAAAAATGTACTACATACACATTGCACAATTTTATTGAAATTATTATTGTTACTCAAGAGGCCTTACTAAATAGGATTTACAGAAGAAGAAAATAAATAAAAAGACACCAGCAATATACAAATTATTCATTCATCCTCTTGCATTGAAAATAATTAAAAATGCATTTATAATTGAAAATTAAAAAGGAATAATTGCATTGAGGATTCGAGCCTGCAACTTCTTGATTATCAGACCACTGAGCCACACAGACTTATTTAGACTGTGATGCATAAAAACCATACTAGCATTGAAAACAAATGTTTGGATCATAATAATCACAGAAACTAACGAAGAGCATCCCGGAGATTAATCAGTCTCCAGTCAATATAGACAAAACAGTGATAGGAGACTATAAGCATATCAAAAGTAATCAAAGTATACATCACTTGATTGATTTACTTAATTTTGGTTTTTGAGGGGGAAGGATCTGAAATATTGATCAATTCATTTGTATTATTAATACTGTTATAATTAGGTTAGTTGATATATACATGTATCTTAATTCAAGGCTTAATTATTCATCAACTGAAACCAACAAGCAATTAACTCCATTGATCTACACATATGGTTAATGAATGAATCACAATAGGCAGCCATATTTATCCAACAAAAGGATGTAGGCAGCCATGGGTAACTGACAATGGATGTAGGCAGCCATGGTATCTGACAATGGGATGTAGGCAGCCATGGTATAATGATGAGCAGCCATAGGTATCTACAATGGGATGTAGGCAGCCATGGGTATCTGACAGTGGGATGTAGACACCAATGGGTATCTGACAGCTGGATGTAGGCAGCCATGGGTATCTGACAGTGGGATGTAGACAACCATGGGTATCTGACAATGAGATGTAGGCAGCCATTGGTAACTGACAATGGGATGTAGACAGCCATAGGTATCTGACAATGGGATGAAGACAACCATGGGTATCTGACAATGAGATGTAGGCAGCCATGGGTATCTGACAATGGGATGTAAGCAGCCATGGGTATCTGACAGTGGGATGTGGGCAGCCATGGGTATCTGACAGTGGGATGTAGACAACCATGGGTATCTGATAATGGGATGTAGGCAGCCATGGGTATCTGACAGTGGGATGTAGACAACAATGGGTATCTGACAATGGGATGTAGGCAGCCGTTGGTATCTGACAATGGGATGTAAGCAGCCATAGGTATCCGACAATAAGATGTAGGCAGCCATGGGTATCTGACAGTGGGATGTAGACAACCATGGGTATCTGACAATGGGATGTAGGCAGCCATTGGTATTTGACAATGGGATGTAGACAGCCATAGGTATCCGACAAATGGATGTATGCAGCAATAGGTATCTGACAATTGGATGTAGATATCCATAGATATCCGACAATTGGATGTAGGCATCCATAGGTATCGGACAATTGGATGTAAGCATCCATAGGTATCGGACAATTGGATGTAAGCATCCATAGGTATCTGTCAAAAGATGTAGGTAGCCATGGGTATCTGACAATGGGATGAGAAGGATCACCCATATTCTCATTTTCAATAATACATAGTGCTTAATTAAGTTTTCCTAAACATTTCTCTTTTAGTATTCACTGGGAAACAAGTTCTTAAAACTTGTAGTTATCCTTTTCAACAGTTTCTGTGTTGGACTAGTACTTTCTCCTGGGAAGGTCACAAGCTGTTCTTGCCCCTACATTGGGCTTGAACCTACACTCTTCAGACCTGCAGTCATGCTTCCACTGGAGCATGCTGCCAGTTCGTGTAAAAACAGACTTGACATGCCAAATTATATTATTGAAAATTACAGGCAGTTGTATCCTAGTTTGAAAAGACAGCATATTGGGCAGGAATGAGAATAACTATTTTAAAAAGTATTTCAAAGATGTTTCTGTGCACTAATTCATGTAAATATAATTATGTGAACTCTATATATATATATATATACAGTCAAGACTGTCATATGTGACCTTCAGTGGGACTTTCAAGAAAAGGTCACATATGACAGGGAGACTTTAAAACCAGTCTCAAAAATTTAAACAATTTTTATTGAACTGGAATTCCTTATATAGCAGAATGAGTTAAAAACAGAGATGTACAAGGAGTTCTATGTTTAATACATTGATATACAACACAATCTATTACACATTATAGATGAATTTATACAAATTATTTTCTGTTTATTGCAAAGATTTTACTTATATTTTGTTTCTGAAGGAGGGGGTGCACAAAATACATGAGAAATTATTTTTTTTCGTATTTTTACAAACTTTACCTCACCCACTAGAGAAGCCGTAAATGGTAAAGCCTACATATATTACATGCGTAAAATTGATATTTAAACTTGATCGTACATACTAGCCTGTAAATTAATGTCTATTTGTGATTTCTTTCATGGTTTTGTACAATATATTCTTAAGAAATCATTGTTCTCTTTTTCCAGGGATGTGTGTATACAATCCATCCCTGCTTTTTAGCTCGACTATTCGAAGAATATGAGAGCTGTTGTAGTTGCCCTGGCGTCGGCATTGGCGTTGCAGCTTTTGGTTAAAGTTTTACGTGCAAGTTACTATCAACCTTATATCTCAATAACCATTTATGGTATTGACTTGAAAGTTAATAAATATGTTCAGGGGCATCAGACAACCAAGGTAGATAACTCTTGACTGAATTTGATATGAATTATGGCCCCTTTTTAACTTAGAAATTTTGGTTAAAGTTTTGCATGCAATAGAAAATTTGGTTAGTTTTGCATGCAAGCTACTATCTAGTTTGTATCTCAATTACCATTCATGGTATTGACTTGAAAGTTTATGAATATGTTTAGGGGCATCAGACAACCAAGGTAGATAACTCTTGATGGAATATGTTACAAATTATTGCCCCTTTTTAACTTAGAAATATTGGTTTAAGTTTTGCAAGCAAGGTACTTTCATTCTAATATCTCAGTATCCAGGCATGGATTGATTTGAAACATCTTTAATATGTTTAGGAGTATCATACTTTCATGGTAGATAACTCTTGATGGAATATGTTACAAATTATTGCCCCTTTTTAACTTAGAAATTTTGGTTAAAGTTTTGCATGCAAGGTACTTTCATGCTTATATCTCAGTATCCAGGCATAGGATTAATTTGAAACATCTTTAATATGTTTAGGAGTATCATACTTTCATGGTAGATAACTCTGGATGGAATATATTACAAGTTATGGCCCTTTTTTTAACTTTGAAATTTTGGTTAAAGTTTTGCATGCAAGATACTCTCATGTTTATATCTCAGAGTCCAGGCATGGGATTGATTTGAAACATCTTTAATATGTTTAGGGGTATCATACTATAAAGGAAGATAACACTTGATGGAATATATTAAAAATTATGACCCCCTTTTAACTTAGAATTTTGGTTAAATTTTTGCATTCAAGCTACTATCCAGCTTATATCTCAGAAATTGCTTGTGGAATTGACTAGGAAGTTAAGGAGTGTCTTTAGGGGCATCAGAAAACTAAGGAGAATAACTTTTGGACTGAATTTTATACAAATTATGGCCCTTTTCTAACTTGAATTTTTGATTAAAGTTTTGCATGCACAGTGTAATTGTGATTATGTCGCAGTAACTAGGCATGGGATTGATATTTTAGACATCATAAAAATATTAAGGGGTATCAGACTATCAAGGTATATTATTTTTGACTATTATTATGTACAGGGTATGTGAAGGGTAAGAATTTAAATAGATTTCATTTGATTTACTAACAAGCATTTTGAATAGTCGAGCGTGCTGTCCTCTGACAGCTCTTGTTTATATTGGTGTTTATCTTTTCTTACAATTCAACCAGAAATCCCATACATAAGAAGTAATTGACGACATACAAACAAATGTGATGTTTTAATCGTCATTACTGTGCCTTCCCATAAATAAAGAGTTAGTTTATTGTTGTCAATGCATTTAGACAAAATTTTGACAACTTAGTTTCGTTTTGAACAGAGCCATTTGGTTCATGATAAAGAAACTTACGGAAAAAAATAGAAGGTGTCGGTAGTTTCAGATTATTACTCAAATTATAAGCTTTAACAAGGTAACAATGCAAATGCATGTGGATACTAAAGGTGTGAAAATAACACCTGACTTGAGGAAGCAGTAGAACATTTCCACCTGTTGTGCAATCGAACATCCACAAAACAACCACAGATAAACAAGATGGCTGCCTCCACATTGTACGATTAAAGAGATGCGCATTATAAAAAGTGTGAAAGTTGCTAAATACCGTCAAAACAGCGCATTGGGAACAGGTAATTAGGGTCGCTTGTCACATAAGACAGGGAGTCGTTTAATTCTGGGAAACATTGGATAGCGGATAAAACTAAGTGGATAAACAAGAGTCGTTTAATTCAGAGGGTCACTAAGACAGTCTTGACTGAATATCAATATAACGCACACACATGTACATGCATGTGTCTCAAAAATGGGCTCACATGGTTTATAAAGCGAAATTTGCTTTTAATGGCATTTTTATTCCAAGACTACTACCTAATTTCTTTTATTAAACTATGAATAAAATGTGATTGCTGGTAAAATTTTGCTCTTATTGTCACAATTTCCCATTCATAGATTGTAAAGAATCAATTACAGGTATGTTATTTGAAAAATGATATATCTCTAATTAAGATTTCCAATTCAGAACAAGTATGTTATAACATTTTTTACATTTTCATATCAAGTAACAGACAGGTAATAGAAGTTTATTATGTGACAGGAATTTTATATTAGTCAAATATCATGATCTTCTTAGATATGCAACTTGTGTATGGAATCCAGGTCATCAGACTCTCAATGAAGCAAATCAAAGTGCTTAAGGTACTGAGAGACTAATGGCAGGGTTATCATGAAATAGCGATGAGAGAGACTGACACTCTGTATTTAACTTATACTCAATGTTAAAGGCAACAAAATCTCGAATTGGAATTCAAAAATGGCTAAAATTAGATTGATAGATCTACAGTTCAGTGTGTGTCATTGCCTAGTGGTCCTTTACCAAAGTTGTTTAACCCTTTCCCTCATAGGGGAAACCATGAAAAGACCTATGCGAACAACATAAAACCAGATCAGCCTGCGAGTAACTAGCAGGCTGATCAGGTTTTATGCTGTTCGCTGCTCCTCAGTGGTCTGGAAAAGAGGATTTTGTAATTAAATTTGGTAAGGTTTAACTGTGGTTTTCTGCAGATCAGGCTTTATGTGGTACCTATTGAGTGCGTCAAAATGAGTCTATATGAGGGAAAGGGTTAAATCATAGCCCTGGGGTCAATATTTCATGTGACCTTGATCTTTTATAGGTAATAAAGTAAAAACTTGAAAATCACAACTGAAATATCATTGGTAGCAAGAGCACCCCAGCAGTAAGTCAGATGGAGAAAAAACAGCAGGATACTGTGGTATAGACCCGTTTTTGTTACAATAATTGCCCCACTTTTTCAGCGTGAAGTCAATTAATTCTGAAAGAAAAAAAAATGCTTTTTTGATATGAAATACTGCATACTGTTGAAACAATTGCTCCTATTGGCACACAAACCAAACTGTAATAGCTTTCTTCACTCCCTGAGAAAAAAGCATAAGTATAATTTCCTGTTGGCTTTTCTTCGGCGTATAAGCTAACTTTCTAACCTCACTTTTAATCAATCCATGGATGGTAATGCAAAATAAGACCAAGTAAATATTTGAACGATTTAAAAAAAAAGCTTATACTTAGCACACTTGTTAGTTGCCATGACAATGAACTAGCTGAAATACATACCTCGTTTTCACAAATATTATGAAAGTTTCCCAAGAAATTAACATTTTTAGCTCACCTGAGCACAACGTGCTCATGGTGAGCTTTTGTGATCGCCTTTTGTCCGTCGTCCGTCCGTGCGTGCGTCTTGCGTCAACTTTTCCTTTAAACAACTTCTCCTCCTGAACCACTGGATGGATTTTGACCAAACTTCACAGGAATCATCCTTATCATGGCCTCTATCAAAGTTGTTCAAATTATTTTGATTGGGTGAATAAGTAGGTCACAGGAGCTAAAAATAGATTTTAAAAATGAAAATTTAAAAAAATTTTCTTCTCCGAAACCACAAGGCCTAGCCTTTTGATTTTTGGTATGTAGCATGATCTTATGACTCTCTACCAAGATTGTTCAAATTATGACCCTGGGGTCGAAATTGGCCCTGCCCCAGGGGTCACTTGATTTAACATAGGCTAATATAGAAAAAAAACTTGAAAAATCTTCTTCTCAGAAACCAAACGGCCTCGAGTTTAGATATTTGGTATGTAGCATGGTCTTATGACTCTCTACCAAGATTGTTCAAATTATGACCCTGGGGTCAAAATTGGCCCTGCCCCAGGGGTCACTTGATTTAACATAGGCTTATAGGCAAAAAAAAAGAAAAATCTTCTTCTCAGACACCACAAAGAATAGAGTTTAGATATTTGGTGTGTAGCATTGTCTAGTCGATTCTTACCAAGTTTGTTCAAATCATGACGCTGGGGTCAAAATTGGCCCCGCTCCAGGGATCACTTGATTTTACATAGACTTATATTGGAAAAAAACTAGAAAAATCTTCAAGGTCTGGAGTTTATATATTTGGTATGTAACATGGCTAATAGACCTCTACCATGTAGAGTGTGGTAGTGTGTAGCATTGTCTAGTCGATTCTTACCAACTTTGTTCAAATCATGACCCTGGGGTCAAAATTGGCTCTGCCCCAGGGGTCACTTGATTTTACATAGCCTAATGATACCAGGTGAGCGATCCAGGGCCATCATGGCCCTCTTGTTTTTTGTTGTTGTTTTTTGTTGTTGTTTTTTAAATACATACTTGTTTTATTAAAACATTTCTTTTGGGTGTACATTGTGATCTGCTGCTGGCCAAATGTCATAAATATCTGACCTATAGTATATCCAGGTCTACCTCGTTGAAAGGCGATTATAGTTAATGTTTACTCCACAAGACTCTTTGCCATCTGAGTTCTTATCCTTGCATATTTTGACTTCCCAAGATGAAATGCTTCACAGATAAAAATTAATTCTTACATCCTATAATTTTTCTACATATTTCATTACTTTAAACCCCATTAACGCTGCATCAAGCATGTTATTACGATGACACTGCATCCTTCAGACATGGTCAACAATTTACTTTAACCCTTTCCCTCAAATAGACTCATTTTGACGCAAAACCAAACCAAAAAACCTTCCAAATTTTTAAAACCTTTCCCCGGAGCAGCGAACAGCATAAAACCTGATCAGCCTGCGAGTTACTCGCAGGCTGATCTGGTTTGATGCTGTTCGCATAGGTCTTTTCATGGTGTCCTCTATGAGGGAAAGGGTTAAATGACATATACATGTATTCTCTAAAAGTACTTGGCTGACTTTGCAGACTTTGCAAAAGGCTAAAAAATATGTCAAGTACAAAGTACAAGTACAAATGCATTTATTCAGCAAATTAAGACCTCTGGCTCATAATACATTTCATTATACAAATATAAATATAACAATGAGGAGAGATGTGTTTTCAAATAACATTTTTTTATATAACATTTGAGCATAGATGGAGTTATTTAAGCTTTTAATATAAGAAATAATTATGATCATACTTTAGTATTCCTCCGAGTTTATTGCATTCAGTTAATGATATATGTAACAAGATACATTATTGATAATTGAATCATTGATACTTAATACATGATAAAAATGTGTATATCCTGAGGTGTACCATGCATGTGTACAAAGAGTGTTTCTGATATTTTCATATTTTTTACAATAAAAAAGGTATAGAATTCACAATCAATTTGATGAACAATATTTACAAATTTTATCTTCTTTTGGTATGTGTGTAACAGGCATGGAAATTTTATCAGACACATAAAAAGTCTGTCGGACCAATAGAAAGTCTGTCGGACCAATAGAAAGTCTGTCGGTCCAATAGAAAGTCTGTCAAATAATGAGAAAGTCTGTCAGACCATGAGAAAGTCTGTCAGACCAATAGAAAGTCTGTCAGACCATGAGAAAGTCTGTCAGACCAATAGAAGTCTGTCAGACCAATAGAAAGTCTGTCCGACCAATAGAAAGTCTGTCGGACCAATAGAAAGTCTGTCGGTCCAATAGAAAGTGTGTCAGACCATGAGAAAGTCTGTCAGACCAATAGAAAGTCTGTCAGACCATTAAAAAGTCTGTCGCACCAATAGAAAGTCTGTGAGATCAATAGAAAAGCTGTCGGTCCAATAGAAAGTCTGTCAGACCATTAGAAAGTCTGTCAGACCAATACAAAGTCTGTCAGACCAATAGAAAGTCTGTCAGACCAATAGAAAGTCTGTCGGACCAATAGAAAGTCTGTCGGACCATTAGAAAGTCTGTCAGACCAATAGAAAGTCTGTCAGACCAATAGAAAGTCTGTTGGACCAATAGAAAATCTGTCAGACCAATAGAAAGTCTGTCAGACCATAAGTAAGTCTGTGAGACTAATAGAAAGTCTGTCGGACCAATAGAAAGTTTGTCAGACCAATAGAAAGTCTGTTGGACCAATAGAAAGTCTGTCAGACCAAAAGAAAGTCTGTCAGACCATTAGAAAGTCTGTCGGACCAATAGAAAGTTTGTCAGACTAATAGAAAGTCTGTCAGACCATTAGAAAGTCTGTCGGACCAATAGAAAGTTTGTCAGACCAATAGAAAGTCTGTCGGACCAATTGAAAGTTTGTCAGACCAATAGAAAGTCTGTCAGACCAATAGAAAGTCTGTCAGACCAATAGAAAGTCTGTCAGACCAATAGAAAGTCTGTCGGACCAATAGAAAGTCTGTCGGACCATTAGAAAGTCTGTCAGACCAATAGAAAGTCTGTCAGACCAATAGAAAGTCTGTTGGACCAATAGAAAATCTGTCAGACCAATAGAAAGTCTGTCAGACCATAAGTAAGTCTGTCGGACCAATAGAAAGTTTGTCAGACTAATAGAAAGTCTGTTGGACCAATAGAAAGTTTGTCAGACCAATAGAAAGTCTGTCTGACCAATAGAAAGTCTGTCGGACCAATAGAAAGTTTGTCAGACCAATAGAAAGTCTGTCAGACCATTAGAAAGTTTGTCGGACCAATAGAAAGTCTGTCGGACCAATAGAAAGTTTGTCAGACCAATAGAAAGTCTGTCAGACCATTAGAAAGTTTTTCGGACTAATAGAAAGTCTGTCGGACCAATAGAAAGTCTGTTGGACCAATAGAAAGTCTGTCGGACCAATAGAAAGTCTGTCAGACCATTAGAAAGTCTGTCGGACCAATAGAAAGTTTGTCCGACCAATAGAAAGTTTGTCAGACCAATAGAAAGTCTGTTGGACCAATAGAAAGTCTGTCAGACCAATAGAAAGTCTGTCAGACCAATAGAAAGTCTGTCAGACCAATAGAAAGTCTGTCAGACCAATAGAAAGTCTGTCAGACCAATAGAAAGTCTGTCAGACCAATAGAAAGTCTGTCAGACCAATAGAAAGTCTGTCAGACCAATAAGATAAAAAGGGAAAATAGCTAATTATTCAGCTTTTGTCTTTATATCAAATTTAACTTTTCATAAATTGTATTTTAATATATAGTGTTTTGTGCATATATATTTAACTTGAAGTACCTTTATAAACATAGATTATAAAAATTCAATCACAAAAAGGAATACCGAAAGAGCATATTATCATTTCAAAGTTAATTGTCTCTCTTCAAGAGGTGACCATAACTTCTAATGACCAAGAACATATTGTCCTGTCAATATTTAACATGTCTCTCTAAAAAGCACACAAACTGAAGTCTCTTAAGAATGTCTAATAAGCTAAAGAATATCGAGATTTGACTATTCACCCTGACAATCAGAACACACTTCCTCTGCATAAGAGTCCCAGTCCTTCAGTTTGTTATTTGACATGACTATTTGGGTTTACCGTCGCTTTAACAGGATTTCAGTCATACAGCAACGTCCAGCTAATTACAGGTGGAGGAAGACCCCGATTGCATGGAGGCATCCAGGTAGAACCACCGACCTACCGCAAGCCAGCTTGGAAGGCTTCCTCACATGAAAATCCGAATGACCTTTCTGGGATTCGAACCCACACAGTGAGGGGCTGGGTGAGTGATAAAGTCAATGACCTCTAGGCCACAGAGGCCCCAGTTAGTTATTTGCTTAAACTTTCCTTTTATATAAAGACAAAAACAAATGCACTTTCATCATTTTATGTTCATTATTCTTATATTTTACATGTTATATATCTTGGTATATGTACATGGTCAATATGTTGTAGTTCAGATCTGACCAGATGGAAAGTTAGCTTCAAATCCAACAGTTACATCTGAATTTTTAACTATTTATAGGAATGGAAGAGTGAATTCACAAAAATCATGATACATATTATTGTCCGTTGGTTTTCGCTGTTCAGCAATTTTGCAGTGTTACATGCTGTCAGAATACCAGCTCAAGTCCTGTAGTATATAAAAATATGTGTCAGTTCTATGTCACTCTCATCGGACTTTTGTTTCTTGTCGCTGTTGCCATTTTTAGCTCGACTATTCGAAGAATATGAGAGCTATTGTAGTCGCCCTGGCGTTGGCGTTGCAGCTTTTGGTTAAAGTTGTGCGTTCAAGTTACTTTCAACCTTATATCTCAATAATTATTTATGGTATTAACTTGAAAGTTTATGAATATGTTTAGGGGCATCAGACAACCAAGGTAAATAACTCTTGATGGAATATATTACAAATTATGGCCCCTTTTTAACTTAGAAATTTTGGTTAAAGTTTTGCATGCAAGATACTCTCATGCTTCTATCTCAGTATCCATGCATGCGATTGATTTTAAACATCTTTAATATGTTTAGGGGTATCATACTTTCATGGAAGATAACTCTTGATGGAATATGTTACAAATTATTGCCCCTTTTTAACTTAGAAAGTTTGGTTAAAGTTTTGCATGCAAGGTACTTTCTTGCTAATATCTCAGTATCCAGGCAACGGGTTGATTTGAAACATCTTTACTATGTTTAGGGGTATCATACTTTCATGGTAGATAACTCTTGATAGAATATGTTACAAATTATTGCCCCTTTTTAACTTAGAAATTTTGGTTAAAGTTTTGCATGCAAGGTTCTTTCATGCTAATATCTCAGTATCCAGGCATAGGATTGATTTAAAACATCTTTAATATGTTTAGGGGTATCATACTTTCATGGTAGATATCTTTTGATGGAATATATTACAATTGATGGCCCCTTTTTAACTTAGAAATTTTGGTTTCAGTTTTGCATGCAAGTTACTTTAATGCTTATATCTCGGAGTCCAGGCATGCGATTGATTTGAAACATCTTTAATATGTTTAGGAGTATCATACTATCAAGGTAGATATCTTTTGATGGAATATACAGTGGAACCTTACTATTAAGGCCACGAATGGGACCGGGCACGAGTGGCCTTAATTTGAAATTTGGCCTTAATAGCAAGGTTTCACAAGTCAAAAGGGATTATGTCCCTTTGACACATCAACCCTACACTTGTGTGTTATGTGTGTGTTACGTGAGTTTTGTGTAATCAATTAATTATTCAAATAACTCATTAAAAAAGCCATTTTAATATTTTTTTATCTTTATTTAAATACAACAAAAGAAATATAAAATAAATACAATAAAAATAACATGCAACAACACAAAAGCTGCAAAAGAAATCATATCATACATGTACATGTTTACCCATTATCTCAGTAGGAATATTGACTAAATGTAGCTCAGATGTCCCTAATACTTTAATTATAGTATTGATTACCATCAGTTTGATTTCGATGTTGATAATGACGATGCATTGAAAACATAGCGTTATTAAACGCCCTTTGCTAAATTTATTGGACAAAAAGATACAAACATCATACACACCGCTTTTGATAAAGGGATTCATTAACGTCCCATTTTTCGAAACAAAATAACACCTGGACCTGTTGTCAGTTTGTTCTTTGTGTACTGCTAACAAAACAAAAGAAAGTGTCAAAATGTCGGGCGCGTGAAACACACAGACTGGTTTGCAAAATACTGAGACTGGTTAACATATCTTACGACAGTATTTCACGTAACCAGTCAGATAAAAAATCGAAAGTTTTATCGCTCTTAGAGGTGCCCGCTTTAGCTAGGTTCATTTTGCACTGTAAACACCGATCGGGACCGAAAATGGTGCCCGCATTTCGCAATAGCCAGGTGCCCGCATTATTGAGTTTTGCGGGCAAATAAACACATAGCAAAGCGATCCGGACCCCGAAATTTGTCCGTAATTAGAAGTTGCCCGTATTATTGAGGTGACCGCTATGTGAGTTTCTACTGTATTACAAGTGATGGCCCCTTTTTAACTTAGAAATTTTGGTTAAAGTTTTGCATGCAAGGTACTTTAATGCTTATATCTCAGAGTCCAGGCATGGGATTGATTTGAAACATCTTTAATATGTTTAGGGGTATCATACTATAAAGGAGGATAACACTTGATGGAATATATTAAATATTATGACCCCCTTTTAACTTAGAATTTTGGTTAAATTTTTGCATTCAAGCTACTATCCAGCTTATATCTCAGAAACTGCTTGTGGAATTGACTAGAAAGTTAAGGAGTGTCTTCAGAGGCATTAGAAAACTAAGGAGGATAACTTTTGGACTGAATTTTGTACAAATTATGGCCCTTTTCTAATTTGGATTTTTGGTTAATTTTTTGCTTGCACAGTATTATTG
>CM037794.1:10503123-10553123 GCA_021229015.1 Solen grandis
TGCTTATGTCTCAGTAACTAGCCATGGGATTGATTTTAGACATCATAAAAATATTAAGCAGTGCTCCAGCTAGGCCGAAATGGCAGGGTGCAGCGCCCTGCCGCCTTTGATATACGCTCTGTTGCCTTTGATCTCCGCCCTGCCCCTTTCAGACCGTGCCCTGCTTTGCCTTTGTCGGTAAAAGTTTCACTCCATACTGTTTTCACCAAGCCTTAACTCTCGGCGTCCTTTTATTTTGCTGACAAACCTTAGCGTGTGTGTGTAACATAGACGTAGTCACCCAATGTTCAAAGTCGGTGTCAATCAACCAGCACAATTAAGCCAAGATTAACAGTCGGCTATTCTAGTAATAAGTATCAACATAATTATGTGCAGATAATTGGCAATAAAAAATCAATTTTAATTGCATTTATTACTAAGGTATTATTGTCAACTACCTGGGGAAAAATATAGTACATGTGTATGTTGTCATTATTCATCTAAATTGTGCATTCTGCCATATTTTAAATTTCAAGTATGACGAAGTGGAAAACATGCCCTAGTCCAGCCATCAGATCAAAAACAAACATTCTAAAGCTATTTTTTCTCCAAAGCCTCAACTTAGCTGAGGCATATCAGTGTCAACAATTCAAAAGTCAGATTAGTCTTTGGCAGGCAGACGAAAACTTGACTGACGAAAAATTCCATTTTTCCAAAAATATCAACCAATGAAATGGCCCGATAAAATTATGCTTAGAGAGGCAGATAATTGTCATAAAATTTTCATCATTAATGTTTAATTTATCTGTCTCTAAAGATTTATCATGTCAAAAGCAAAAATAATTACAGTTTTTAAATGTATCTATGTTTACTTCCGGTATGTTAGATGAAAATCATTTAAAAAGCATGCACTAATACATTTTGTTTACAGCTATCAAAAAGTTTAAAAAAATGCTTGAAATAAGAAACTGTAAATACAGATTTTACATCATTTTTTTAGCTCACATGAGCACAACGTGCTCAAGGTGAGCTTTTCTGATCGCCTTTTGTCCGGCGTCCGGCGTCCGTGCGTGCGTGCGTCCGGCGTCAACAATTGCTTCAAACAACATCTCCTCCTAAACAGCTTGGCCAATTTGAAAAATATTTTGCAGGAATGTTCCTTGGATGAAGCTCTACTAAAGTTGTATAAATAGTTCTGGTCCATTGCATAATTAGGTCACAGGAGCTAAAAATAGATTTTAAAAATGCAAACTTTGAAAATCTTCTTCTGCAAAACTGTAAGGCCTAGAGCTTAGATATTTGGTATGTAGCATCATCTTATGGGCCACTACCAAGATTGTATAAATCATAGCCCTATGGTGATAAATGACCCCGCACCAGGGGTCACTTGTTTTACATAGAGTTATATAGAAAAATCTTAAAAAATCTTCTTCTATGAATCCATAAGGCCTAGAGCTTAGATATTTGGTATGTAGCATCATCTTATGGGCCACTACCAAGATTGTACAAATCATATCCCTATGGTGATAAATGACCCCGCACCAGGGGTCACTTGTTTTACATAGAGTTATATAGGAAAATCTTAAAAAATCTTCTTCCATGAATGCATAAGGCCTAGAGCTTAGATATTTGGTATGTAGCATCATCTTATGGGCCACTACCAAGATTGTACAAATCATAGCCCAATGGTGATAAATGACCCCACACCAGGGGTCACTTGTTTTACATAGAGTTAAATAGGAAAATCTTAAAAAATCTTCTTCTATGAATCAATAAGGCCTAGAGCTAAGATTTTTGGTATGTAGTAGCATCTAATGGTTCATTACAAAGATTTTCAAAGTCTTGGCCCTACGGTGATAAATGACCCTGCGCCCAAGTCTTCTCTGAAACCATATGGCCCATTGCTTAGATATTTGGTGTGTAATATTGTCAGGGGTAAAATGTTTTAGATTAAGTTATATCAGAATCCTTGTCTGTTTAAAAACCTTGACATCAGTTGAAGCAATGGTACTCAGGTGAGCGATTCAGGGCCATCATGGCCCTCTTGTTTAAAATAAAGATTGGCTTTAAATTTACAATATTTATGATCGTAGGGTAGTCCTATGTAAAGTGAAGTGGGTGGGGTAATGCATTGAGATAAGTTTGCACTTTTTTTTCCAGTAAAAATATCAGATCTAAATTAAAAAACAAATGATATTTAGAGATAAGCATAAAAGTTCCCATTGTGTTTTGAAAAAAAAAAAGTTTTGGAGAAAAAGAAAACAATGAAAAATCTGATAACACAATTTATTTTATCCAAGTGGAATTTTATTTCAATATTATTACAATTTTAATCTGAGTCTCTACATAACCAATTTATCTTTGAAAAGATATTTCTTGTATTGTTAATTATCCGGTCAGAATGGATAATACATACATGTCTACAAAAACAAATTCTAGATCTTATATCTTTGGCATTTTTTTTTTTAGCTCACCTGAGCACAACGTGCTCATGGTGAGCTATTGTGATCGCCTTTTGTCCGTCGTCCGTCGTCCGTGCGTGCGTGCGTGCGTCCGTCCGTCGTCAACAATTTGCTTTAAACAACATCTCCTCATGAACCGCTGAAGGGATTTTGACCAAACTTCACAGGAATCATCCTTATGATGCCCTCTATCAAAGTTGTACAAATTATTCAGATTGGTTAAAAAAGTAGGTCACAGGAGCTAAAAATAGATTTTAAAAATGCAAACTTTGAAAATCTTCTTCTGCAAAACTGCAAGGCCTAGAGCTTAGATATTTGGTATGTAGCATCATCTTATGGTTCATTACCAAGATTGTTCAAATCATAGCCCTATGGTGATAAATGCCCCCGCACCAGGGGTCACTTGTTTAACATAGATTTATATAGGAAAAACTTTAAAAATCTTCTTCTATGAATCCATAAGGCCTAGAGCTTAGATATTTCATATGTAGCATCATCTAATGGTTCATTACCAAGATTGTTCAAATCATAGCCAAACGGTGATAAATGCCCCCGCAATAGGGGTCACTTGTTTTACATAGAGTTATATAGGAAAAGCTTTAAAAATCTTCTTCTATGAATCCATAAGGCCTAGAGATTAGATATTTGGTATGTACCATCATCTTATGGTTCATTACCAAGATTGTACAAATCATAGCCCTACGGTGATAAATGCCCCCGCACCAGGGGTCACTTGTTTTACATAGAGTTATATAGGAAAATCTTTAAAAATCTTCTTCTATGAATCCATTAGGCCTAGAGCTTAGATATTTGGTATGTAGCATCATCTTATGGTTCATTACCAAGATTGTACAAATCATAGCCCTATGGTGATAAATGCCCCCGCACCAGGGGTCACTTGTTTAACATAGAGTTATATAGGAAAATCTTTAAAAATCTTCTTCTATGAATCCATTAGGCCTAGAGCTTAGATATTTGGTATGTAGCATCATCTAATGGTTCATTATCAAGATTTTCAAAATGGTGGCCCTTTGGAGATAAATGACCCCGCACTAAGTCTTCTCCTCTGAAACCATAAGGCCCAGTGCTTATATATTTGGTGTGTAGTATTGTCAGGGCTAAAATGTTTTAGATTGAGTTATATCAGAATGCTTGTCTGTTTAAAAACCTTGTAATCAGTTGTAGCAATGGTACTCAGGTGAGCGATCCAGGGCCATCATGGCCCTCTTGTTTTTTTTTTACTTTTGGTAAAGATTAACCTGAAAAAGCAACATTACAATAATAAGATTAGTGATCAAATGTTCTTGAACAAATTCCATTATTTAAACTCTGCAAAAAATATTTCCAAGCAACTTATCAAATCTGCACATAAATGCAAAAACACCTTTTTTCTCTTATGTTTACTTTCCTCTCCCATTAGTATTATCAATTCTTTTTGGTAACATTTAATAACTCATTTTGTTATCCTTTGATTCTAAAAAAGAGTTTTATTATTTACATGTTAAGATATGCATTTTCTGTTTATTAAAAATCTTACATGTATGATGCTTGTAAATATGAACTCTTTGTAAGATAGTCAGTGGGATGCTTCCCCAAACCACTGCTATCTAAGAACAGGGATAATAAAATGAAAATCTTGATCAAAAAGAAAAAATCTGCACATAAATAAGACACTCTCTTGACTGGAATAAGAACAAAAATTCCAACCAGGAAATCCCCCAGAGGTCTTATTTAAAGTCTTAATTTGAAAAATTTTCCAGGGGGAGAGCCCCCAAACCCCGCTTGCAGGAGGGGGTATCCCCCTCCCGAACCCTCCCCCTTCTCATCGCTTTGCGAATCAGATGCCCTTTGGGCCACTACCACCCTGCCCTTTTCAAATCCTGGCTGGAGCACTGTTAAGGGGTATCAGACTATCAAGGTATATCATTTGTGACTATTATTATGTACAGGGTATGTGAAGGGCAAGAATTGAAATAGATTTCATTTGATTTACCAACAAACATTTTGAATAGTCGAGCGTGCTGTCCTCTGACAGCTCTTGTTTTAAATGTCACCAAGCAAAATTGCTTTATTAAAGCTGATGTTTTTCAGGTGACCAACCAGTGCCACAATGGTCCTCTTGTTTGATTTTTTTTTTTATTTGTTTGATTAGATCACAAAGTATCTTTCTAGGAAGTTTATGATTATAAGCTCTAGAAAGTTACATTGAAAATTTTCGATTATTTTCATAGAAAACAAAAAGCCATCAAGAATGTCAGGAGTATTGATTTTTAAACATATTGTATTTCATTTTTAATAATATTTTAGCAGACCAGTGTTACATAATTCTAATTTTCTGTTGTGGTAGAAAATTGGTTTTATGAGTTTCATTTTTATGAAGTCTTTTTTGTGTTGTACTAAAAATTTAATGAAGAGTTATACCACACTTACAACTAGTGCTTATATGTTTTGATAAAATTTAAAAATGCTGCTGACCATTTGCTTAGGAGTGGAAGGTCATAGGTTCTATCCAATACCAAAGCTCAGGCAGAAATGGTACAGGTAGCTAATGGATCACCATAGCTGCCTTTGTATTATACAGTCATTACTCCCTTTACAACAGCTGTTTATTTCAGCGAATTCTGCTATTATTAAGAAATTGTCATTGTTAAGAATAGAGACATAGAAGGATTACTCAGTTTAGTTTTCAAGACTACTGCTGTTATAAAGAGGTTGCTGTTATAATGAATGCCGTTGTAAAGAGGTTTCACTGTATCATGACAGTTCACAATGACTGTTCATGCAAAAAGTTAACTAATATGTTCTTTCACAAATACATAATCCCTATTAGCATTATACAATGATCAGTTAACATTTTATGATGCTCACATGACATTACATGTTGACCATTGATGTTATGATGGCCGTTTGTCATTATTTGATGTTCAATTTAGTCTTTTCTGATAATCGCGGCCTATATTATGCCCATGTTCCATTGCATACTTTTCATGATTAGTATACTATGATCATCTATCCTTATATTACAACTTAGATCATGATGATCTATTGTAATTTCATGATGATCATTTATACTTATTTCATGGCCAGCTAACATAATATGATGCTATTTTAATACTACCAAGATTGCTAAAATTATTCTGATCCATAAAAAAACATGGCTGTCACAGGCGGGATTAATTTTCCTTAAATGTACATAATGAAAACTTTAAAAGACATCTCCTCTGAAACCACTGGACTGATTTTGATTAAATTTGGCAGGGATCATCCTTGGGTGAACCTTCACAAAAGTTGCTAAAATAAACTTGTTCCATTTATAACTATGGTTGCCGTGGCAAGGGAAAGAAAAAAAATGAAAACTTTAAAAACCATCTTCTTCAAAACTACAGGCCAAATTTCAAAATGTTTTTAGTACAGATGTTTCCTTGGGTAACCCTATACTCAGGTGAGCTATCAAGGGCCTCTATGGCCCTCTTGTTTCTAACATTTGTTTTTGTTTTATGTAATCATCTGGCCATTTGTTATTTTATGATGCCTTTCAGCACTGATGTGATGGTCTAAGGTCTTGCATGTTCACCAATTTATTATATCCTGCTGAAACTAAATTTTTACTGTGCTTTCACATACACTGGTACAATTTTGACATTACATGATATGCAAATGTCAGTATATGATGGTCCTTGGTTCCCAGCTGTGAGTACCTGTTGGGGGAATAGTTGGAACCAGGTACCATGAAAAATGTCCTTTATACCAACAACAAGCCAAAAACCAAAAGGAACACTAATTTTTTTTTGTCACTGTCTGATAATAATATTTCATTTTTACTTCATGTTTATTTGGTGGTTTTTTTTTTCTTTCTTTTGTGAATGATTACCAGTGATAAGACGCCATGTAATACCGGAAGTGATCCTGGTTTGTTAGATATCATTCCTCTATGAATGTTCATTAAAAGCAAGAGATATTTTGTTATAAAGATCCTATTAAAGGTAAACTTGTGATGTTGATTTTGTTGTCCCATCATCAATATTTCGGTCATTTGGGGACATTTTTCTACATAGTAGATATGTGGCATGATACCACATCCAGCCACATTATCCTGACTAAAGGCTTGCAATGAGTCCAGGAACTACCCTTTTATGTTAATCAAAAAGTGAAAGAGCAATAAACATACCAGTTTTTACTACTTTGGTATTGTTATTACACACTACTTAAAACACATAAATTATATGTGTCTTATGCATTTTAAAAAATATCTTAAAATTTTCCGTCAAAATTTTGTCTTTATCTCAGTTTTGGTATCCTTGAATCCAGCCAAGTATTTTTATGAATGATCAATAGAAGTGCAAATGATACTTCAGTACCAAGTGGGTTTTTAGCTCACCTGAGCAAAATTAATATGCTCAGGATGAGCTATTAGGATTGTTGAATATCCTTCATCTGCCATCCATTTCATTTCTTGAACAATCATCTTCAATCTTTTTGACATTGTTTATGACCATAATCTCTGGATGAAGCTCAATTATGACTGATATCAGCTGATTAGGTCAGGAGTTATATTCCTTTTAATATATAAAAATGCCAGATTTTAAATTTGTTTACTCTCTGGCATCTTCATTTCTTAAGGAATCATCTTCAAACTTGATGACAATGTTTATGACCATAATTTCATGATCAAGTTCGATTATGGCTGATATTGACATATTAGGTAAGGAGTTATGGGCCTTGAATTATAAAAAAATATGCCAGATTTTTACTTTGTTTACACTGGCATCTGCAATTATCAAGCTATCATCATTTTACTTTTACACAATAATAATGGCAACAATATCTCAATTGAGTTTGATTATATGTCAAATATTTGACAGATAGAGCAACATTTTAGGCTCATGAAATAACAGAATGTCACTCATATTTGCCATTTTTACTCTCTTACATCTTCATTTTTTCAGCAGTTCAGGCATTGAAGGCAATGTTTATCAGATGAGCAATTTCAGGGTCATCTTGGCCCTCTTGTTTATGTTGTCAGCTCTTAGCGGTTTTAAATTATGCGTCATGTTTAATGACATGCAAAAAATGCTTTATAAATATGCATCGTTCTTCAAAAAGGAATTAAATAGGTGGAAAGAACCCATTGTATTGGTATTAGACACCACAAAATGGTGAAGACTCATTCTATAAATGTTAAAGGACAGTATATAATGCCGAAATATACAATCTATGACAACTGCGTCAGGGAGTCGACTCTTTTGCTCAGTGGTTAGAGCATTGGACTTGCACGCTGGCAGATCAGGTTCAATCCTGGGCCGAGTCGAGTTTGTTACACATTGAATAATGACAAGTTGACATGATGTCATGGAAAATAACACCACATTGTATTTTGTTTGCATCATAGCATGCCAAACACACATCTTTCAATGTGTGTGCCAATATCAAAGCAGGTATGACGTTCCATAGTAGCTCACTGCATAAGTATGGACAGTTCTGCAATTTGTATGTAACTCCTCCCCCTGTTGATAATATGCCAGTTTCTTTTCATACCTAGGTCAAGTGCTCACAAACAGTATCACAAACAAAAAGCATATGTTCTTTTGTGTAAAGCAGGTCAACTGTTCACCATGTGCTTCACACTTACACTGGTTGGATAAGCCAGTTGATGTAAACATACTTGATTGACAGTTTAGGAACCATCCATTGGGTAGTTGCAGAACAGGTTAGAAATGTGTCAGGATGTTGTGACTTGGTTTGATGTCATGCCATAGATATACTCCAGTATGTTCAAGACTGGTTGGCCCGGTGTCAGGATAGTGTGACTGGCTTTTATATTTTGCCATGGCATACCTCATAAATATTCCTGAGTTGTTAAAAGTATATAACCAGCCATGCATTCAGTCAACGTAACGGGAGCTGACGTGAGTAGTTTGACTCCTATTTTATCTCTGTGTAATGAATGTAAGCTGGGTACCAACTCACAACCGTGAGCGAACGTTCACTTAACTGAATGCACCACAGATTTTCATACTATATCATATTATCTAATGTCATTTGGGAAACAAATCCTTGGATCTCAATAGTTTCTTGATTTAACCCTTTCCCTCATATAGACTCATTTTGACACACTCAATAGGTATCACATAAAGCCTGATCTGCAGAAAACCACAGTTAAACCTTACCAAATTTAATTATAAAGTCCTCATTTCCAGACCACTGAGGAGCAGCGAAAAGCATAAAACCAGATCAGCCTGCGAGTCACTCGCAGGCTGATCTGGTTTTATGCTGTTCGCATAGGTCTTTTCATGGTGTCCTCTATGAGGGAAAGGGTTAACCAGGAAGTCATTGAAAATAATTGCCTCTACATTACTCCACAGTCATGTATGCTATCAATTGAACTCAACCCTCTTTCCTCCCACTGCCCATATCACCCAAAGTCCTAAAAATAAACTACTTGCAGGTTGATCCAACCCCATAATGTTTGCCTTGGTCTCTGTAACAACTGTCATAGTTCTAAGGTAACAATGGAGAAGGAATCCTTTGTGGATGTCAGCAAATTTAAGGTAAATAAAAAAAAATATGGATTTGTTATGCTAGTTAGGCTGTAACTTTGTTGTGTTTTGAGAAAACATGGCGCATTTGTTCCCTAGGACATGACAATGTGATGTGAACAAGAATCAGTTAACTAGTTTGAAGGTCAAGGACACAACTCAGTTAACCATAAAAATATTGTCCAGGCTGTAACTTTGTTCTGTATTGTTGTGTTTTGAAATAATTTTGCACAAGTGATCACTAGGACAAACAAGAAGGTCAAGGTTACAACACTTATCATTTGACCTTAAAATTGTGTTCAGGCAGTCATTTTGTTGTGTGTGATTGTGATTTGGCACAACAGAGCTATAGGACAAGACAATGTGTAACAAACAAGAACCAGGTCGCTTGCTTGAAGGTCAAGAACACAGCACCCAATTCACCATTAGATATTGTCCAGGATGTAACTTTGCAATGTATGGTTGTGATTTTGAAGAAAAAAAATTAGCACAAGTGATCCCTAGAGGAAGACAATGTGTCTTGAACAAGAAGCAGGTTTTTAGCTTCAAGATCAAGGTTACGGCAATTGGTTGACCTTAAAAAGTGTCCAGGAAGTAACTCTAATGTTTGTGGTCATGTTTTCAAGTTACTTTACACAAAGATCCCAAGGATAAGATAATTTGTCAGGAGCAATAACCAGGCCACTAGCTTGAAGGTCAAGGTCCCAGCATTCAGTCGATCGTAAAGTCAATGTCTGTGGGCTTTAACTACGTTGTGTATGGTTGAGTTCTCAAATAACTTTGCACCAGATCACCATGAGGGTAAGACAATGTGTCCCAAGCAAGAACTGTGTCAGTACCTTAAAGGTCAAAGATCACAGTATTCAGGTGACTTAAAATAATGGGGTTTTTTTGTATTTTTTAGTTGTTTTTTTAAAGAAATTTTCATGATTGAAAGTTGGAGGTTCAGCTTTGGGACTTTACTGAATAAAGAGTCATTTGAATGAGATGGTGACCCTGGGTGAGTAATACTGTTTATATGAAACAGTTTGGTAATCTCCATGCTACTTTATGCATTTCTTTTACTGGACTTTGTGGTCACAGTGGAAATTATGTCATTTTCAACATGCTTTCAGTTTTCCATTGCTCCGTCATCTTCAATGTTGGGGAAGTGGTAGGGGCATCTGTGCCCCATGATATCATTTTATTTTGAAATTTCCCTTTTTTTTCCAGAGCTATACTTAATTAATGATTCTATTCTCCTGTTGGTTGTCAGGCCAGTATCACTGTAATCAGCAGTTGATAAAGTTACACAGTGATTTAACCCTTTCCCACATATATACTCCTTTTGACACACTCAATAGGTATCACATAAAGCCTGATCTGCAGAATACCACAGTTAAACCTTACCAAATTTAATTACAAAATCCTCATTTCCAGACCACTGAGGAGCAGCGAACAGCATAAAACCTGATCAGCCTGCGAGTTACTCGCAGGCTGATCTGGTTTTATGCTGTTCGCATAGGTCTTTTCATGGTGTCCTCTATGAGGGAAAGGGATAATAAAACATAATATTCACCCACATGAGTTTTCTCTGATACAGATTAATGATTCTGTTAGTGTTTCATAGATCATGTGTCACTCTGAATTTGTGACAATTTCTGAATTTAAATGCACTCATAATCTATGAAATAAAACTATATTAGCTAATAATGAGGGTATTTTTTGTATAAGACCTTAAATCTAAATCTAAATCTTTCATCTCCTGCCTTTTCTTAATATTACAGAAAAAAGAGTGTGTCTGTAGATATAAATTGGATAAATTTGAACAAAGGATAGACAGAGTAATGAAAGCTCTGACGCACTGAACAAGGTTGGTTTTCAGACAGTCTGCGTAAGTAAGTATTGTAGTAGCTGCAAATCAAAGGCAAGCATCTTCTAATTGTGAAACCTGATTTAATTGAACATTTTTGCATTCAGAAGCATATCCAGGCAATTTGCTGACAAAATCTGGTGGGAGGGAGACGTAGTAAAGCTAAACTCTTTAAAATATATGTATTTTGTTTAAAATATTTTACAGCTTTTGGTTCTGTTTCATGCATGAAAAAATACCTGTGTCAAGTATTTCGCATTATCAGGTAACAAATTTGAGCTTTCCAAAAGTTCTTCCAGAGGATTTCTTAACTTTGAAATAGAAAGGCTTACAAATATTTTAAATTATCAAAGACCTTGGTTACTTCCTTAATAGCTTGCTAGAAAGTGAAGATTCTATCGTGACCTGATTAACCCTTTCCCTCATAGAGGACACCATGAAAAGACCTATGCGAACAGCATAAAACCAGATCAGCCTGCGAGTAACTCGCAGGCTGATCTGGTTTTATGCTGTTCGCTGCTCCTCAGTGGTCTGGAAATGAGGATTTTGTAATTAAATTTGGTAAGGTTTAACTGTGGTTTTCTGCAGATCAGGCTTTATGTGATACTATTGAGGGTGTCAAAATGAGTATATATGAGGGAAAGGGTTAAATGTTTTAATATGATGTACACTATTATACCTGTAATTGTGACAACTGTATGCAAACCAGTTTGACTCTAACAGGTCTGAAGGTGTGAATTGTCCTGTGTCTGAAATACATATAGATTCCTTCCCATATGAATGTAATGCAGGTGTTAAGAAGTAAAGTGACCCCCATAGAATAAAGAACTTATAAGAGGAATGACTTCAAAGTTTGGATGTCAGGTACAGTTTTTGTGTTGAATTTAGATGATCTTGCTGTACTTCTGCATAGGCTATGTATTCACTATTACTCGTAATACAATAATTGGCATTGAGGGCAATGTTTCTCAGGTGAGCAATTCAGGGCCATCATGGCCCTCTTGTTTTTTCTTTTTTTTCTCACTCATACATGGGTCACTATCCTCTAAAAAAACTGACCGGGGTTCGTGACTCTATATCACTTTACATCCTTACAACGATTCGATCTGAGTACTATTAAAGAGGGCCACTAAAACTTAAAAAATATGGAAGGAGGTGAAATTAAGCTCAGGAAATTATGACATTTTTCATTTTATAATATAAATGCTTATAGTTTATTATATATTTAATGTTTATTTCTGTAGACTGAAGACTCTTTGTCGACTTTTATGTAGGTCGCGGCATTTTCTTGATTTATGCTATTGCATTGGCATAAAAATGTAACATTACATCATTTGTTTGTTAGTTTGTTTGCTGTTTAGGGTTATACCGACAGTATTTCAGTAATTAAGAGACCATGTCTTCTTGAGAGAGATATGTCATCAAGTGGGTTATTATTTAAAGGAAGACAGTATTTTATAGAAAGGAGGTCATTTTTTTTTTCTGAAAAATATTGACCTGGGCCATTATCTTATACTAATCATCGAGGGGGTCACATTATCTGAAGAATAATGACCCGGGTCAATATCTGATACATATCATTGAGGGGGTCACAATTTCTGAAGATCAAATAATGACCAGGATCAATATTTTATACATATAATGTGGGGGTCACATTTTCTAAAGAATAATAACCCGGGACAATATCTGATACATATCATCGAGGGGGTCACATTTTCTGAAGATCAAATAATGACCAGGGTCAATATTTTATACATATAATGTGGGGGTCACAATTTCTGAAGAATTATGACCTGGGTCAATATCTGATACATATCATCGAGGGGGTCACAATTTCTGAAGTATTCTGACTGGGGTCAATATTTTATATAGATAATGCAGGGGGGTCACAATTTCTGAGGGGTTTCGAAAATAATGGGGTATTTATCATGGAGGGGGTCATTATTCTATGGGGGTCACTTTACTTCATTACACAGGCAGGGAGACACCTACTGCTAAAACGATGACAGGCAACTAAAAATGGATTACTGTAAAATCATAATATTTCGTGGGGGATTAATTTTCGTTGATTTCGTGGACGCCGCTATCCACGAATTTATGTCCCCACGAAAAGTTTTCATTTATCATGTCAAGCAGCTCGCCGATAATGACGACCTTCTCCCATACCCCAACAGACACGAGTAAATTGAGTTCAATAATATATATAAAGTTTATGTTCTGGAATATAATGTATTAAAAAGCAAATAAATAAATCGCCAAAGAAAACTTCATAATGTTAGTTGTGTTACTTTTTGTGTTTAATGTACAAGTGCAACTAATTTTGAGTTGGTTTCTTCCATAATTTACAGTACTCCACCCACTTTTGTTTATACTGCGGTCGCTGTGCTAGTCGTGTTTTATGGTACATAGTTTTATAATATATACATGATATATGTACATGTATATATATTACTCGTTTTATCCTTTCATCTGTGAAGTTTTGCTTCATTACAAATTGTGTCATAATTTTTTTGAGTACACAAGTTCTTCAAGTTCCTGCGTAGATAAGCTGCATGGGTAGGAGAGATCCACCCTGTATTATGGCCAATATAGCACGGGGATTTGTCGTTGTCATCAAGACGATTGATTTGACACCTGCTGTGCCCCCATTGTCCACTTGCCCCCAGGCACTACAGGACATACAGGATGTAGCCCCAGTTGATGACGAGTGGGTCTGGGATATCATGCTGTGCCACAACTGTGGTGACCTCGGTTTTTATCCTAAGCAATACATGGCCGAAATATTACGAAAATTATATGGCCACAAGCTTAGATTTATTTACACTTACTTTGGTCTGATTAACGCTCCCTAAAAGTAAGTTCTGAAAACAGATCTTAACATATACTAAATGTCATGTCATTAACATATTAAGATCAATATTAGGCTGCATTCTTTTCAACTTAAATTTTATAAAGGTCTTCAAATCAACGTCCAGATAACGTTGAAATAAATAAATTAAAAAAAAATATTTTTTTTCTAACGCACGAATTCTTGTCCCCACGAACATGTTTTTTTCACTGAATCCATGAAATTTCATCCCCACGAAATAAAATGATTTCACAGTAATTATTAACCGATGTTTATGTTGATATATATTAATATCCTATATACAAGGCTTGTTCTGAAATTATTGAGACAACATGAATAATTAGGGAACTAAAAGGAATACAAATCTAAGACAAATTGAGACAACATGAATAATTAGGGAACTAAAAGGAATACAAATCTAAGACAAATTGAGACAACATGAATAATTAGGGAACTAAAAGGAAAACAGATCTAAGTTACACTACAAAACAGCCCAACATAAGTACTATCTGTATGCAAAATATCTATTTCTTTCTGATGCACATATAGTTTTAGTACCCGTTTGAATAACATGTTTTGAATAGATGGATACTAGTAAGGCCAAAAAAAAAAAAAAAAAAATATCTGGTCTCCAACAAAAAAAGGAGAGGAGAGGTAGGTATTTTTTTTATATATATCATTTTTTTTTTTTAACCACTAACTACCGAAGGTAAAAAAAAAAAAGGAAACATTTTTTTAAGGTAAATATGTAAAATTAACTTTAGGGTTGGTTGGGAGACCAGAAACGGAACTTTTTTTTTGTGGCCTAGCCTGATGACAAGGGGTACAATGTTAAAGCTGTAAAACACAACATGAAGCTAATGCAGTTACATTATTTACACCATTCCCCGTGGCCGAGTGATTAGAGGGTCCACCTCGGGAACGGGAGGTGTGGGTTCGATCCCCAGCTGAGACATACCAAAGTCGTAAAAAATGGTACTGTTATAGCTCCCTTGTTTGGCGCTCAGAAAATAAGGGTAGTTGCAAGACTGGTTGGCCCAGTGTCAGGATAATTTTACTGGGTGTGGTATCATGCCACATGTCTACAGTGTGATACCACAGGTGTGGTGGAATCCTGATCCTATAATGACATGTATGCCACATTATGGTATAATTTCAAGACATTTATCTCATACACTATCATGAAATGTTAATACTGTAGCATCAGCTGTGTTTTGTAGAAGATTATGATCAAGTGTAGAGTTACTTTGCATCAATTCTAAATCTGTGCATACTTTTATATCAGTTGCCATATATTCTACATCTGTTGCTATGGAATTGGATTTCTCAACTTAACTTTTTGGTAAAGATTTATTTTTGTATCTCTTACCTCTCTTTATCTCATGTAGTTGCCTTTATTACAGAAACAATTTTGTGCAAGAATAAAGGTTTGCTTTTTATAGCTTCTTTATTTTTATGGAAGTTTTTCTTTGTAGGTATACTGATATAGACAGTTTGTGAATTATTGGTGAGCTATTTTTTAGATATTGGTGAGATATATATAGATCTATATATATATATATTGAAAATATGACAGATATATATATAAAAGCCTTTTTTTTGGAGGGGGGATTAGCTTTGGTTTGTTTAATCAGTGTGTTCCCACTCCTGAGCACATGTGCCAATTAGTTATGCCCCATTCAAAATAAAAACAGGCCATATTTCACTTTGTTTACACTGTAGCATCTTTATTTCTGAAGCAACCATCTTCTACCTTATGACAATGTTCATAGCCATGAAGTCTCGACCAAGTTCGATTATGGCCGATATTGGCAAATCAAGTCAGACGTTATGCCTCTTTTAATAAAAAAATAAAATGCAAGATTCAGAGCTACAGATAAGAGTCTGAGTATAATAGATAATTACTTTTTAGTCCCCTACCAGTGTTAACACCAGAGGGGACTATAGGTTTGCCCTTCGTCTGTCTGGATGTCCAGAAATCTGAATCCCGAGATAACAACTGTTTAAGATAATATTATGAAACTTTGTATTTGAATAGATGGCAGTATGGAGATTCTGCACATCATTTTGTTGATGTTTTTTTCTCGGACCAAATTTCTGGTTGCTATGGTAATGGAAAAATTATGCACCTCAACAGACTTATGTGTTGTGTGCAGCACCAGTTACTTGTTTTTTTGTATGTGTGTGTTTTTCCAGTTTGTTAGCTCATCAGAAATAATATAATAACATATTCATAATTTTAAACTATTTGAAATGTATTTTGTGTATTGTGACTTTTTAGCATGCCTGAGCACATATGCTCAGGATGAGCTATTAGGATCATTACATGTCAGTCATCTGTCTGTCCATCGTCCACAATTAGTTCGTTTACACTCTAACATCTCCATTTCTTAAACAATCATCTTCAAACTTAATGTTACTTTATGTTACTGTTCATGACCATAGTCTCTCGGCCAAGTTTGATTATGGCTGATATCGGCCAATTAGGCCAGGAGTTATGCCCCTTTTAATATAAAAGAATGCCAGATTCACTTTGTTTACATCATATTACACTCAAACATCTTCATCTTTAAAGCAGTGCAGGCAATGAAGGCAGTGTTTCTCAGGTGAGCGACTTCAGGGCCATCTTGGTCCTCTTGTTTTAAGTTTAAGGTAGTGCTAACCAATGCATTTCCTCTAATTGGAGAGCATCAATAAAAAGAATAAAACTACTGTCACCTGCTTTGGAACTGTGGGTTGTAGGTTCGAATTCCAGTAGGGTCAAATAGTTTACATTCTTTTTTTTTCTTTGACTATTATTTATGTATCACTCATATCAGATTTAGAAAGAAAAGTGTTTTGTTTTGTTTTATAATTTGTATAGGTATTTAATTATTGCATAGATAATGCTTAATGACAAAATGGTACCTGGCACATTGAAAGTAAAAAACTAAAAATGTATCCATAGGACACAGATGCTCCCACAACCGCTCTTTGTTGAATTATAGCATGTCAAGAACCTTTGTCCAGTCTAACAAGGATTTCATATTAAAGGTTACAGTGACCATGACCTTTGACATAGTGACCTCAAATCAATAGGGTTCATCTGCTGGTCATGTCCAATGATCAAACAAGTTTTGGTCGTATGTATGTACAGACAGCAGCAATGCTATATACTTTTGCACTACTTGATATTGAGCAACTCACCTGTTAAAAGTGACCATTGATCTTTTTTTTTGCTCTCTGTCCATCATGAGTTTGTGTTTATGGCAGAGAATGACCAGTGCGAACAAAGAGAAGCTGCGATATGGTTATGCACCATGAAACTGTTTAATTGTGATAACCTGCACATATACTACCCACATTTCTACAGCATGTTATGTAAAACGATATACAGTAAAACCTGTAAACAGAGGCCACTCAGGGAAAACTAGCCTTTATCTGGAAGTGGTCATAATTCAGAGGTTAAATTTGCTATAATTACAGTGCTTAGATTCTAGTCACTGGCCTTTGTTTACAGGTTGGCTGTTATTCAGAGGTAGCTGTTTATACAAGTTTGAGTGTGGATAGTTGGGGCTTTTTTTTATATTAAGATTAGATGTTTATTGCAGTTCAAGAATATATTAATAATTAATAAATCATAACAATGCAATTTTTAATGTTGAGAAATGTAATTCATGTCTATATAACATGCTTTTTTGTAAAACTTTCAATGCTATAAAATGATTAACCCTTACAATGATACTGGAATTTGTGACTTTGCAACCAGTTCAAACCATGATCAGCCTACACATCCATACATTTTGATCATGGTCTGCACTGTTCGCTATTCAGTCAACCAATATTCAGAAAGCACTCCTATAAACAACTAATAGTAAAATGAAAAAAAGGACAAGTCCAAGTAAGAAATAAGCACGGTAAGGTTAAACAGGTCTGAATTACAATATTAGAATAAAAGTAAGCCTACAGGGAACATTGTAAATGAATATCTTAACAATAGTGAACATTAAATGAACATTTCTATTTTCAGCAACTATTCATTAGAACTTGTCAATGCAATTTTCAGCAATGTGGAAGCTTATCGTAGAATGAATAGTAGTCCTTTAATATTACAGACTTAAATTGCTGTAATTGCTGAATTTTGTTCTTTTAAAGGCAACAGTCTGTCCTGCAGACTCTCAGGAACGCAAGTATGAGCAGGTACTGGTCTTCGGGGCTTTTTTGCATATCTTTGTATTAGGATGAGTGACTTGTTTTATACATAATCACATGTTTCGGTGTAATTAAGAGCCCGTATGTCATTCTCTGTCTCTGATCCAACACCTATTCCTAGTCATATTGAAGAGTATTTTCCAGAATTTGAATTATTCTTAAAAAATGTAAAATCAACATTCTTGACAGAGTACGGATCCCCTTTCCTAGCCCCCTTTACCATATCAACATATTGTAGTGGCACATATATCGCCTTGTTCCTTTATGCTTTGCTCTATTATGCTATGTATACTATCACACTCCTTTTGCGTATGACCTCTTTTGAGAAATTTCTGTTCTATTGTAATTTTGTTATCAAATGCAAACTGTAGCAGGGCAATGCATAACCTTAACCTTACGATTCTGATACATATTCAAATGATGTAACCGCATCCATCTGAGTATATTACTTGATTATTAAATCCCTTGTAAATCTGCAATCGATAAGTAATCCAACAAACATGTTGAAAGTACATTTGCAGTTAAATCTCCATCACACTCTGACTCGTGTCAAAAGTAGCATATTACCTTTCGGGTTGCTAGATTGAAAATTGTGTAACTTCATCTTGTAATAAAGGCAACCAGCTTTGGGCAAATCAGAGGACTCTGTAAGTGAATGTAAGGACTTTGAGGTTTTGCTCTGTTTTTTGTCCATTCTTTGTTTCTCTGTTTTGAAGCACAAGCCTCATCCTTTCCAATAACCAAATCAGACACAGATTTAGCATCATGACCACAGCAAATCTCACGCAAATCTTTTTTCAGTCTATACAAACTGAGATTTAGTTCTTTGAATATTCTTGTAAAGTGAGTCATCTTCAGCACTGACTTTGATTCTTCTGCCATCCAGCAGATTAACAAATAATGGTTCCAATTACTGCTTACTTGTTGAAACCCTGCAGTAATGAGATGGCAACTCATTTAGATATTGTCTTGCATATTTGGTTGCATCTGACATTTTCCCACCGAGACCACTGGTATCTGGTAATCAATGTCAACATTTATCGGTACTCATGATTCACTGGTACCCAGCCTCTGATAAACCATTTTTGTGTTTAAACTAAAACTTGCTAAAAACTTTTCTTGACAAGTACTCATTTATCGCTTTAACTTGAGATAGTATTTGTATGAAATTTTCTTCCTACTCTGTTCACTCCACCTCCGTTTGATTGTCTACTAGATTTAAAAGGTAAACTTTTTAACTCACCTGTGCACAACGTGCTCATGGTGAGCTATTGTATTCGCCTTTTGTCTGGCGTCCGTGTGTGCGTCTGGTATCAACAATTTTCTTTAAACAACATCTCCTCCTAAACCATTTGGCCAAATTTGATGAAAATTACCTTGGATGTTCCCTGCATGAAGCCCTACCCAAGTTGTACAAATGGTTCCAGTCCATTACATATCTGGGTCACAGGAGCAAAAAAATAGATTTTTAAAGTACAGTCGACATTGTATTAAGATACCACTCAAGGGTCTGTCAAAAAGTGGTCGTTTAATGAAATTGGTCTCTTAATTCGATATTTTTGGAAATCCAGGCAAACAAGTCATATATATACAAACTGTAGGCTAAATTGTATCATAACGTTATATTACAACATGAATACGTATGTAAACTACAATGTTTTGTTGTTTTATACCAATAAACATCAGCATGTTTGTTTTCTTTCATATCTTTTGATTTTTTAGCTGTTATGCTGGAATAATACCTTGGATCATTGGCTGAGGTTTGCATTTGGTGTTTGGTGGAAAAACACAACATTTGACATCGAATTCATGGATGGATTTGGACAATTTCAAGAAAAAAATATTATTTAGCAATGAGCTTTCTTTATGTCTCTGTCTAACATAAATCCCGAAACCCCCGATAAAATTTATTTCAACTGTGCGCCTTGGTTGCGTATCATAAGACATAATGTACATACTTATAGGTACGAATTGTTAATGGTACGCATTGCATCCGGAAGTATTAATTTACCTTATTCTCAAATATTCTTTTACCAAAATCCAAAGCATTCAGCATTTGGAGGGATGGTTTCACTTATGTTATGCTTAGTAACTGTTGAAATGGGAACCAGGAACTATATTAAGAATTTAGTTGCACATGGTGCAGTCATGCGTGGTCAAAACAAATTGGTTTCAGGTAAGCACTTATGATCGGGATAATTGTTTGTTTGTTCGAATGTGTTAAAAATGAATATACACATGCTCCAACGTACACGATAATTAGCAACAGAATCAAACAAGGTCACTCAAAAAAGTTGATTTTGTGCATAATCGTACGTGCTGGGACTTGATTTATGTGGTTGCTAGTCGCATAGTAAAAAAGTCGCTTAATGGCATAAATTGATATAGTTAAAACGTTTTGGTGTGATTTATTACGGTCGTTTAATAAAAAAAGTCATTTGGTCGCATGTACGATATTGACTCTAAAATCTTTAAAAATCTTCTCCGAAACCACAAGGCCTAGAGCTTAGATAGTTGGTTTGTGGCATTGTCTTACAGACCATTACCAAGTTTGTTCAAATCATGACCCTGGGATCAAAATTGGCCCCACCCCAGGGATCACTTGATTTTACATAGACTTAATTGTATATAAAAACCTTCAAAAGATCTTCTCAGAACTCAGCCTGGAGTTAAGATGTTTACTTGTGGACCTCATCCAAGTCTGTTCAAATCATTACCCTGGTGTCAAAATTGACCCGCCCCATGGGTCACTTGATTTGATATAGACTTATTAGAGCTTTGGATGGCAGGTACAGTTTTTGTGTGGAATTTAGATCATCTTGTGTACTTCTGCATGGATTATATATTCAGTATAACTCATAATACAATATTAGCAATAAAGGCAATGTTTCTCAGGTAAGCGATTCAGGGCCATCATGGCCCTCTTGTTTCTTTTACCAGAAAAGCTTAAATATTGCTTCTTTTGTTGAGTTTGTCTATATCATTTTTCAACTCTTCTACCTCATCGTTTTCTCCTTCAACAATTTCTGTCTGGTCCACAGCCATCTGCTCGCAGTTTTGTGACTGTCCATATTTTGTATCTGAGGTTTGTGGATTTTGGTCCGACGCCATCTACTGCTGCCAGCAGTTCAATCGCAATAACGTCATTAATTGTAGTGGATGTACTTGGCTCATTAAGTGTTTGTGGCTTGTTAATGAAAAGTTCATTTGTATCCATCACACATCATGGTAAAAGATCATCAAATGTACTGTCACTATCATTACTACTACTTACTTTTCCTCTTGAATCATCCAAGTCTGACATGAGACTTTCATAATACAAAGAAACAACATGAGACAGGGAAAGTGGTTAACATCCTGTATTTTCGGCCCCTTTAATTTGATTTTGTTTGATTTTGTTCACTATTGCACTTTTCTTCTTTTTTTTGTTTAGGTGTTTCAAAAGTAGGGTCTCTTACATTGTTGTCGTAATCGTAAAAGGCATCAATGTTTTTTTGTTTTTTTTTGTTGCTTTCTTTTAACTCTTTACATCCTTCTCAACAATATCATTATTACTATTATGTTCATCAGACGACCGTTTTAAGGCCAGTTCAACCAGTTGTTTACCTCAAGACAGCATTTTAAAAAAACTACAGTCTATTCACGATGGAACGAAATGCGGTGGAGCGAAATGACGGTGTAATGCGAAGTAATTGCCAGGTCCCGGCAATATTTGTTCTTTATTCAATGTAAAAATGATGCGATGGAACGAATAGGATGGAACGAAAGATGCACTGGAGCGAAGTATGTATGTGGTCCGATTTGCTAATTAACAACTGATTAATGACGCGTTCGAACGAAGTGTCTGTCAGTTTTCACACCTACCTGAGTGACACCTGTTGCTTACATGCGTCCGCCATTATATTGCCTGTAATCAGACTATTAGCACACCATCCATGACGTTGATTGTTGCAAACTGACATGAAGCTTACCAGCGAGTTTGTTTGTTTGTTACAAAGATTAATCAAATAATGAAACAACATCACACTAAACATGTTACGACACTAAATCTTTACGACAGGACATGGTTTTCGGCAATACATACTAAAACACAACATAAACAAACAAGTGAGCACATACATAAAGGGATTCTCAATCGTTAATATGAAAGATGCAATGGAACGAAATACGCGATGGAACGAAATAAATGCGTTTCCCGGGGCTACTTCGTACCATTGCGAATGGACTGAATGAATGAATTTACAACTTGAACATCCATTCATTTATAACACTATCACATACATGAATACTGATGCGAATTCCAGATAAGTCTTGAGCAGTAAGACACTGCTGTTCTCCCATTTTATGCCTTTTTTCAAGGAAATCTTGCTAACTCTTTAGCTATTAAAATTCAGAAATTGAACTATTTCCAAGACCTCTTCCAGACATTTTCCTCTTTGGCTTTTATTTCTGCACTTAAGGATTTGACCCACTTTAGGGGGCCCCGTTTCACTAAACTTTGTATGAAAAAAACCTTCTTAAGTGTAAATTCAAAGATGTAAGAATAGTGTTTTTTTCTGTGAGTTTTTCATTACAAAAAGTGTTGTGTTTGTATAATGCAATAAATTGGGCCATCTTTCTTTAGTAGACACTGTGTAGGACAAAAGACTTACGACTACAATAAATTTTGTTTGTACAAAATTTAGTGGAGCGAGCCCCAGGAGTGCGGCTCACACTCATGGGTCTGCTTACAAAGCAAGAAACATTAGCAGACCCTAATTAAACTTGATACTACAGTTTTTTTATGTGCTTTCCTTTGTTTTGAAGTAATTTGTGCAATAATTGACATAATAGCCGATGACCCTATACTGTCATTACATGGTTTTGATCCCCTAAAAAATAAGTCCTGCTGATGGTTGACTAGTTCTAATTAAGTCTGTAAAGAAATTTGAAAGTGTATATTTTATTTATCTGAAATTTTAATCAAGGTTAAACTGAATTGTTTTATTAAGCAGATGGTACTCTGGTGAGCGTTCAAGGGCCATGATAGGCCTCGTGTTTTTCTCAGTTTTTAGCTCACCAGAGCACAGCATGCTCAAGGTGAGCTATAAGGATAACTCTGCATCTGACATTGTGTCTTCCATCATTAACAATTTACCTTAAACAATATCTCTGAAACCGCAGGATAGAAATTGGTGAAACCTGGCATAAATGATTTTTGGGTAACCCTCCACAAAAGTTGCTAAAATGAATTTGATCCATGCAGAACTCAGGTTGCCATGGCAACAAAGAGACTTTTACTTTAAAAACTTCAAAAATCTTCTCCTCTGAAACCAGTGGTCAGAATTTAATTTCCTTTAGCACAAATGGTCACCTCATAGTTCTCTACCACAATTTCTAAAATGTTGTTGTTGTTGTAGTATTGGGGTTTACCGTCGCTGCGATAGTATTTCAATCATATAGCGACGTCCAGCTAATTACAGGTGGAGGAAGACCCCGAGTACACAGAGGTACCCGGGTAGAACCACTGACATACCACAAGCCAGCTGGAAGGCTTCCTCACATGAAAAATCCGAAGTCCCTACCGGGATTCGAACCCACAGCGGTGAGGGGCTGAGAGATTTGTAGTCCACGACTGTAACCGCTCGGCCACGGCGGCCCCCTTTCTAAAATGAAGTTGACCTCTTGAATAATGAGGCCCATAGGGGGTTGCCTAGTTTCCTTACATATTCTGTATAGAAAATTTCAAAATATTTCTTCTACGAAGCCAAATAACCTGACTTTGATTTCATGTAGCACAAATGGTCACCTCAGGCTGTCTAAAATAAAGTTGATCCCTTGAATAATAAGGCCCCCTTATATACTGCATATACAGTCGACATTGTATTAAGAGACTGCTCAAGGGACTGCCGAAAAGTGATCGCTTAATGAAATGGTTTCTTAACAGATATTTTTGGAAATCCAGGCAAACAAGTCATACATGTCTAACTGTAAGCTAAATTGTATCATAACGTTATATTACAACATGAATACAGTGAAAACTACAAAATGTTTGTTACCAATAAAAATCAACATGATTTTTTTTTAACATTTTTTTCAACTTTTTAGCTGTTATGTTGGAATAATACCTTGGTATATTGACTGAGGCCAACATTTGGTAAATATTATTTAGCAATGAGCTTTCCATATGCCTCTGTCTGACATAAATCCCGAAACACCCGAAAAGTTTATTTCCAGCTTGCGCGCTGGTCGTGTAACATAAGACGCAACATATGTATAGGTACGAATAATTAATGGTACAGATTGCATCCGGAAGTACTAATTTACCATATTCCCCAATATTGTTTTACCAAAATCCGAAACATTCGGCATTTGGGGGGATGGTTTCACTTTTGTTATGTTTAGTAACTGTTGAAACGGGAACCAGGAAATTGACCAATAGCAATTTAGAATTAAGTTGCACATGGTGCAGTCATGCCTGGTCAAAACAAATTGGTTTCAGGTGAGCACTAATGATCAGGATAATTGTTTGTTTGTTCAGATGTGTTAAAGATGAATAATACACATGTTTCAGTGTACTTGATAATTAGCAACATGCAAAAATCAAACACGGTCACTCAAAAAGTTGATTTAGTACATAATCTTATGTGCTGGGACTTGGGTTATATAGTTGCTGGTCGTACAATAAAAAAGTCATTTAATGGGATAAATTTATATAGTAAGGCGGGATGAATAATGGTCGTTTAATAAAAAAGTTGTTTAATACAGGTGGTGGCATGTACGATGTTGAATATTAGATTTCATAAATTTTCTTCTATGAAACCAATGGTTAGTATTTAATTTCTTTTTGCGTGTATGGTCACCTCATGGCTTTCTCCCATAATTGCTAAAATAAAGTTGATCCCTTGAGAAATGAGGCCCCTAGGGTGTTGCCTAGTTTCTTTATATACTATATATAGAAAATTTCAAAATTCTTTTTCTATGAAACCAATGATTAGAAATAAATTTCTCTCGGCACAAACGGGTCACCTCATGACTGACTACCATAATTGCTTAAAATAAAGTTGATTCCGTAAAAGTGAGGCCCTTAGGGGGTCATCCAGGTACCTAATATACTACACTGACCCAAAATGAAAACTTTACACCTGTTTTAAATATCGATATATCAATATGCATTTCATATAGAAATTTGATGTTAGCTAATTGTGAAAGCTAAATGTATTGGTAATGTATCAGTGGAAGAAAGATTTTGAAATGTGGACATTTTCCTTGTTTTTGTCATCAATTAAGAGGAAAGGGGTGAAACTGAAGAATACATACATGACAGAATTCCATTGCCGCTGCGTAAAGCGCAGATGACGTTGTGCCCATTGAAGTCGGATGGCTCGATGATGGCGTGTCAAAATTTGACCAGTATAAGGTCGTCGGGCGCGAATCGGGACCTGGTTTTGCCTTAAACGATTTATGATGGTCTGAGCATGAACCCCATAACGTCGGGCAGTGACGGTTGCAGGTAAAAATCGATTACGCAAATGCGTTAACGTAATTGCGCGATCAGTACGTTGCGTTGTTGCACGTGCGCGACCGGGCCTATGTCGATCATGGACAGATCCAGTTGCAACATACCGACTTTGTAAGTTTTGAATAGTCTGCCTAGAACAGCCAAAATGAGCTGAGACAGCTACTGCTGTTGAACCCGCCAATAACATACCAATAGCTTGGTTTCTTTCATTTTCAGAAAGGCGTGGCATTGCTAATTATCAATAATTTTCCTTATTAAATGTGTTTTTTCAAATTTCTGGTAAAGACTGAATGAGTCTGTGCCAATAACAAATTTGTAAGTGAGCCACGTGGTGCTGTGCACGTGCAAAGTGTGAAAACAGTTAATCCGCTCTATATCGTGAAATACTCGGGGCAAACATTATTCTGTTACATAACCTTGAAGTGTGTTGATTGCCTCATAATACTGTATAACTGTCAAAATGGAAAGTTGATTGTTAAAGAAAATATTTATGAATAAAAAGTGTAAAGTTTTCATTTTGGGTCAGTGTATTTATAGAATAGTAAATTTCAAAATTCTTCTTCTATGAAGCCAATGGCTAGAATTTTATTTCATTCAGCACAAATTGTCACCTTATGGCTGTCTACCATAAATGCTTAGATAAAGTTGATCCCTTAAAAAGTGAGAGCACTAGGCTAGTTTTCTTATATACTCTATACAGAAAATTTCAAAATTCTTTTATGAAAGCATGGTTAAAATTTAATTTCTTGTGCACAAACGGTCACCTCATGGCTGTCTATCATTATTATTCAAAAATAAAGTTGATCCGAAAAATAAGGCCTCCACATGATTGACTAACATAGGAATTCTTTGTATATGAATCTTGAATCTGGTTGCTGCTGGAGGTAACCACATAAGCTTACTGGTGACTGATCCTAGGACACATGGCCCTCTTGTTTTTGTTAGCTTGGTCATTTCTTAAAGAATTTTTATCTATAATATTTGCATTGCAATGCTTATAAATGGAGTAAATGAAAGTAACAAACAAGTGCACTGCATGTGGATGCCAATGCTGGTCTGAACAGATAATTTATTAAACAAAAGGGCCATGATGGCCCTGAATCGCTCACCTGATTATAAATAAGCAACATATGTTGGATTTTTCATATTGACCTACTTTTTGACATCACATGACCCACTTTCAAGCTTGACCAAAATTTATGGAAGCAGACATTTTTAAGATTGGGCCAAAAATTTGCCTTAGAGTGTTAACAAGGTTTTTCTAAGATTTGATCTCATGACCTACTTTTTGACCCCACATGACCCAAATTTGATCTTGTCCAAGATTTTATGGAGAGAAACATTCTGACTAAGTTTCATGAAGATTGGGCCAGAAATGTGGCCTCTAGAGTGTTAACAAGGTTTTACTAAGATTGGACCTCGTGACCTACTTTTTGACCCCACATGACCCAAATTCAAATTTGTCCAAGATTTTATGGAGACAAACATTCTGACTAAGTTTCATGAAGATAGGCCAAAAAATATGGCTTCTATAGAGTGTTAACAAGCCAAATTGTTGACGACGAAAGATGCACGACGGATGCCGGACGAAGGGCGATCACAAAAGCTCACCTTGAGCATGTTGTGCTCAGGTGAGCTAAAAAACTGCCAGTTGTAAATAAACTGCCTTAGTTTGGTAAATTTAAACTAGAAAACAGATAATGAAAACAAAAATATGCATTTGTAAATGACTGGCTCTAGTTAAAAGCTTTTTCTTCTAAAGTCAGACAGTGGATTTTCTACTTACATCACATAATTACCGCCACTTATTCATACATTCGCGTTGAAAAATAGTACCACAGGTTGTAGAAGTCAACATTCCAGTTTTGATAAAAGTTAGATATATTGCAGGATTTTGAAAGCATTGAAATTGAACATTCTTTGGCAACCTGATTCCCTTTCAAACAAAATCTTAAGGTTAGGCAGTATAATAGGATTTGGCAACTTATATAAAATATCATTTGTTTTTAATATATGTTTCTTAAAACTATTTACAGCTTTTATCAGGCTTAAGAAGTGAAGAACGTTTATTTTAATACCAGTACAATTTTCAAATTGTTTATGATCAAAGAGTTTTCCATCTTTATCAACAAGGTCATTTATGTATCTAATCCCTTTATCATAGAGCATTTTATAGAAAACACTTTTCTTATCAATTTGAATATTCTCGTTATCGAAAAGTGGACTAGATAAGAAGTCTTCAATATTTCTTGTCTTACATAAATATAGGTAGTTTGAGTAGGAGGAGATCACAGACTTCCAAAACATGTTTTGAAGATCTTCAATATTCTTTCCTGCATAATGTTTACCACAATTAATAAGTTTATTTACATCTAGGGTTAAATTTACAGTTTGTTGCCATTTCTTATCTGTAAGAAGTAGCCTCTGTATCCACATTACTTTAAGGCTTTGAATAAAGCACTTTAGATTGACCATCTTGGGACCACCTTCAAAGTAATTTTTCACTAGTATAGAACTTTTAATCTTTGCTGGCCCATGCCAGATGAAATCAAATAGCTTTTTATTAATATCTTTTATAACATTTTCGTCTGGGTCAGGTAGTGAAATAAATAAATGGTTGAAAGCTGGTAGTAGTATTGTTTTAACAACTGTAATTACCTATAGTGGTTAAGAATCTCCTATTCCATGATTTAATAGATCTGTCTGGTTTTTCTAATCTACAATCATAATTAATTTTACACATCTTATGCAGGTCAACATGGAATCTTATTCCTAATAGTTGAAATTCTGTCTGGCTCCACTCTAGTTTGAATTTCATTTTTAGCTTGACTATTCGAAGAATATGAGAGCTATTGTAGTCACCCTGGCGTTGGCGTTGCAGCTTTTGGTTAAAGTTGTGCGTGCAAGTAACTATTAACCTTATATCTCAATAACCGTTTATGGTATTGACTTGAAAGTTTATAAATATGTTCAGGGGCATCAGACAACCAAGGTAGATAACTCTTGACTGAATTTAATATGAATTATGGCCCCTTTTTTAACTTAGAAATTTTGGTTAAAGTTTTGCATGCAATAGCAAATTTGGTTAAAGTTTTGCGTGCAAGCTACTATCTAGTTTGTATCTCAATAACCATTCATGGTATTGTCTGAAAGTTTATGAATATGTTTAGGGGCATCAGACACTCTTGATGGATATATTACAAGTTATGACCCCTTTTTAACATAGAAATTTTGGTTAAAGTTTTGCATGCAAGATACTCTCATGCTTATATCTCAGTATCCAGGCATGGGATTGATTTGAAGCATCTTAAATATGTTTAGGGGTATCATACTTTCATGGTAGATAACTCTTGATAGAATATGTTACAAATTATTGGCCTTTTTAACTTAGAAATTTTGGTTAAAGTTTTGCATGCAAGTTACTTTCATGATAATATCTCAGTATCCAGGCATGCGATTGATTTAAAACATCTTTAATATGTTTAGGGGTATCATACTATAAAGGAAGATAACACTTGATGTTAAAAAAAAATTATGATAATTTTAAAAATCATCTCCTTCAAAACTACTGGCCAGGTTTCAAAATGTTTTGGTACAGATGTTCCTTGGGTAAACATCTACCAAGATTGCTAAAATTATTCCGATCCATAAAAAAACAATGCCACCAGGGGCGGGGCTAATTTGCCTAATATGTATATAGTGAAATCTTTAAACTACATCTCTGAAACTGCTGGACAGAATTTTATTAAATTTGGCAGGGATGATCCTTGGGTGAACCTTCACAAAAGTTGCTAAAATAAACCTGATTCACGTATAACTCTAGTTGCATTGGCAATAGAAAGAAATGAATTACCATTGGCCAGATTTCAAAATGTTTTAGTACAGATGTTCCTTGGATAACCCTATACTCAGGTGAGTGATTTAGGGCTTCTATTGCCCTCTTGATTTTTAGCTCACCTGAGCCAGAGGCTCAAGGTGAGCTATTGTGACCGGTCTTCGTCCGTCGTCCGTCCGTCCGTCGTCCGTCCGTCGTCCGTCCGTCCGTCGTCCGTCCGTCCGTCGTCCGTCAACATTTTGCTTCAAACGACATCTCCTTCTAAACTACTCACTGGATTTTGATAAAACTTCACTGGAATGTTCATTATGGGGCCCTTTTCCAAAGTTGTTAAAATTATTTTGATTGGTCAAAAATCTAGGTCACAGGAGCTAAAAATAGATTTTAAAAATGAAAATTTTAAAAATCTTCTTCTCAGAAACCACAAGGCCTGGAGTTTAGATATTTGGTATGTAGCATGATCTTATGACTCTCTACCAAGATTGTTCAAATTATGATCCTGGGGTCAAAACTGGCCCAACCCAGGGGTCACTTGATTTAACATAGGCTAATATAGGAAAAACTTGAAAAATCTTCTTCTCAGAAACCACAAGGCCTAGGGTTTAGATATTTGGTGTGCAGCATTGTCTAGTAGATCACTACCAAGTTTGTTCAAATCATGGCCCTGGGGTCAAATTTGGCCCCGCCCCAGGGGTCACCTGATTTTACATAGGCTAATATAGGAAATACTTGAAAAAATCTTCTTTTCAGAAACCACAAGTCCTAGCCTTTTGATTTTTGGTATGTAGCATGATCTTATGACTCTCTACCAAGATTGTAAAAATTATGACCCTGGGGTCAAAATTGGCCCCGCCCCAGGTGTCACTTGATTTAACATAGGCTACTATAGGAAAAAACCTTGAAAAATCTTCTTCTCAGAAACCACAAGGCCTGGAGTTTAGATATTTGGTATGTAGCATGATCTTATGACTCTCTACCAAAATTGTTCAAATTATGACCCTGGGGTCAAAATTGGCCCCACCCCAGGGGTCACTTGATTTAACATAGGCTAATATAGGAAAAACTTGAAAAATCTTCTTCTCAGAAACCACAAGGCCTAGGGTTTAGATATTTGGTATGTAACATGGGCTAATAGACCTCTACCCAGTTTGTTCAAATCATGACCCTGGGGTCAAAATTGGCTCTGCCCCAGGGGTCACTTGATTTTACATAGCCTAATGATATCAGGTGAGCGATCTAGGGCCATCATGGCCCTCTTGTTGATTTTTTAATACTTATCTTTTTATATTCTTGGGTTATATATATTTAGAATTTTTTAATTCTAGTTTTTATGCTTCCCTAATTTTGCTTTGTTAACCTTTTGATTTAAATCATAGACCACAGGACCCTGATATTCAGTAAAATAAAAATGAAAAATATTATTTATAGAGAGGTCAATTTTTAGTTCACCTGAGCACAACGTTCCACAATGAGCTATTGTGACCCCTTTTATCCGTTGTCTGTGTGTGCATCCGGCGGCAACAATTTTCTTTAAATGACATCTCCTTCTAAACCACTGGGCAAAATTTGATGAAAATTGCCTTTGATGTTCCTTGCATGAAGCTCTACCAAAGTTGCTCAAATGGTTCTGGTCTGTTGCATATCTGGGTCACAGGAGCTAAAATATATTTTTAAAGTGAAATCTTTATACATCTTCTTCTCCAAAAGCACAGGGCCTAGAGCTTAGATATTTGGTGTGTGGCATTATCTTATGGACCTCTACCAAGGTTGATCAAATTATGGCCCTGGGGTTAAAATTGGCCCCGCCCCAAGGGTCACTTGATTTTACATAGACTTAATAGGAAAAAATAGAAAAATCTTCTTGTTAGTAACCACAAGGCCTGGAGTTTAGATATTTGGTGTGCAACATGGCTTAGTAGACCTCAACCAAGTTTGTTCAAGTCATGGCCCTGGGGTCAAAATTGGCCACTTGATTTTATATAGACCTATTAGAGCTATGACCTTCAAAATTTGGATGGCAGGACAGTTTTTGTGTGGAATTTAGATCATCTTGCTGTACTTCTGCATGGATTATATTTCAGTATAACTCAAAATACAATAATTGGCAATGAAGACAATGTTTCTCAGGTGAGCAATTCAGGGCCATCTTGGCCCTCTTGTTCTAATATGAGGGTCCTGCGCATAGACAGATTTGGCTATAAGGTCTGTATGACACGACTCAGAAAGTACTTTAGGGAGTTTATACTTTATACAATGGTCAAACTTTACTTACCAAGAACAATAACTCTACCTTGCTTCAGCTCTATTACTTACTTGAATGGTGAAATTATGTTTTTCTAGAACATATTTTAATAACTATTGAAGGCATGGATATCATTCTTTACACATGGGAAGGATGTGAAGTGACAAAGAACAATAACTTTATCTTGTCCCATTTTCATGATTTTTGTGTCGCCTGCATAGCATGGCAGACACATAGGGATCACTTTGTCCGTCGTCATCGTCGTCGGCGTCGTCGTCGGCGTCACACTTTCTTGTCCGGAGCATAACTCGAAAAGTATTTGAGGTAACACCTTGAAACTTAAATTATGGATAGATCACATTGAGGTGGAGTGCTTTTATTTTCTGTTATTACCCTTTGTTGATTCTGAGATTTTATTTTTGTCCGGACCATAACTCAAAAAGTATTTGAGATATTGCTTTGAAACTTCATAGATGGAAAGATCTCATGGATTTGTAGTGCAGTGCATAAGAATGATAACTCTTGTTTTTCAGACTTAATTTTTGTCTGGGGCATAACTCGAAACGTATTTGAGGTGTTGACTTGAAACTTCATAGATCTCAATGGTCTGAGTGCAGTGCACATGAATGATAACTCTGTTTCTCTTTTTCCTTGAGTTATTTCCCTTTGTTGATACTCAGACTTCATTTTTGTCTGGAGCATAACACGAAAAGTATTTGAGGTATTACTTTGAAACCTCACAGGTGGAATGATCTCATGGGGTGCATTGTGCAAGAATGATAACTGTTGTATTTTTGGAGTTATTTCCCTTTGTTTATTTTTTTGGATTTAATTCTTGTGTGGTGCATAACTTGTAAAGTATTTGAAGTGTTGCCTTAAACATTTATAGTAGATAGATCTCATTGGTCTGAGTGCAGTACACAAGAATGATAACTCAATAATGATAATGATGACTACAAACTTGCAACATATATATAATTAACGTCATAAGTGCTTAATGACGTCATAATTTTTCTTACAGTTAATGTTTTGAATTCATAGTCATTCTGACACTCCTCTGATGAAGACTGTATAGTCGAAAGTGCTCGGGAAAATTATTACATATTGCACTGTTTGAATTTTTTGGTGTGTGTGTGTGTGATTTGGTGTTATTTTGTACCTCACAAAATAGATTATGCTTTATCAATAATTTGTCAAAAGATCGATTTTCTAGTCAATTCTTTCATCAAACATGCTTAAATGCAGGCGACACAAGTGTTCCGAGGAACACCCACATCTAGTCTATTAAAATTATTTCTGTCTGCAGCAAATTCATGAAGTATTAAAGGTATTGAGAGGATCAGTACTAAGAACCACTATTCCTTATCCATTTTGGTAGCTCACCTGAGTACAACATGCTCAAGGTGAGCTTTTGTGATTGCCCTTTGTCCAGCGTCCCTTGTGCGTCGTCAACAATTTGGCTTGATAATACTCTAAAAGCCACATTTTCGGCTCAATCTTCATGAAATTTGGTCAAAATGTTTGTTTCCATAAAATCTTGGACAAGATCGAATTTGGGTCATGTGGAGTCAAAAAGTAGGTCATGAGGTCAAATTTTAGAAAAACCTTGTTAACACTCTAAGCCACATTTTGCTATCTTCATGAAATTGGTCAATTTGTTTTCATAAAATCTTGGACAAGTTCCTAGTTGGGTCATGTGGGGTCAAAAAGTAGGTCAATATGAAAATTCCACCTGTTGCTCATTTATAACCAGGTGAGCTATTCAGGGCCATCATGGCCCTCTTGTTTAATTTGACAGAGACCAATAAATAAAATAATCTATCTTACCTGCTGTTTTAATAAGATTTAACTTCCCTGATTTTTTACATGCATACCACAAAAAAATTAAAGGGATTGACTTTGTAATTCAAACATTTTAACTTTCACTTCTGAAAGTGCTCTCAGTGTCTTGATTTGAATTATAATAGACAGATGGATGGAAGTTCAAAAGGGGAAAGTTGTGCAGCCTTTGATATGGTTAATAAGTGTTTTAAGTAATTGATTTTTATGCCACCTTTCAAAGAAAAGGGGGCATATTGTTTTGCAAATGTCTGTCGTCGATAGGTTGGTCAGTTTGTCGGTTCTTTTCTGATCAATAACTGGAGGATGCTTGGGCCCACATTCCTCAAACTTCATAAAGTGATTGATCTTGACTAGTAGAATTAACCCCTATTGATTTTGGGGTGACCTGGTCAAAGGTCAAGGTCAAAGTTACCTCGAATTTGAAAATTGTTTCCAATCAATAACTTGAGAATGCTTGGGCCCATTTTCCTCAAACTTCATGGGTGATTGGTCATGACTAGTAGATGACTTCTTTTTATTTTGGGGTCACTTGGTCAAAGGTCAAGGTCACAGTGACCTCGTATGTGAAAATCAATTCTGTTGAATAACTGCAGAACGCTTGGGCCCACATTCCTCAAACTTCATAGGGTGATTGGGCATGACTAGTTGATAAGATGATGACCCCTATTGATTTTGGGGTCTCTTGGTCTAAGGTGGTCTAAGTGACCTCAAATGTGGGTAGGTCAGTGGTTCTACCTGGATGCCTCCGTGTATTCTGGGTCTTCCTCCACCTGTAATTAGCTGGACATCGCTATAAGAGTGAAATATTGTCAAAGCTACGGTAAACTCAAATAGTCAAGTCAAGTCATAGATGATCCCTATTGATTTAGGAGTCACTTGGTCAAAGGTCAAGGTCACAGTGACCTTGAATGTAAAAATATCAAGAAAACACTTTGGCCCACATTCCTCAAACTTCATATGGTGATTGGTCAGGACTAGTAGATGACCTATATTGACTTTGGGGATAGGGGTGGTAGATCCTCGTGGGGCATATGTGGAATTCCATTAACTCTTGTTTGTTGTTGTTGTTGTTGTTTTTAATAAAACATTACCTCATAATGATCACTGCTTCAGTGTCAGAAAATACACATTATTTCTCTTACATAAGATAAATTTGTCTCAAAACTAGACTACCCTGACATTTAGATTTAAATCTTCATTTTTCAAGACTCCACACCTTGTGCAGCAGGAGACATTTCCTGACCAATGGAACGTACTGTCTTTAAGCTGTCCTTTGGTGACCATGACAACGGATACCTAGAAATCAGTTGATATGCAGCAGACGCAATTGCATACACATCTGCAAATACAATAATTATCTTTCATGTCTGAAATGATAGTCTTCCTTGGGAGGAAAAAAGAATAAATAAAAAATGTATCATTTCTATAACAGCCTAGTATTTCCATGTCTGTGCGCATGGCTTGTAGATTTATTGTACTTATCAAATATGGCTGACCCTTAGGTCTTAAAAAACCTGTAAATATGACATAAGAGGCTTTTCAAATCATACATTCTGTCATGTCTATTGCTCAATGTACTGCTGTGTTGGCAGCCAATTTATTCCAGAAATAACCTGATGTCATGAAATGCGTCTGCAGTCTATACACTCATGATTCATTTCGTTGCTTTTTTTCTTTCTCTTTCTCTCTCTTTCTTTCTCATACAAAAACCCTCAATACTGAAAGTTTGTTTGTTTGTTTGTTGGGTTTAACGTCCCACGGACAGTATTTCAGTGATTTGGAGATTATGTCTACTTGAGACAGATATAGTGCTGCCACACTGCAGTATCAAGTCGTAGACACATGGCATAATGCCACACCTACTCACATTATCCTGACATGGGGCCAACCAGTCCTGTAACTACCCTTATATGCTGAACGCCAAGCAAGGGAGCTATAACAGTACCGTTTTTTACAACTTTGATATGTTGCGGCCGGGGATCAAACCAAAAACCTCCTGAGGTGGATGCTCTAACCACTTGGCCACCGGGGACGGTTCAGCATACAGAAAGAAGTTATCACGTTGTAAAATGATAGATCTTTATAAAAAAAATTAGTCTCAGAGGAAAAATGTCAAGTTGATTTGAATTGTAGTGAAGATATAAGCTGACATTTTTTTAACTTCATCTTCAGGAATAAGAAAATAAATATATTCATAAATTCTAGAATTTGAGAGAGAAAATAGTGAGCCTTATTGAAAGGAGGTCTTTGTAAAAAGTAACGGCCTAAATATTGAGGTGGTATTTGTTGATTTGCATAATTACCAGAGCCATTTTAACTGCATTGTATCACTCTGCACTCAGTAGCCTATTAATGCAATACTGTCAATGGAGGCCAGGTGGTAAGTGCATCTGCCTCAGGGGGCAGGAAGTTGTGGGTTCAATCCCCAGCCACAACATACCTAAGTCGTAAAAAATGGTACTGCTATAGCTTGCTTTCTTGCTTGGCACTCAGCATGAAAGGGCAGTTCCAGGATAGTGTGACTGGGTGTGGTATCATGCCACATGTCTACTGCTTGATACTATTGTGTGGTATCATGCCACATGTCTACTGCTTGATACTATTGTGTGGCAGCACTATATCTGTCTCAAGCAGACATAGTCCCAAAAAAACTGAAATACTGTCATTGGGACATTAAGTTTACCAAACAAGCAAACAAAACTGCATGCCTCCTAAGGAAAGCAATTTTTGAATGGAAACTCACTCATACATGCCATATTTTCAGTATGTCTCCCAGGGAGATTTTGAAATTTTCACAGGGAGATTTGGGGTCCAGCCAGGGAGATTTTACGACATATATCGAAGAGACGTTCTTAATAAAAAAAAAAAAAAATACACATTTGATTACCCCTTAATTAAATTCATTAACAGTTTATATACTGTTTATTGCATTTAATGAAAATACCATATGAAATTTACATGTAAAAAAAATATGAAATTTATTAATAAATCTAATTCAAATAGAAACTTAACTTTCCACAAGCACTGTTTTACATTAAATGCAACACTAACTTATGACACATTGGAGAACATGCCATTTACATCAAACACATTTAAATTGATACAGTATCTTTGATTTATTGAATGATTTCTGATCATAAGGTTTTAATTAATGGGGATGAATAAAGATAAAAAGTTAGATCATATTTAATAATACTTTCACCTTCCGTCTGTGTATTCTTTTTTTCTGAATTAAATTGCTTTTAGCTAAAATATTATTTAGCTTAAAATATTTATCGTGTACGGTATGGTGGTATGAAGTGGTTACCCAACTCTTCCGATCATGACATCTCATTATAGTAAATTACTCAGCAGACGATATCCCTTGTTTATCAAGTCATTTTCGGTGTGAAAATTGCAATTCATTTGCAATTTATCGCTAGCTGAGGTGTACTTTCTATGATGTGTCAATATGATGAGTTTTGTTAAGATTTAAATGATTGGTAAACAGTTGATCTAATTATCATTTATTGTTTACACTTCCGGTAAGGATTAGCTATTCTCCGGGACCTTTTTTATCCATGATAAGATTTACGTCTTTATTACAGTGTACCATCCTAACCTTACTCATTCTAGCTTTAGTACATTTGTATTGCCTTGATAGCTGCTAATTACCCGACGATAATTGTTTCAACTGATAGAGTGTCCAGTCTGCTACCTGTCTGAATTATGCAATTTGATTGGATAAGGACGATCACACATTGCTTGTGGCTGTACAGCACACTGGTCAGGATTGATACTAACACATGTTCTTACGTAATCTTCCTAATGCTGTATCATAGCTCGGTAATATAATGGATTATACTGAGTTCAAAGGGAAACCAGTTTGAGTTAAGTCAGACCGGGAGATTTTCACCTCCCGGCGGGAGATCGGAAGACAAGTCGAAATCCCGGGAGATTTAATCTCCGGCCGGGAGATATGGCATGTATGCTCACTTCAGATAATTATGAAACAAATCAAAGCACACGAGGCACAAAGAGACTGTTGGCGGGTTTATCATGAAACAAAAAGTGAGTTCAGCTGACTTACAGCAAGCAAATAGAGTTGCAGGGAAAACACTGGAATTAGACATTTCATTTTGTAAATCCTGCAGACAGTCTCTCGAGACATTTGTGCTTTGATTAAAATGAGAATTTACTGTCACTTCAGTATAAGAGACATTTTGTATACATCTGTCCTTTTAGACATCCAGAGATTATCTGCATGAATTATTTCTATATGAATGCATATTGACATAATCATGTTCATTTAATCAAACTTGTATCAACAATCACCTCTGAATAAAGGTTACCTTACAAAAATGGTCACAGCTGAATATTTGTTCAAGAGTTTTACTGTGAACAATAGTCAACTGTTTTCAGCAGTCAGTAGAGTCATATCCCAGATGTGCAATTTCCCATAAATATCTATTGAGAAAAAAAATATAAATTAATAAACAACAACAAAAAAACAAACAAAAAAACATCATTTTGTACAATGTTGAGAGTTATATAGTAATTAGCCATTACATAAATGTCAAAGGTTACCTTCAGAACAAACTCCGCCGCAGTAGTTACCTCCCCTTACAGTAGTTGATAACCACTGCCACCACAAGTAGATTCGGCTGATAAAGGCCGGATTTACTTTTTTCACTTTTGACTTTAGTTTTGAATATATCATATTAGTTTCGTTATATTCCATGAAAATAACATTCATGATTATGAGAAAAGTAAAAAAGAAAATCAAATAACATTAATTCTTAAAATTATGAGGAGTGTTATTCACATGGTTCCAACTATCATCACGTGACTTGTGTGGTGGCAGTGGTTAAAGTAGCGTAGCGTGACGTAACCGGTGCACGGAGTTTGCCATCAGAATAGAGCAGATTCAGTAAAATACTGTACACCTGTATCAATTTGGTGGCAGCCATTATTAATAAATAATCATTCACTGGTCATTTGGGACATGGAATGTTGCAACCAATTTCCATCACTAGTATTTGATTCAGTTAAACCTCATCATCATGGAACTCCACAGGTTGTTTTAGACAGCCAGGGGACCAGTCAATTTATCCATTTGACATTGGATGGTCCTTCAGACTCCTATAATTGGTCTCCTAATTGTTGAACAAATGTTGCTTATGACTAGTGAAAGACCCATATTAACTCGTGTCTTTAAGGTCAGGGTCACACATTATAATGTCACAGTATCTCTACGCATTTTATAAAGTTGTCCTGGTACACACCTCCGTATTCCTCAAAGTTTTTTTCGCAACTCTCTTGTGTCAAGGGTAGAGTTCTCTCATCCTTCTAGTTACAGAAAGAACAGAACAATACATAATTATATACAATGTTATGATCTTTTCAATAGTCAGCTTAATTTTGAAAAATAACATCATGCATGACATCAACGTTTTCCTATATGTTTGACATTACATCTTAAATGGCATAGTAATGTAAAAATTAGATTGATATCTGTCGTACTTGAAAAAAAAGTATTTGAAAGATATGACGTGCCCCGTATGCGAGTTGTGTTATGTTGAGATCAATGACATGATTTAACCCTTAACCTGCTGAATGTCTCAAAGGACTTAGCCGGCACCTTTTTTGGAACTGTCCATTATCAATTTTAGGGATAACAAGATGAAAACTTGTAGTTGGTCAGCCAACAGTAAAGAGCCAGGCCAGCCTGCACGGATGTTTACTGGTGGCATAGGTTAGCACTTCCGGTTCCAGCAGGGTAAGGGTTAACATTCTCGTGTCTCTTCAGTCAGTGAAATAATTCACAACCAGTACTGTACACAAACATGAATGTGAACCTGAAACATACATGATCTTATTACCATCGACAGAACTGATGTGATGGTATGGTCATGTTGTTTGAAAAGACTTGAAGAAGGTTGGGTGAGGACATGTGGTGCAGTTGGCATGTCTCAGAGCTGAAACCACGTACAGTGGCGCTATCGTATCAGTTGTCAAAAATAGCGTATATCGTTTGTATCGTATAGTTTTCTCAATCGCATTGTAACGTATCGAATCGCATTGTAACGTATCGAATCGTATCCTATCACATTCAATCGTATAACACATAATGAACGGGATCTTATCGCATCGTATCGTAAAGCAATGGTATATCATATATCGTAAATCGCATAACATATATCGTACCGAATCATTCTAAGATTTTTGGCAGTCTATGTTTCGGGACACCCTTTATTTATTTATTTATTTTTTTATAGAAAATAATTATTCTTCGTGTCTCTTTATTCAACATTTTGCGTATATGTATTATTTTTATCATAAATTATATTATGTAGTATAATGTTATTATTTGTTTAGTTCTAAGAACATTCTATTACTTTTTATGTACCGGTATACATGTGTAGTGGCCTATGTGACCTTCTGCAGCAGATGCTGTGCGTCGTTAGGCAAATTAATGCACATGTGAAAAATATGTATTCGAAAGCATTAAATCGGTTTTGAAGTATACCCTGGGCTGCATTCATTCCTATAAGTTTATTTGATGTGTTTGATCACAGTTTTCAAGATTAGCAAGTCTGAAAATTAACAATTTAAATCTGACCTAATTATGCATAATCAAACTCCGATTTCGTCCAAGATGTTGAATAACTTATTTTCAGGGACCTTTTTCCTCTGCAGTGTTCGCTCACGTGCTCTTATTAAAAACATTGAAAGAGATGATCGTAGCTTACGCATATACCTACATTATAGTTCTAATGTGTATTTTTTTTTTTATTTCCTACTTTTTTTACCACCCCCCTTTCTCTCTCTCTCTCTCTCTCTCTCTTTACATATGCAAACGTCATAACTGGCACAGAACATATTTCTTTTTCTTTTCTCCCTCTCTTTCAGTTTGAATAAGCAATATAATATCAGGAGGTCTTGGATTCGAAACCCAACTGGGGTACATTTCTCCGGTGATAGTGTCAAGACGTAATTTGTACTAGATTCACCCTTGTCTTGCACTCGGCAAATTGGGGTTGCTATGGGAACTCAGAGACATCAGTACTGGTTCTAAACAGGAACTTCTCTCCTGTGTATCGGTCGGTGCTATTCCCCTAACACGTAAAAGAACCAATTAATGTGTCTTTTCGTGAAATGAGCTAGGGTATTGCACCCGGACTCACTTGTATCCTACCCCTGTCTTTTCCGATGTTTTTTTTTTTTTAGCAAAAAAATAACAAAAAAAGGGCCCCTACAATTGAAAATTAACATACTGCCTTTGAGAATAGAGGCATACGGTTTTAGTCAAATTACTGTTCTCTCCTTGTCCGTGAACACACAAATTTACTACATGATAAAAATTAAATGGGAAAAAAATCTATGAATTCCATATTATTACATGTATAGTTCACTTAAAATATATCTGATTTATTTTTTCATGTATGTACATTTATGCATGAATGTATATTTAACCAACTCATTGTATTTCACCAGACGCGTGTCATATCTTCTTATCAGTGGGCACAGCATGTGTTAATTTTGACCGGATATGTCACCTTTATGTATCGCCGTACCAATATACCGTCACTCACCCCCCACCCCCAATCCCACCCAAAGGCAAGGGAGGGACAATCAACCTTTACACAACATGAATGTTATAACCGGTACTAATTAACGTGACAGAAAACATGAAAGATGGTCGCAGGCCTATTGTGAGAACATTATCACAGAAAGAACCAAGGTGTTATGTACGTAGTGTCACTGGGTAGCTTAGTCAAAAACTGTTCCTCTATTATAATAAATATTATACAATAATTTACAAGTAACTTAGAATAAGTATGTGTATATACATACATACACTTTAGAGCACTTACGTTATATAAACTGTACCGACTGTCTGACTAAAAGCTCTGCCGCCTACGCGTTTTAGAGTATATATTCACAACATTGCGAGTGTACATAATGAAGTGTACCCTTAATACAGAAAACTCAAAATTCTTCATCCTACCAAGGAGTGTCCCAAAGACAATGGAGGAATCTACTAGACAACAACAACATGACTACAAATTTCTTCCAGTAATTAATTTGATTCATATTGTTTATTCCTTTTTATGTATATCATTATTACATTATTATTCTAAAATTAAATAGTCATCGTAGAAATATAATATTCCAAAGAGGAAGACATTCTATATATCAGTATATTTACAAAGCGAATCTTGTTGATGATAATATTAATAGTAAAATCTCTCTCTCTCTCTCTCTCTCTCTCTCTCTCTTTCAAGGGGCAGGGGTTCTTTACAAATTAAAGACTAATGGACTTTTAAAAATATAGAAATCACATATGAGTAAGTCTTAGAGTATTCTTATGATTGATAAAACAAATAAAAATATTTTCTTACAGTTAAAACAGCGAGTAAAATATAGCAACAGTTCTTTTATAGGAACAAATAATTTGTGCTTATGGTTGAAAGCATGGGACCAATTTAGAAGTTGTTTGCAAATTAGATTTTCTGCTATCATCATGTATAAGCTGCAACAGAATCGGCAACCTCTTCAGTAATTACTTCTCTTCAAACAAGATAATATATATATTAGGTGCAGGTTGCATGCAGTTGCTCATGCATCATAACATTTTTTTCGACTATTTGACAGTTAACTAGAAGTTCTCTAGCATGTGCTGTACTTCTATGTGTTGGTTCACATGCGCTCATTGAGCGGTCACGATCGTATATAAAAGGCCATGGATCAATTATATTATATTCATAATTTTTTAAGAAAAGATATTGTGTTAATTAACACAAGTAGCAGAGTACTAGATATCAGTAAAGTACTGTTATCATTTGTTTTTATTGTGATTGTTATTATTACACGTAATCATAAAAATATATTTATAAATAATCTTCATTAAAAAAAAAAACTTTCTCTCATTACATGTGCCGTTAACAGTGGTCTCAATGGAGATCACAGAGTCTTCATTCAGGGGAACCGCAATTTAGTATGTCCCCATTTCCTGTTGCTCACTATGTTTATTTCAGATGAACACACGGATTACCAGTTATATGTAACAATAAATATTGTTAACAACATGAAGTTTTTGCATATTTCTTGACTTGTAGTCAAATCAAACTTACAGGTACATGTATAAAAATGTCATGTAAACTGTGCTTACCGTATATCGTATATCGCATAACGTAAATCACAGATCGTATATCGTATGGTATCAGATTATAAACGCATCGTATCGAATCGTAAAGGTAAATCAAACTTGCTATCGTACATCGCAGATCGTATATCATATATCTTTGTATTTCAATTGTATATCAATCTATTTTTTGACAACTGATAGGATAGCACCACTGTAGCCAGCCAAAAAGGTCTACTTATATCACTATGGCAATTTTGCATCTGAAATGAACAGCATACATTGGCTGCTGGTGGGAATTTTGGGACAAAAGAAGTAATACTATGTTAAGATAGAAAAAAATGTCAATGTTAAGAAAATCTGAGTTAAAAATGTTTCAGTAGGAAAGTTAAGGACCTTCAAAATATTACTTTGTGGATGTATAATGAGTCACATTTGTATCTGTACAATTTTTTTATGCCTTTGCTCTGTCACAGTCAAACTTTTGCCGGTTAAAGTAACTACTAAGTCACCATGACTGGGAAGAATAATTGCAGAATAAAAAAAATGCAAATATTGATTCTAACATGATTAACACAATATGCTATATAAACACAGGAGTGCACCATGCCTTATTTTTAGCTCGACTATTCGAAGAATATGAGAGCTATTGTAGTCGCCCTGCAGCTTTTGGTTAAAGTTTTGCGTGCAAATTACTATCATTCTTATATCTCAATAACTATTTATGGTATTGACTTGAAAGTTTATGAATATGTTAAGGGGCATCAGACAACCAAGGTAGATAACTCTTGTCTGAATTTAATATGAATTATGGCCCCTTTTTAACTTAGAAATTTTGGTTAAAGTTTTGCATGCAATAGAAAATTTGGTTAGTTTTGTATGCCATCTTCTATCAGCCTCATATCTCAATAACCATTCATGGTATTGACTTGAAAGTTTATGAATATGTTAAGGGGCATCAGACAACCAAGGTAGATAACTCTTGATTGAATTTAATATGAATTATGGCCCCTTTTTAACTTAGAAATTTTGGTTAAAGTTTTGCATGCAATAGAAAATTTGGTTAAAGTTTTGCATGCAAGCTTCTATCAGCCTTATATCTCAATAACCATTCATGGTATTGGCTTGAAAGTTTATGAATATGTTAAGGGGCATCAGACAACCAAGGTAGATAACTCTTGATGGAATATATTACAAATTATGGCCCATTTTTAACTTAGAAATTTTGGTTATAGTTTTGCATGCAAGATACTCTCATGCTTATATCTCAGTATCCAGGCATGCGATTGATTTTAAACATCTTAATATGTTTAGGGGTATCATACTTTCATGGTAGATAACTCTTGATAGAATATGTTACAAATTATGGCCCCTTTTTAACTTAGATATTTTGGTTAAAGTTTTGCATGCAAGGTACCTTCATGCTAATTTCTCAGTATCCAGGCATGCAATTGATTTGAAACATCTTTAATACATTTAGGGGTATCATGCTATCAAGGTAGATAACTTTTGAAGGAATATATTACAAGTTATGGCCCCTTTTTTAACTTAGAATTTTGGTTACATTTTTGCATTTAAGCTACTATCCAGCTTATATCTCAGAAATTGCTTGTGGAATTGACTAAAAAGTTAAGGAGTGTCCTCAGGGGCATCAGAAAACCAAGGAGGATAACTTTTGGACTGAATTTTATGCAAATTATGGCCCTTTTCTTGCTTGGATTTTAGGTTAAAGTTTTGCATGCACAGTGTTATTATGCTTATGTCTCAGTAACTAGGCATGGGATTGATTTTAGACTTCATGAAAATATTAAGGGTATCAGACTATCAAGGTATATCATTTTTGACTATTATTATGTACAGGGTATGTGAAGGGCAAGAATTGAAATAGATTTCATTTGATTTACCAACAAGCATTTTGAATAGTCGAGCGTGCTGTCCTCTGACAGCTCTTGTTCTATATACGATTAAAAAATGATGTATATTATATAAAGTCAAATGACTCCAAAAGTATCAGAGTAATAAAATAAACTAACACATTTTTATTCCTTTTAAAACTCTTTCAGTTTAGTAAATGGATTAAAAGGAGATCGAGTTTCTTTTTGTTTGATATATTTCAAGATTATGCAGATACTTTGTAAATAATCACTCAAGCCCACGGCTTTCATGATTAGATTACTGTGCATCTTCACTTAAAAATGTGCATTATTTTGCAATATATCACTCTTTCCTAATATATCATATACAGTACATTGCAGAAGCTTAGAATGAAGCCACTCTGAATGCCATGGCAACTTCTTAGTAGCCACAGACTTGAAAAAAGGATGGTGTGCAAAGGTTACACTGTGTATGTTAGCAGACACATTAACAAATATATACAATTACAAAGGTTCCTTAAAGATTCTGCAGGTGTTCATCATAGACAGAATTTCAGTGTTGCATCAAAGCCACAAACCTCACATTTAAAAAAGATGAAGCGTTTCCACTAGACAAAGATCCAGTATCAAGTAATGGGAGAAACTGTTTGACAAAAATAGAAACTTTGTATCAGGTACAAAAGGAAGAAATCTTTGTTATTTCAAGTCATATTAAGGATTAGTTATTTTAATATGAAGAAAAGTTTTTGTGACAAAGACTGCTCTTAGTGAATTTTGAGGGCTAAAACTAATTAAATACAAATACTTATGAACTATCCTTTAGGTAAATAACATACTCTGAAGTTTCTAATGCAAAGCACTACTTACTTTTTCTGGAGTTAAGATATTCATGTACCAGTATGTAATTTATGTTGCTGTTTTGTTTAATAGTTGCACATACATTTTATTATGTGACGATGCGTCGTCACAGGTAAAAATACAATCTCTGACAACTGTGTCAGGGAGTCAACTCTTTGGCTCAGTGGTTAGAGCAATGGACTTGCACGCCGGCGGACCTGGTTTGATCCTAGGCCCCAGATAAGAAGAATATGAGGCTATATTGGTTGTTCGGTCAGTTAGCCAGATGGTCTCTCTGTAGACGAGATTTGTCTGCCCTAAGCTACATGTCTCAAACTTAATATGGTTGTTGCTTATGATTAGTAGAAGACCCCTTTTGATTTTGGTGTCATTACCTTAAAGGTCAAGGTCACATGTTTACAAATCTTTAGCTAACCATAGCATAACATGCTCAAGGTGAGCTATTGTGATCACCCTGCGTTCATCGTCTGTCATCAACAATCTGCTTTAAATGACATCTCCTCTGAAAATACTGGGTAGAAATTGATGAAAATTGGCAAGATTTGATCCTTGGGTGTTCCTTCACAAAAGTTGCTAAAATAAACTTTAGTCTTTTAGAACTCTGGTTGCCATGGCAACCAAATGAATTTTACCTTAAAAACTTAAATCTTCTCCTTTGAATCTTATGGTCAGAATTTAATTTCATATATCACAAATGGTCACCTCATGATTGTCTACAGTAATTGCTAAAATAAAGTTGATCCCATGAAAAATGAAGCCCCTAGGGGTGTCAGCTAGTTTCCTTATATACTTTAAAATTCTTTTTCTATAAGATCAGTAGTCAGAATTGAATTTCATAGAGCACAAATAGTCACTTAATGACTGTCTACCATAATTGCTTAAGTAAAGATGATTCCTTGAAAAATGAGGCCCCATTGTGGGTCAGCTAGTTTCCTTATAAATATACTCTACATAGAAAAATTTAAAATTCTACTTTTATAAAACCAATGGTTAGAATTTAATTTCATGTGGCACAAATAGTCACCTAATGCCTGACTACCATAAAAGCTAAAATAAAGTTGATCCCATGACAAAGAGTCCCTGCAGGGTCAGCTGAGTTTCCTTACATACCCTGTATAGAAAAATCTTCTTCTATGAAACCAATGGTTAGAATTTAATTTCTTTTGGTTAAAATGGTCACTTCACCATTGTCTACCTTTTTTCCAAATAAATTTGATCCTATGAATAATGAGGCTTCAAGATGACTTACTTAAGACTTCTTTTTATCTGAAGTTTAGATCTGGTTGCTGCTGGAGGTTACCACATAAAAAGAAAGGTTTTAAATAAGCATATGATATAGGGCCATATAGCACTCTTGTTATATGACAGTCTTGTCCAAGTGATAACTTTAGTTCTATCTGACTTTGAGATCTCAAACTTTGTATAGTTGTTGCTTATGACTAATAGAAGACCCCTATTGATTTTAGTGTCAATACCTCAAAGGTCAAGGTTATAAGGTTATAAGTTTAATTCTTGCAAACACTGTGTAAGTTATGCATTGTCCAGCTAATTACTCAATATCTAATTGACTTCTAAGTCTCAAACATTATACAATAGTTACCTCTAACTAGCAGAAGAACCCTATTTATTTTGGGGTCTGAACCTCAAAGTTCAAGGTCTAAAGGTCATGAATTTAAATTCTCTTTAACATTGTCTTAAGGAAGCATTGTCCAACTGATAACTCTAAGTATCTCTTTTGTATCAGTTGTTGCTTATAAGAGGAAACCCCTTTTGATTTTAGGGTATGTACCTCAAAGGTCAAGATCACAAGGTAATAATTTGAATTCTATTATGGCATATGAGGGGGGCATATATGTTTAACAAACATTTCTTGTTTATATTTATCAGTGGTCAGTTGTCAAAATTTAACTTAAACGACATCTCTTCCTAAACTACTGGGCCAATTTTCATAAAACTTTACAGGAATATTCCTTTGGTGGTCCTCTTCCAAAGTTGTTCAATGAATTGAATTCTTTGCCAAAATCTTGTTGCCATGGCAACTAAAATTGAAAAAAAAATATGCAAAAACTTCAAAAGTCTTCTCCTCAAAAATAGTGATGGCTGGATTTCAAAGTAATTGGGCACATATGTCACTTAGGTCACTCTCTACCAAGATTATTCAAATTATTTGATCAGTTGAAAAACATGGCCATCAGGGGACGGAGCCCATTTTCCTTATTTGTAAAAAGTACAAATTTGAAAAATCTTCTTGTCCAAAAGTACTGGCAATTTGCTTCCCACATTTGGCACACATTCCTCAAACTTCATATGGTGATTGCTCATGAGTATTAGGTGACCCCTATTGATATTGGGGTCACTTTGTGAAAGGTCAAGGTCACAGTGACCTTTAATGTGAAAATCGTTTTTGATCAATAATCGGAGAAAGCATGGGCCCACATTCCTCATACTTTATAAGATGATATGTTTTGACTACTAGATGACCCCTATCGATTTTGTGGTCCCTTGGTAAAAGTTCACAGTGACCTTGATGGGAGTTTGGGAGGTGGGGGTGGCATATATGTTGTTCAGACAACTCTTGTTATTGAAAAACATGGCAGCCCACATTAGGCCCACATTCCTTAAACTTCATAAGGTGATTGGTTATGACTAGTAGATGACACCTATTGATTTTGGGGTCACTTGGTCAAATGTCAAGGTAACAGTGACCTTGAATGTGAATATCGTTTCTGATCAATAACCGGAGAACATATGGGCCCACATTCCTCAAACTTCATAAGATGATTGGTTATGACTAGATGACACCTATTGATTTTGGGGTCACTTGGTCAAAGGTCAAGGTCACAGTGACCTTGAATGTGAATATCGTTTCTGATCAGGAAAGGGGGCAGAGCCCATTTTCCTTATACACATTTAGTACAAATTTGAAAAATCTTCTTGTCCAAAAGTACTTGCTGGATTTCAAAGTATTGTGGCACGAATGTTCCTTAGGTCATTCGCTACTAAGATTTTCAAATTATTTGGATTGGTCAAAAAACGTGGCCGCCAGGGTGCGAAGCCAATTTTTCTTATTTGTATATAGTATAAATTTGAAAGTTCTTCTTGTCCAAAAGTATGCATTGGATTGTGGCAGAGCCCATTTTCCATAATATCGTAAAATATTTGCTGTTTCTTTTCCTCCCATTAATACCTGTATCTTAGGTAAGCTATCCCAGGGCCATGATGGCCCTCTTGTTTCGATTAGCGGGGTATATAGGAGTCATCTTGTGGTTGGTCGGTCGGTCTGTTGAGATTTACTTGTCCGAAACATAACTTAAAAACTATCCAAGGTATTGACTTGAAACTTAAAATATAGATAGATGGTGACTAGGAAAAGTGCAGTGTCCAAGAACTGTAACTCTACCTGATCCCAGTTTTTAAATATCTCCCTTTGTTGTCTCAATTTTGAATAATCTGTCTTTGTTTAAATTATATCAAAGTTTCTTATAATAGGAGCTTATTTTTGCATTGCTGATGATTTTTGAGTACTTTACACAACAACATTTTACAAAGACTGGAATTGCCAGAATGTTCAACAGCCTATATCAACAACAACAGTACAAGTTTCAACAATAGATAGTGTATTGAACCATACATTAACCCTTTCCCTCATATAGACTCATTTTGACGCACTCAATAGGTATCACATAAAGCCTGATCTGCAGAAAGCCACAGTTAAACCTTACCAAATTTAATTACAAAATCCTCATTTCCAGACCACTGAGGAGCAGCGAACAGCATAGGTCTTTTCATGGTTTCTTCTATGAGGGAAAGGGTTAAGTAAATACAATCATTGTCTTGGCGTTTGCTTTTTGGTCAATATTTTGAAATATTGAAGGTTCAAGTATCATCTTTGGAAAGTAGTGCATCTTCCCAATGTTCACACTTACAAAAACAGGACATACTTCAATACTTTGAACAGCTTCCCTTATGGTTCTAGCTCACTGCACTTATACTTGCTGTCTGCCTGCATTTCATGTTCAAGTACTACCAAAATCAAAGCGCACAATGCGCTGAGAGACGGCGACGGGATTAACATTCTAAACCTAGAGTTCTGAAGCAGTCACATGACGAAAAAAACTCCACCCGCTCTTGCTACAGAAGTTCTGTTTGTAACATAATAATCTGGAGTAAAGGTCATGAACCTTTCATTCATAAAGAGCTGCATACCTAAGTAGGTCATTCTCTTTCTCTAGTGCTAGCGAATTCTATCTGTTGTTTTGTATGTGTAGAAATTGACCAGGTATTTGATTGTTTAAGATACTAGAATGTTTGCCTATCTGTTTCAAAGTTAAGAAATGCCCTTGGAGGAACCTAACTCGCCATCATGCAAAATATTGTGTGGACTACTTTAGGTCAGTTACATACATACGGAGCACTACTTTTTCTTTTTACAGGAGTAGATCTTCATGTACGTAAGATGGGTTGCTGTTCTGGTTAAGAAATGTCACGGATATTTTTTCACGCTTAAAATTGATGCTTCCAGTGCAAAATAATGGCAAAAGAAAACATGTTAACAAACAATAACACACTAAAAGCGGTTACGGTTATGATTTAGACGTCTGTGTAACAAATTCCACTCGTATTCGTAAGTGCAGAATCGCATTGCATGGATCCGCACTAAGCGCGGAGAGGTACGGTTAAAATTGTTGTGGAAAATATGCAAGTTAGCAAGGCCTGATTTCGTTCTTAAGCATAAGACGGCTATCGCCGTCTAAAAACCATAACCCTCTCTATCCATTTTTTTAATTATCTCCCTTTGTTAAATTGCTTTTTTTCTTGTCTCGAACATAACTTGAATATTATACATGGTATTT
>CM037794.1:10553223-10603223 GCA_021229015.1 Solen grandis
CTTGTTTGTTGTTGTTTTTAATACTTTTTTATGCTTGACAAATTATATGTTTATGAACAACCATCTGTAATCAGTGAAAAAGTATACAATAAGATGATGAAAAGTCGCGATATATTCCACGGTATATGGACATTTTCAGTAAATTAGTAATGACATAAGGAATTAGATACTATATGAGTTAAGTGTGTAAACAGGAAAATAATCGAGATCTCATCCCACGCCAGAATCCGGAAAAGAGGGACACTTCGTGCTAATGCAATCTGCATTTTGTCACGAGAAATGGACGCAAAACCAAACAAACAACCATAATGAGAAATGGCATTTATGGTAAAGGACTAAAGACAGACATGAAATAAAACGTAATTGTTCTAGAATGTTGTGAGATTAAAACATCAACGACACCATAATGAAAGTGTTTGCGAGTTGCAGATCAAAAGCAGTGGGAATAAAAGATAAATGCGGACATGCAAATTGTATAATGGCAGAGTGAGAAATAAACAGGTGGAATGGCTAATCAACACAATTTGTTGTGGTTTTGAGACATTTTTTTCATTAAATACACGTTATCTTAACACACTTCTGCTGTTGTTGTTGTTTTTTTTGTGCAAATTTCCCAGTTTATTGCGTTTTGATGTTAACTTTTTTCTTCTACATTTCCTCTCGCTCGGAATATTTAAGACAATGATAAAGTGTACACAGAAGAACAGATACCCAATAAAAATTGACAAATACCCAACTATTTCCAAATTTGTAATAAAACTTCTGGAAAATTTTTTGGAAGTCTCAATTCTGAAATATTTCCTTTACATTACCTACGTTCTGAATGATGTTCCTTACTACTACTGCTTAATGTTATCTATCCGTCATTAAATTATAATCATGGTCCTTCAAATGCTTAAAAAGACTTCAGTGCAAATGCAATATCCATTGCCTTAGAGTTAAATGCTCTTTTGCTCTTAAGTCTATAAAGGCTTGCATTTATTATAAAATTCACACTATCACTTGATGGAACATGATCACAATTTAACGATGGATGGAATACCTTAAATCTAATAGGACGAATTAATTTCAGAAGACTGGAAGATGTAACTGCTCACTGTGTCACTTGTATCTAAGACACCATTATACAATTGAATTATACATGGCAAAATTACTAAGTTTACTTACATATACTCAATTAGTGATGAAAGTAATGAATATTACCCAAATGGCAAATCTCTCTCTCTCTCTCTCAAAATCGGTTGCTATATCATAAACTTCTATTATCTGATGATCCGGTACTGCAGACAAAATAATGTATGTTCATTTTAGAGAAGATGTACACAACTTCCACAATACATAGAAAAAAAGTGATTAAACCAAATTCTAGCAGAATTCTGGTAACAGAATACCGGGCGGGCAGGAAAGTGGTTTCCGATGAATATCTATAGTCAGAATTTAGATATTATTACCAAATTTGGTAGGTAGATACCTTATGGGGAGGGGAATTTTAGGGGAAAATCAGGTACAGGTCAAGGTGACTTAAAAAAATGATTTTCGCTTTCGTTGATGTCACTAGTCAGGATTGTGGTATTATCACCAATTTTAGTATGTAAATATCTATGGGAAGAGGACGTGTGTGTGTGTGTGTGTGTGTGTGTGTGTGTGTGTGTGTCCGCAAAGGGAGGTAACCATTGAATATAAGCCTCCAGTGACCCCCTTTTTTATTGTAAATCGTACAAACCCCATCACTCCACGCAATAGTTTATATATATATATATTTTTTATCAATGCGGAAATCAATAATAAAAAACAGCGAATTGAAACAAGCCCATATGAAAATGTCAGGGCTGCCGAGTCTTTACTATAATGATTGTGCTAGGATTTAACGTTCCAGACAGTATTGAAGTCATTTGTTACAATGTCCTCACCACGCACATAATTACGATGTCACGCACGACATAGCATCCGGTTACATTATCCCGACACGAGGCTCCAATTACAACCACTTTACTAAACACTAAATAAAGTTAAATATTTATAGACGTAATTCATGTTGCTTATTTAATTTAATGTGTGTGTGTGTGTGTGTGTGTGTGTGTGTGTAAAGGGAGGTAACCATTCCATTTAGTATTCTAAGCTCCTCCACAGTGATCGCCCTTAGTTGCAAAACTCCTTTTAGCATTTTTCAATGCCAAAATTAACCAGCAGTCACATTGAACACACTGAAATTAGTTGTGCACGCAAGTCATATCTGGCTCTACTCGTCTCTAAGTATCATTGGTAAAAGTTGAAAATCCTGACTTAAGCAATTTTTATATAGTTATATATAGAACAAGAAGTCATTTGGCAATCAGTAAAATTCCTGAAATTTTTTACCTTCAATACTTGGGCTAACATTTAATCAAACAGGTTCCCTAATTAATATACCATATTACAGGTTTCTAACAAATTATTTGAACTTGCTCATTTAAATAAATATAACTTAAACTAAGACTTGTTCTACTCATAAGTTTATAATTACCCGAGACTGGCCAACCAACCCTGGGACTATTCCAATATTACGCGCAAAGGGAAGTAATCATACCGGTACCATTCTTCAGCTGGGATTGACCTATATCCATTCAACAGAACAATTCCTCACGAAACCCATCACTGGTGTGCGCATTATCTTGACACTAGGTCAACCATTCCTTAAATTACCTTTACTGTGAAATCAATAGTTTTCATGGGACACTAATTTTCGTAGATTCGTAGAGGGTTTCATCCACAAAAACTACTCTTAAACAGACCTTGCATTCTCAAAAACATGGATCCAAGAATAGTACACAACGAAATTTAATGTCAACAAAAATGATTTTACAGTAGACTCACTAGTGCAAAGTATGTCCTGACCGAAGTAAAATCACGACCTCCCACCCTGTCAAAACGCTCTAACCACTTTAACAGCCAGTATCCATGTGTCCTCAAAAATACTTAAGTACGACCTCGTGCTCAAATTTGATTTTCTTACTCAAATCCCTATTGAAACAACAGACAAAGCTTGAGCCCGAGCAAGAAAATCATACTTAGGTAGCACTTTTATTTGAAAACATGTGTCCAGGACTGGAAGGGGTACCATTCCTAAATACTGGTATGTTACTTACTAAGATCTTACCCACTACTTTGTAGACATATCGTGAAAGCTCTCACCCCTCTGTCACTGGGATAAATTCCTTAAATATGTAATTCTAATACAAAAGATACAATTTTAAAGAATTGAAAGTTTGGTCTCAGTCACTTCCATTATCAAAAAGAAACAAAAGCACTGCATACATATGCATGTCTGTTTGTTTTTTAAAGGGGAGAAAAATTAGGTCAAAAAGGACCCAAGAGTTATGGGCCATGATGAGAAGGAAGCCTTTGTGATGGTTACAAGTATATGAAGTTTGAGGACAGACGGTTTGAGCGTATAGAAGTTACGGCAAAAGTTTTTCATCACCATGACAACGCCACCAATTATTACAATATCATTGACTTTTTTCTTTGAAAAATAAGACAAGCAAAATGGCCATATATGGCAAAGTTTTTTTTACAGTGATGGGATGCCAAAGCGACACTGGAGTGATGACAATAAATTGACTTTTTTTTTTTTGGTGCATGGACAAGTTAACAAAAAGCATTAACATTTGGGACGAGAAAATCAAAACACAAACTGTTGTTTTTGGACATGCACTCTTGTTGTTTATTTCGACTCCTGCCGTTGGATGGCGACAAGCCAGATAGTAAAGCCTTCACACGAGGTTAGCTGTGATAGACATCAAACCTCTGCCCTTTTAAGCTGACCTGGACCTGCGCGTCGGAGAGGGTGGGACACCACGGGCATCGCCAATGATTGGGGCTTCCACCACAATCCCGTGTCACAGGTTTTCAATTGTGAGGTTCGTTTGCTCAGGCGTTGGATGGTACTTGCTCTTTCCAACCTTATCCCCACTGCGTTAGCCCAGACCACACCCCCTCATAACGTCAGATCTGGTCCTCACAGGATAGAAATAGTTTGTTCAACTGACTACTAAAACTGGATACAAGCTAGTCTTAACACCAAATCTACTATAATTTTCATTCATTTCATGAAACATATTTAATTTCATTGAAGAATAAATAATCTCTTTTTTATTGTCTTTTTAAGACAATCTGCGCCGCAAATAGCTTTTAGACTTCATTTTCTTTCCATGTACTTTTTTTTTTTCTATCCATTTTAATTTCCATAGATGTGGTGCTAATCGCTGTATGTAATCACACAGGTCAAGAGATATTTCAAATACATTCAAGCGGCCTTAAGTTGAGGACAGTCAATTCCATTCCCAAGGCCTGTTGCTCAAACTCCAGTACTTACAGATTAGAGCAGTAGAAAAACCTACCCAGGAAATGGAATCCTGCCCGCTTCAAAGTTGTTTGTAAACAAAGTTGTTAATTGAATTGGGTTTCTCGTTTCTACCGAGTCAGAACAGGTTTTCTTTTTTATATCATCTGCATTTGGATGGTAAGTAATCATACCTGTTTGAGTGGTTGGTAGACCACAGTAGAAACGAGAAACTGCCTTGTATACCAATCCCGAAAAGAAGACAGCATCTTAAAACACGTTATCATTAAGCCAAATATCGTTAACAAAACAAGATACCTCTAACGATTGCCTCTTACAGGGGGAGGCATACAAGGCTGGCATAACCTAGCATGAGAATGACTCAGCAATTACTTGATGTTTAATTTCACCAAGATCTATTTTTAATAGAATTGTGAAATGGATAAGCCACTGTTCTCATGCCAAGGTGATGTTCTTATACCATGCGATCAACTGCTTTCCATGTTCTTAAAAAGACTTTGATCCCAGCACGTTGAAAGCACAGTATACTTAGCACCAAAACAACTGCAAAACAGTTTTACATTTCATTCTTTTCACTTTGAACTTTTGCAGCTGTTTTGGTGGAATGAATATAAGTAAATTAATTTCATTTCAAACTGATGTTTACAAAGTAAGTCTTCCAGTGCAGTTCCTAAGCATTTTAAACCACTGCTACATCAATACATTGAATTCAAAAAAAAAAAAAAGAGAAAAAAAGGAAACCAAAAAAATAAGACATCAGCAGATATCTACATTAAAAAGCATCTCTGTATACGATCTTTCTCCCAAAGACGGTGCTAGTGTCCTATTTTTTCATTTCCTCCAATTTGGTATCTTTCAAATTTACATATACATTAATAATCTATGAGTTGGTTCCCAGCTGTTTATAAAGATAATTCCAGATGGTTCCCAGTGTGCGGAGATTTGTTCTTTACTCCGTCTTTTCCTCTCCACCACTTGATTCGTTTTGTGCATCGTTTTCGGTCTTGACCATTCCGTTGTCATTTTCAGACTGTCAACAACAAAAAAAATACTTGTATTTGTTACAAAAATGTATTATATCATACATACTACAATTAAAGATAAATGCATAAAAATATCAATGACAAGAGAAATCATGAGGGTCTCATTACATCTGGACTCGAATTTTGAACAAATATTCTCTAACATATTCTATACAAAGTATAAGGGATGACTGCCAATTTTTCAGAGAATCCTTGAATAGGATTCCAGTTTTTGAGATCCTAGTGTATAATTCTTTCACCTCATTACTTTCATGTTTATTGTGTATAGTTACTTGCAGGGCTAATTAGTCAAATACTGTATTAAGAGATTTGGTCAGAGTGTTATTTCTCATCATTAGATTCAAGTAGGGGAATCCAACACTGAAATTCTCATCACACCAAAATGTCTCAATTAGAACCATTGGTTTGTTTATTTAGGTTTTAAGTCCAACCAACAGTATTTCAGTCTCTTAGGGAATTTTGTCGACATAAGCAAGATACAGTTCTGCCTTAATGTTATATTACGCCATAAACAAGTGGCACGATGCCACACCCAGTCATATTATCCTGACACCCAGCCTCAAGTTACACTTGTATGTGGAGCAGTAAGCACAAGCACTTAGCACAAGGGAAATAAACTAGTATCCTTTTTATTAATTTTATCAATGCACATCTCCAGTTTAAGTGATCCATCCATCATTGAATTATAATTATGGTCCTTCAAATGCTTAAAAAAAATCAGTACAGATGCAAACATCCATTGACTTGGGAGTTATTGCTCTTTTCCCCAAGTCTTCACAATTCAAACAAACATTTCTATGGACACAATTATCAACTGCAATTTTGAACACAATTTTACACATGTAAAAGCTAGAGAAAGTTTATAAAAGAAAATAAACAAGATATTGCAAGAGAAACATTTTTATTTGGTCAGAGTGTTATTTCACATCATTAGACTCAAGTAGGGGAATCCAACACTGAAATTCTCATCACACCAAACACTTCCTGATGGTCAACTAGAAGCATTTATGTTCAATTTGCTCATTTTGGTTCCAATCAGCAGTATTTCAGTCTTTCAACAGTGAAAACATAACCACTGCTTTTCCCATTCATTACACCACTGCTCACAAACACAATCAACAAAACCATGTGATAATTTGCATAAACCAGATCAACCATTGACTACCCAGTATTCCAGTGTGGCTATTTCAAACCCTTTAAGTCAATTTGAACACCAGGTTTCTCACTAGGATTTTTAAAGCTGGCTTCCTAAACAAAGATTTGCAAAAAAAATAAATAAAAAAAAATATAAATTTCAAAAAAATTAAAAAATTGGGAGCCCTCCAACATGTGTATTTTAGGGGCTGCTCAGGAAAACAAGGAAACCCTTTCCTAGTAAGTGGGAAACATGGGACTCCAGTTAAAAGCATAGAGAACAGGGGTTTTCTTAAGTGGACGCCCACTTGCCCGTGCCGGGTTAAAATCACCATGAGCAAGTGATTTTTCCAAGGAGATAGCCTGTCGGGCAAGTTTATTTTCGTAAATGAAATTTTCGGGTTTTTTTTTTTTTTTTAATTTTATTTTCTACATTATATAGGGGGTGAGTTGCTTGCAAATTGTGTTTGATACATGTTAACTAAAATTCATCTTAATACTACACATATTTAGTTTTAAACATTAACAAACACTAACTTAAAGATTGGACAAGCTGTTTTCACTGGGGGCAAGTAGATGTTCAAAGTAACTTGCTCCCTGGGCAAGTGAAAGTCAAATCCTTAAGGAAACCCCTGGAGAACTCTGAATACATTATGTAAATAGTACAAAACACTAGAAAGGTTCAACAAACAAGACACTCGAACAGGAAGTGTTTGGTCAGAGTGTTATTTCTCATCATTAGACTCAAGTAGGGGAATCCAACACTGAATTTCTCTTCACACCAAACTTCTTAGCATTCAACAAGAAGCAATAATGAATACATAAACTCAGTTATAAATACACTGCAGATTGGAGAAAATACCCTTGCTAATCTAATGCATTTTCAGCGAAATCACTTGGCCCAAAACAATGACCAACAAAATTCTACAATTCTGTAAAATTGCCATTGTCCAAGGAGTGGTTTTTCTTATACCAGGCCTTATCCAAAATTTGTTGCCAACACAAGTTCAATTTCTCTCCATGAATTTGAACATGGTTCAGACAAAGTTTCTGAAGCAAAATTTAAGGGTGTTTCAAGGGTTCATAGGGCAAAATGTGATTTTTCAAGGACTTTTCAAGACAGACATGAAATTCAAGTGTTTTTCAAGACCTGTGCAAACCATGAATGATAAATGCAATCATGCTTTCTCTGTTACCCAGGTCAAACTTTTAATTTCAGGATTCTAAATTTGATTCATTTAATTATTTTAACATTTATGAATGCATGCACCTTACTCTTTTTTTTGTGTACATGCATGCATGCGTATGTACATTGGAGATGTCGGTCCTTGGACAAGGTTACATTTCACTTAGTCAATATTTCTTTTAAGAGGGTCCCCTGTTTTAGTACATAATTACTGCAGGAACAGGAGAACCAATTAAACTCCTTACAAATGAAAAATTACATTGGCAATGGTCAGAGTGTTACATCTCATCATTAGATTCAAGTAGGGGAATCCAACACAAGAGTTTCTCATCATGCTGCCATTATCAGGTATCAATGTAATAACATTCAAGTACATGGATGTCATATTCTTTAATTCTAGTATTTCTAATACAGTTCAACCCGTATTATCAGCCACTCACATTGAGTTAACCTGTATTCATCAGTTGATATAACCAAACTAGCATTTTGTTAAATGTTTAACATTCATTTAGCGACCACATCTGTTAACCCTTTCCCTCATATACTCATTTTGATGCACTCAATAGGTCAGCAGAAAACCACAGTTAAACCTTACCAAATTTAATCAAAAAGTCCTATTTCCAGACCACTGAGGAGCAGCGAACAGCATAAAACCTGATCAGTCTGCGAGTTACTCGCAGGCTGATCTGGTTTTATGCTGTTCGCATAGGTCTTTTCATGGTGTCATCTATGAGGGAAAGGGTTAAGAGATCTCTTTTTCTTAGTCCCTTGACTGACCACTTGAGGCAGGTTTGACTGTACTTTGATGTAAGAACCTACACAAGGTCCTAGTCAATAACTCCTAGGTTGGACCAGTGCCCTGTACCCAAGAAGGTCATGGTAAAATTGCTCCAAGAGAAATTCAAACAGACAACCTTTGCCACCAAAACCCATTTTATTGATCTGACAATACCAGATTGATAAATTCATGAAGTTTTCTATTGAAGGTCCAGATCAACTAAGCACCAAGTATTTTGGGTGGGAATCAAGTCCGATAATTATAACTTTAGGGTCTTTTTTGAACACCTACAAAAGTACAGCAACTGAACTTACCCTCCTCCTGCCTCGGCCACCGCGACCACCACGTCCCCTGCCTCGGCCCCTGCCACGGCCCCTGAATGGTCCTCCTGGGGGTCCACCAAAGTATCCCTGGGGACCTCCGTAACCATAGCCACCGCTCATTGGTCCGCCACGGTAGAATCGGCGGTAGAATGGGCGCCTACGGTTAGGTGCTCCCATTGGTCCTAAATAATATTCACTTTCTTTTAAAATCCTTACAACGGAGGCAAAATAAAAACCTACTGAATACTAGGCCTGAAACTGTATAGGACCTTCATAGTATGGTCTTGGGTTTCACGTATGGTACAGAACTGATTACTTTCCTAGGTATTTTTACAGTGTTAGGCAAGCAAGACAAAAGTTCTCTATACTGATACAGGTGTATCTCTTTAATAAATGAACTTCCTTTCATACTTACAAATTACAAGAGAAAAATCTCTGAATTACTACAAAATTTGTGATGTAGCTCAGGGAAGGCAATCACAATACAAACTGACCACTATGGAGAGCAATACATTTTTTAAGGCATTTATCTCCATGATCTTCCAAATTCTTGAACAAAAACAAAACCAATCTTGTAATTGCTTGGTTGTGATGTACAATTATTTTCCATTTTTAGACAAAAACGGCATACATCTTTGTCTTTATACAGAGGTCATTCAAGTGAGACTTAAAAATTCAAAGAGATAATCTTACCTCCCTCGATCATTTCCCTGGGAGGACCTGGGGGTCCCCTGTATCCTCCACGGAACCCACCTCTGGGATAGTAGTTCCTGTAGTAGGGACGACGAGGGGCGCCACGGAAACCACCGCGAGGCTTGTCACCCTCAACAACCTCGCCTTCCTGTCATATAAAAAATATACACATGAAAATTACTAATAAATTGCTCTGGTCATGTTTTTTTCTCTCCCTTTTATATAAAAATATAAGAATAAATATTGTTTAAATGTTACATTTAAAATTTGGAAATCCATAAAGGTAACCAAAATACAGAATTCCTCTTGATTTTTATAATGTCTTATAAAAGGGACGAAATAACACCTTAATGAACTGGCTTGAATTCCACCAACAATACTTAGCACTAAGTAATACTTTAATTCTTACTAGATTTATATATAAATACACATTCCACCATTAATATTTTATGAAATATTTAAGTACATGACATACTAAGCTGAAATGAATTCTTGCCTTAAATAATAACAATTGATAAGAAAGGAAATATTTGAGTATAAGAAAAACAAGACTTATCGAATTCTCCCTTATCGAATTCTCCCGTAAGTATTTAAGTTTTACTTAACGCTAAGAATTATTGGAGGAATTCGACCCACTTTCCTACCGCTTTTCAGATGATGCAATAGCTTGTTAATTTTGAGAAATCAAAGCATTATTTCATTCAAAAGTCAACCAAAATTTTAGGAAAATAGGAAAAAAAAATTTAGAAGTAGATGGGTCAATAAAAAGTTTTGTTTTTTATAGATGGTGAAACATGACCTCAGAATGGATTTTTTTCTCTTAAGAAACTATTGTCCTATCATGAAAAAGTCACCTTAAATCAGCCACTGTACAAAAAGGAAGAATTAAAAAGAAAAAAAAACAAGAGGGCCAAGATGGCCCTTGGTCGCTCACCTGAAAAAGATGATTGCTTAAGAAATAAAGATGCTTGAGTGTAAAAGTGAAATCTGGCTTTTTTTATGGTGAAATGGGCATAACTCCTAAATTTACAAGTCAATATCAGTTATAATTGAACCCGATTGTGAGATTATGGGCATAAACATTGCCTTAAAGTTTAAAAATGATTGTTAAAAAAATGAAGTTGGTAGAGAATAAACAAAGTGAAATATGGCTTTTTTTTATATTAAAAGGGGCATAACTCCTGACCAAATTGACGGATCTCAGCCATAATCGAACTCAATCGAGACCTTATGGTCATAAGCATTGTCATAAAGTTTGAAGATGATTGCTCAAAAGATGAAGATGCTAGAGTGTAAACAAGTGATTGGCATTTTTTATATTAAAAGGGGCTTAACTCCTGACCTAATCAACTGATCTCAGTCATAATCAAACTCAATCGAGACCTTATGGTCATAAGCATTGCCATAAAGTTTGAAGATGATTGCTCAAAAGATGAAGATGCTAGAGTGTAAACAATGTGAAATATGGCATTTTTTGAATATTAAAAGGGGCTTAACTCCTGACCTAATGTTCCGATATCAGCCATAATCGAACTTGGCCGAGATTTTATGGTCATAAACATTGATATAAAGTTTGAAGATAATTGCTCATGAAATGAAGATGCTAGAGTGCAAACAATGTGAAATCTGGCTTTTTTTAATTTTAAAAGGGGCATAACTCCTGACCTAATGTTCCGATATCAGCCATAATCGAACTTGGCCGAGATTTTATGGTCATAAACATTGATATAAAGTTTGAAGATAATTGCTCATGAAATGAAGATGCTAGACGGACGGACGGACGGACGGACGACGGACATTCATCGATCCTAAAAGCTCATCCTGAGCACACGTGCTCAGGTGAGCTAAAAAGTTATTCAAATTAAATGATCTCATGACAAAAGAAACTGCACATGTGAAACTTACACCTCCATCTCCGCGGCCGGATCCTCGTCGGCGGGGGTACCACTGGCGTCGGTATCTGCGACGGTCTGCGGCGTACTTACTGCCCTGTACTGGGTTCCCGTTAGGTCCAGTGACATTAGCTGCTTCGTTACCCTACAATCATTTAGTTTAAACTTTATATTTTCAATAATTAAAATGAAGTCGTAGATCTTCTTATATCTGGTTTTGCTTAGGCTAAGGAAAAAAATTGTGTGTTTCAGGCAATGGTCAAGTCCATTCATAACAGGGAATGAATCACAGAAAACAGCCATCTTAAAATGGCTTTTAAAAAAAAAAAAGAAAAAAAAAAGTGCTAAAATCTTTAGTCCACAGGGTTTTTTGCTAGGTAGGGTCAGGTTGCCAGAAACACAGAATCTTTTATGCTTTAACAAGATTTTACCTTAATTGAGAAAAAGTTCTTACAACTGATCTGCCTAAACCATTCCTGGGTTGGACCAACATGTAATTTGTGCCTAAGAAAGGCATTAAATATTCAAATATGCAGTCAGTGCGTTTCTCTTTCGGGAAAAAATTAAATTTAGAAAAATAATAACTTGACATGATACTGGTATTATGTTCATTGTCCATTGCACTGAGGTTTTAATATCCAAGCATTAATTTACTTCATTGGCTTACTGGTTGTTTCTTTTTTTTCTTCCCAACTGCAAACAGACCGAGTTGGGTTTTTTTCTAATACAGAATGAGGCTGTTTTTGCATTATCTGCCTGGGAAGAGACAGACTGGTCTCCTCTGGATTCTCATTAGTCTTGACAGAACTAACAAAAAGTTGGGAACTCCACCCACAAATCGCTCAGATATAACAATGTCCCTTCCATCCAAAGGTAATTGGACCAATTTTGGCCCAAATGAGTTCGGAAAATGTATGCATCGTCACCGTACCTTTTCTCCCTCCACTACATCAAATTCCACAGTCTCTCCATCACCAACACTTCTCAGGTATTTCCGGGGATTGTTCTTAATGATGGCAGTCTGTAATGATCAAGGTGCAGCAGATATAGAATAAATTATATATAAACATAGAAGAGAAAGGGGGCGACCCAAAATAATCTTACTTTCATAGATTTTTTTTGTTCAACAAAAATTCAAACTACAGAAGTGTCTAATCTCATCAATGTAGAGAAAGGTATCATAGAAATGTTTGGAAATTAAAATAAGTTTTCATGACTTCATCAAAATAAACAAGACTCAACAAATACTGGTGGGAATTATTTGTGCAACAGTACAATAATACTGACGCATCCCTTTATTTAATAACTTGATTTACATACAAGGAACTTTTGCATTTTATCCTTCAAATTGTGAATATTCATGCAAAAATATTAGAAAATGGGAATATGTATAAAAAAAATTAAATACAGCAAATTTAAGGTGAAAAGTAGTTTATATTGACTGGTTTATCAAGAACAGATAATTATATATAACCTGACTTGGAAAAAACATTACTCCTTTTTTTACCAAATTGAACTACTTTTTGCTTTGGAAATTTAACATTAAATTGTAGAGAGTTTTCTACTTTTTTATAGGGACCAGACATCAGCCCCATTCTCAATTAAAATAAATAATATTTATCAGAATTGGAGAAATTTTAATTTCCAGAAGAAGTTTATCTTGTTATTTCATTGAATTATGAAAGAAAATAAAATGTTACACATGCTCTGTTGCATTCCTCTTTAAAAAAATCCCTATCAGCTGAAATATGCGGATATATTTTTTTCCCAATTTGAGATTCCAATTCCTTTCCCAAAATAAGCAGACACACACTGAATAGGGAAAATGTTTACTTTCTGGCACCAGCAAAATAGCAAAATACCAGCTGTAAAAATCAGCTAAAATAATCCCGAATTAAATAAGCAAAATAAGAAATTTACCTGATGCACAAAAACGTCTTCTTTGGTATCATCTCTGCAACAGAACAAGACAATCCATTAGGTTCACTTTAAGAATTGAAGTCAATCTAGTGACAGAAGAAGACAATGTATGTCAGAGTGTTATTTCTCATCATTAGATTCAAGTAGGGGAATCCAACACTGAAATTCTCATCATGAAATACTGTAAAGTGTGGGGGAAAAAACAATCACCAATCTGGACAAATTTCACCACTTTATTTTTTTTAAAGGCTTTCAAAACTCAACATTAAATGAAGAAAATCACTGAGTATTACATGATCGAAGGACCGATCATGAATAGGATATAACATTTGTAGATGAAGCATAAACATCTTTGGTAGTCAAAACAGCAGTAGACATGGTAGTCAATAAAAACAAAGAGTGTTCTTTGGAACATGTGCCGTCTACTGAAGCTTGACAGACGGATAGAAAAAACAGTGATCCAAAAGTGTCACCTATGCTTACAGCAGGTGACACAAAAAATGTTTTGTCTATCAAGTTGGTTAGAAATACAAACCTATTAATAAAGCCATATCCACTTTTTACATTGAACCATTTCACACTGCCGGTGACTTTTGTGGCTGAAAAAAAAAAAATGAAAATTAACTATATTTGATAGTTTAGATTACCCCAGGGGTTTTCTTAACTGGACGCCCGCTTGCCCGTGCCGGATTAAAATCACTATGGGCAAGTGATTTTCCAAGGAGATAGCCCGTCGGGCAAGTTTTTTTCATAAATGAAATTTTTCGGGGGTTTTTTTATATCTTATTTTCTACATTATATAGGGGGTGAGTTGCTTGCAAATTGTGTATGATACATGTTAACTAAAATTCATCTTAATACTACACATATTTAGTTTTTAACATTAACAAACACTAAATAACTTAAAGATCGGACAAGCTGTTTTCACTGGTGGCAGGTATTTTAAAGTAACTTGCCCGCTGGGCAAGTGAAAGTCAAATCCTTAAGGAAACCCCTGTTACCCTGGGGGAAGAATTTTAAGTTTCTTATTTTTTCATTTTAAATCTTAATGAAACAGGTTATCAGAAGAAAAATACCTAGTGAAAATTGAGAATGTCATATGACGACTAAAATTTGTCCCTGGGAAAAACAAGTATCTCAAATATTTTGGCCAAATGTTTTATTCACAGGACTATACCCATTTTGCTTGTACAAAGAAAATCCTACTGCCCGAGCTGGAATTGAAATCAGGACCCACAAAATGCTAGTCCTATGAACATTCTGCTGCTTGATATTTTTAGTTGGTGCAAAGCAACGTCATACCGAAAAGCCTTAAAAAAACAGCAAAATAAAAATGTGCAACTTTCATATCAGTGATACCTCCAAACGTGCAACTTTCATATCAGTGATACTTCTCATTAAATTATCGAATTAAATACTTGAAATCCAAATCTGCTGATTTTTGTACAAAATTACGCCGAAATGCATTCCTTTAAGCTTATTAATTAAATGTGATCATCTTCTTCACTCTAGAACACCATAAATATGGATAAATAAATTTGCAATTCGGAACAGACGAAAATTTTAACCGAGAATTATCAAGTACATACCGACCCTGTTACCATGTGACATGGGAATGTTTCAATACAATAACTAATACAGAATATCTAGTCACAGGAATCACTCTTCTTAGGTACTTTCCTTTGAAATTTCGTTTAAAAATAAAAAAAATAGATTCACTATCAACTGTACTTTGAAACTGGACCAATTAGCTATCGATATGATGTCAACATGTATACATGGAAATGGGTCAGATCTCCTATCTAAAGCAAGGAATTTAAGTTCAGTTAGTGTTAGCATGTTCAGTTTGCATTTATCTTTCAAAGGATATTTAATTTCTTTAACATCATTACTGATTAGAATGTTTAAATGCATTAGATCTTAATCAATGTCTAATTCTAATGCCGATTAGTTTGCTACACATTTTTGCAGACATCTGTTAAGACCTGATGTAACATGGAAAATGGAAATATCAAGATATAATGAATATGTTACGTCTAGGCCATATAATTAGGACTACACAAAAGCTACTCCAGTGCTCCAAGAAAATTAAAATGACAGACAAGCCCAGGGCAAGTAGATTGAAAAAATCAACTTGCCCTGATTGAAAACTTACTTGCCCTGATAAAGCGCGTTATTCTGTTAAGCACTGTCAAGATTATGTTTGTAATTCAATGAAACTATACTATAGGGAGGGGGCCTTATAAGACTAGCAATTTAAGAAATAATACAAGTCTTTCAATTTGTTTAATGTATTTTATTTATTTTTCATATAATTTTTTAATAGTTTTATTTTTTGTAACAAAGATAATTTTCAAGGTTAACTTATCTTAATATTTATTAACAACATGGTAACACAGACTGTCTGACACATAAATGAAACTTTAATCTTAGAATTATTTTTGTATTGTATAACAGTAGATAATGAGCAATTGACTATAAATTTATATATTTCAAAAAGATTTAATCAGGAATATTTATAACATAATTGTAGAGTTAGCATATTATAATTGAGGTTTATTCTTTTATTTAATTACCTTTATGAATGTTTATTTCTTAACAATAACTTTAACTACATAAACAACTTTTGTGTTTCTTGCACATCTCACTGTCACTTAAGTCTTTGTTAAGTTTATCTTAGTTACATGTAATAAACAAAATGGTCAGTTACTAAATTTTGTCAATCACAGTTTACAACATTTTGTATACTCGTGTGTGCTTGCCAACCATTTGGATTGAAACACGCGTTTACGTTTACTACTCTCGTAGATTTTGTCGGGCTCTTCTGCCTTACGTTTTTTACTTTCGTTTTCGCCTTTATCGCGAGGCTTAAGCAAGAACTTCAACATCTTTTCCGTTGACAGTAAACTTACATACTGAATCAACTTAGGTTTTTTGTATTTTTTAATTCCCATTATTTTACTCATTTTATTTATTCTTTGTTAAAAAGCATTCTTGTGATAATCAATTAGCGATTAATACAAGTTGGACAATTGGTCAATCGCGAGTAGTGGATCTTTAATTGTTTGCTTACCTGTTAACAATAAGATGGTTTGACAGTTTGGTCCACTCACAGACAGTAGCTAATCACACCATAAGTTAATTAATAACGAGTCCTTTATCGGTGCCTTAATCCGTTAAAACAGGGTCTTTCAAATAGACCCTTGTTAAAACAACAATTTCTCTTCAAACGCAGAGTAGAAAAGTACAGTAGATACCCGAATGATGTATAAATTAATTAATATTCATAAGTCTATTTTTATCGCGACCAATCACGTTCGGCAATTGCTTCTGTTTCTATTTTCGGATAAAAGAGACCGACACCGCATGACGTAGTTATTGTGTAGCTTGTATCCATAGCGGTTATCGATTGGTTGAACCAGAATGTAAACTACCCCTATGACAAGGTCACGTTCGGTGATATTTATTGTGATTAGCGCGTTTTGCCTCGAACAAGGTTTATAAATGATGATAATGAAATGGATTACTTATAGAGGGTCCGGGCAAGATTAAAAATTTGTTCAATGCGCCCGGCCTTTTTAGAGGCGCTCGGCCGGGCAAGATATTTTAAAATGGTGACCGGCCCGGATTGAAAATAGAGGAGCCCCGGGCGCCGGGCTATCCTGCTCTTGGAGCACTGTACTCCTTGACAAGGAAGTACAAAATGAATGCCCTCCTATGCTATACTCACTTAAATAAACATGTTCTCTTGATAGTTTCATATAACAAAAAAAAAAAAAAAATGTATTATAAGCAGGCTGCTGAATCTTTCTGTAAAAAGAAATTATGCTTGACCTCTAGCAGAAGTTTGCCTTTTTTTGTCCACTTTACTTTTTTTTATTGTTAACAAATATACTAAAACAAGTTTCTTTTAAAGGAAATTTGTCTCTATTCTATAAGCATGCCAACATACATTTTTTTACTCATTATCTTATTTAAAAGAAGTAAAAATGCTGCCAAAAATCACTCAACAATAGTCATTTTATCAATAATTTCAATCCTTAGTCTATTAGATAAATAAAGAGAAATAAACAGGATTATATATCAAGAAACAATGCATTTTCCCCCGTAAAAACTGAACTATGAGACCTACAGAAATATTAATTGATCGCTGAATTCCATCTTCATGCATAACTAATGCACCCCCCCCCCCCCCCCGCTACCTTATTTGAAACAACTTTTTATCAGGTACATTATCATATTTTCAACTAAATCTTGAAAATCCCATACATATGCATGGATGGTTTAAAATGAAGATTTATTCTGACCCTGTAAATACGTATTCAGAGATTGTAAACTGATGACTTCTAGCGAACACATGAAAGTGGGTGGGGCAACTCACATTTCATGGCATGCGGAACATAATGAAAAATACAACAAAATACACGTATTTTATGATACTTCGGTAGCTAGTAGTATAATTTCACTACAATTACATAAGAATAACTAGTCCATTACCGAAATTTGGAGTTGGTTAATTGATTAATCAAGGAATTATTACGAACACGTGACACGGTGACGCCATTACAGCAGAACACGCCATCGGATGCGCGGAATAAAAACTCGAATTTATCGGGAATTTCACAACATGAAAAGAAATTATACTCACCGATCACCTTCTTTTCGACTGCCACAGGCTTCTCCGGTTGGTCTTCGGAGTCGGACATGGCCCTTGATGTTAAATAGAGGCGGAAAACTTTCCCTCGTGTCACTGGACTACCTTGCTTGTTTCCCTTTGTTCTCACACTAAAGCATGTCTAACCATGCTTTATTTCCGTCGATTCCCGCCATTGTTCGGTAATTTCCGTTTAATGGAAAAACAATCGATAACTCGGTTTTCTACCTTGTAAATGCAGTCTAATGCCTGTTTTCCGAATATGGGCGGAAAAGTACGAGACAGCCCTAATTAGGAATGCAAAATGTTCATTGGTTTGGACTTGTTACGGATTGTAGCCTACCATAAACTGTCATTGGATAAGAAAAACGGATGAGTTAACTTTCTGATCAAAGTCGGATGACTCGCGTGCTCCAACGTGCTGCACTGAATGCACGAATACATGACTAAACGCGCACAATGAATGTATCACGTTGATTGTAAAGTCGCGGGTAATCTGCGACGGTATGGATGGATCAGCAGATTTTACCCGCTTTAATGCAGTCATTATTAATGTAACTCTCTATATTTTTTTAAGTATACGGTTACACGGGTAGATATGATCTGTTTGGAAAAATATAGATCTATATAGCAGACGGACAAGAGAGAGAAATTAGGGGGGTGGGGGTGACTGATGCAGAACCGAAACAAATGTTATATACCCGAACTGGCAGGCTGATTAAGACCTAAATCTTTTTCTTTTTTTTCTTTTTTTTTATACATAATTGTCATGCTTATAGGTGGTGTGTTTTGTTTTTGTTGTGAAAAATAGAATCTACCTTCTTCATTTTTCTTTATTTTTTTTATTTTATTTTAGTAAGAAAAACACCGTGAATTCACGCTTTCATTTTTTTTTTTTAATCTGGCCATAAATAACAATACATTAAAAATATGTTACTTTTCAATTCAATACTATTTTACCAAATTCAAACAATATTATTTATGTCGAATGGCAAATGCGTTTTGAATTGTATCCCTCATAGTAGCTTCTGAATAGGACCAGTACTTCGCGCCTGACTGGGAAAAACCTAGACCCCTTCACCCCATCCACCCATCACACACACGTGTGGATCGCACGCTCAGTCTTCATAAGGCGAAAAAACAAGTCACCACTAACATCACAGAAAAAAAATAGGGTCGACAGGTTGGCTGAACTTTTTAAAAAACTTTTTCCCTTTTCTTTTTTTTTTTTTTTTTTTTGAGGAAGTGACAAAAACACTGTTTTGAAACCGTAATAGCCCGAATGCTACGAAAAAAAAAGTTTTAAAAAAATCAAAAAAATCGATCGGGTTAGTGGAAACAAATAACCATTTTTTATTTCGCCAAATGAAACTTGTAAACACTGTTGCCCACAGGCAAAGATCAAACCTTGTTCATCTCCCCACCTCCCCCCACCCTCTCTCTCTCTCTCTCTCTCTCTCTCTCTCAGTAACGTCAATTTCGTCTTTTCTTTCACCCCGAGTGAAATGTCGCCATACCAAACAGTTCTTTTTTCTGAATTAAGGTTTGTTTCAGCCATGCAGCACATCCTTTGTTTGTCATTGATAAGTCCAATAAAAACGTCAGGATTTCATGGCATGCTTAGCGTGTCTGCAATTAACACATTGCGCAATTAATCGCTAATCGCATTAAACTGGTCACGTGGGGTGTCTGTTGCCAAGCAATATTTCTTCTTAAATATATGAAGGTTTGTTCGACTTTGGGTTTATGTAGAGGATTAACCTCTTTCAAGATGTCCTTACTAAAACATAAACAGATTTTGCCTCTATTTAGGATATCCTTACGAAATTCTATGTTAATATATAAATCATTTCACTCCGAAATGAGACATAAACTTGCGTAAATCAGGGATTCTTTATTTAAAGTCAATTCAATATCTTTATTGGCAAAAATAGCAATATGCATATTCATAGTCATAAACAATGGTAAACATAAATACGTACATGAGTGAAAAAGTTATGGGAAAATCATTTTCGGAGAAGAGTTTAGAGAGAGAAATTATCATGGAGCATGTCAACATAATTTTCGTCGATTTTGTACACTTTACCTTAACATTTATACAAAAGGAGAGAGAAGAGAGAGAGAAATTAACACAGATATGTTCCAAGTAATTTCAAACATGGCTATATATACCTGTAGAAAAATAAAAACAACAGTATTTTCAATGGTATATAAAATAATAACAGAATCAGGTTTATTCAAAATACATATAGAACCTATTATTGAGTAATTCGAAGTTGGTTACTGACTCTAATTCTATATGAGTATATAGAGAATACTAGGTTAGTGTTGGATAAAGATAAGTTTATCCTGCGAGGCAAAGAAAATATAAACCGCGAGCCTTGGCTTATCTTTATCCAACACTAACCTAGTATTCTATTTATCCTATCATTCTAACTAATAATCTGATAATTTTAAATTAGACACGAAAATAAAAGAAAAAAATCTGGATTCTCCCAACTATCTGCCCTTTAGTATTCTTCCACGTGTGCAAGCAAACAAACCGTTCTGCGTACACACCTAAGTAGTCCCAGGATTTAAAAAACGGTTATAACAATTCACGAACTTTTCGAAACTTTTTATTAAGCATATGCGTTAAGCATTTTCAACTTTCAAATACTCGACAAGAAAAAAATATATTTAAAAAGTATAGTATCTTACACGGTTGAGCCCAATACACAAAACACATTTGAACGCAAGAAAGTAGTTCCGATGACGTCAGAGTATATAAAATTTCACGAATGAGTATAAAGCTAAGTTTATTCGATAGGCAGTTTATACCACGATGTGAGTCTGATGATAGGATAAATAAGGTCCCTGGGTACATCAACGAGCACTACCTGAACACTTCATCTACATGTTTGTGTAAAGCTTCACACATTGTTCAATGAGAAATTCAATTCAATTCTTTATAACATGATACATTAATACATGTATACACCAATACACAAATGTACAATGCATATGATATTCATCACAAAGAACATGGACAAGTATAATGCGTATAAAGTTACTGGTTAGCAGAGGAGCATTTGTTGATGTTTCATTTATATTTAACTAATTTATCATTATAATCACTTTAGTTTTTGACACGGTAAACACATTTAAATATTAAAAATAAAAAAGATAGCAGGATGAGTATACATATAGTAATTACTTAACCCTTTCCCTCATATAGACTCATTTTGACCCTTTCCCTCATATAGACTCATTTTGACCCTTTCCCTCATATAGACTCATTTTGACGCACTCAATAGGTACCACATAAAGCCTGATCTGTAGAAAACCACAGTTAAACCTTACCAAATTTAATTACAAAATCCTCATTTCCAGACCACTGAGGAGCAGCGAACAGCATAAAACCTAATCAGCCTGCGAGTTACTCGCAGGCTGATCTGGTTTTATGCTGTTCGCATAGGTCTTTTCATGGTTTCCTCTATGAGGGAAAGGGTTAATCATTTCAGTCATCATTTTTCAGATGTTCGTTCTAGCTATGTCTGCATAATATATAAATTTGCTAAAATAAACATTTTCTTGAGATTTTTCAATTTAAACCAGCGAATTATACCGGGTATTGCCGATCATCTGGTGAAATGATCTATTGTTTATGTGTCACCTCTGCTTTCAAGGGGATCACTTTTCCGTCGTCTGTCTACCCGTCCGTCCGTATGTCTGTCATAAGTAAATACCGAGAAGACAAAAGTAATGGTTTTTAGGAGAAAAGGTAGAACTAAACCTCAAGAAGAGTGGTTTTATAATGGAAAAATGTTAGAAGTGTAGATAATTTCAATATCTTGGTACTACATTAAATTACACAGGTAGTTTTACATTAAATCAGCAAGTGTTATGTGGGAAAGCATTAAAATTAATGAATGTTCTGAGTTACAATATAAATGAATATGATTTAAAACCTAAGTTATCACTTCAGCTGTTCGATTCGTTTGTAGGTTCTATTTTTAATTATGGTAGTGTGTTATGGGGTTTTAGTAAATGCAAAGAATTGGAAAGAATTCATTGAAAATTTTGTAAATTGATATTGGGTGTAAAATCTTCCAGTAGTAATGCTACAGTATATGGTGAGCTAGCTCGTTATCCATTGTATATTGTAAGGTACGTTAATATTATTAAATATTGGTTTAAATTGTTAAAATCGGAAAATATTATTATTAAAACAGTATATAATATGCTTGTGAATGATTTAAATGAAGGTCAACATAACTGGCTTAAAAGAGTGAAAGAGATGCTAAATCAACACGTTTTTTTAAATATTTGGAACGACCCACATTCAGTTGTTCCGACGCAATTTATTACAGTTTTCAAACAACGTTTAATTGATACTTTTATACAATCTTGGCATGCTGATTTATCAAATAATAGGGTACTTACTTTGTATAAAGAGCTGAAGCCTTTCTTTCAAATGGATATATATTTAGAAGTATTAAATTCAAAATTTTTAAGAAGAAACATTACAAGATTGAAATTTCAGCACTATGTTTAAGAATAGAGAAAGGATTGAAAGAAGTGAGAGATATTGCCAAATTTGTAATACAAGGGATATAGAAGACGAATAGCCTTTTATTCTGATTTGTAATAAGTACTCAGATATAAGAAGACGATTTATTCCTAAATATTATATAAAAAAAAACCAAGTATGCATAAATTTATTGAATTAATAAAGTCTGAGAATATTGATATGTTAGTTAAGCTGAGTAAATACATATATAAGGCTAACGTCATGCGTAAAGATTTTCTGAACGTTGAATAAATAAATATCAATACATAGATGTTTAAATGTATTATAATAACTTTTTTACATCTATCATAAATATAAAGAGGATCTGTTGAATTTAAGGCATCCTCAATTAATTTTTTTCTTTCAATACTTTATAAGTACTGTTCTGCACGTATGAGAGAGTGAATATTTTGTATATGTATTTGAGATTATTAACATGTCACGTGTTCTTTGTTATATTAAATGTATACATTTTTTTGTAAGACGAAAAACTGTAAAGTTTAAGTCGAATAAAATATCTGTTATTGTTATTGTTATTGTCTGTCCATCTATCCGCCACACTTTCCCCTCATGCTTGAGCAGGTGACACTCTTCTATTTTTATACTGCGATATCACGGATATTCATGTAATACATATACATAAATTGTGTATAGTCATCATACTATCATGTACATGTACTTAAATTGTGTATAGTCATCATACTATCATGTACATGTACTTAAATTGTGTATAGTCATCATACTATCATGTACATGTACTTAAATTGTGTATAGTCATCATCACTATCATGTACATGTACTTAAATTGTGTATAGTCATCATACTATCATGTACATGTATCTAATACTATTTTGTTTTCACGGACTATGTACATGTAATTTGCTAGCATTGTCTGGATTGCTACAGAAGAAACAGAAAAATCTCATTAACCATACACGGACTTACCCTCCATTGTGTTCGATCTCATGCCGATCACCGATACCTAAAGGCGCCGTGGTCCAGTGGTTACGTGTCCGACTGTGGATCGAAATATTTTGGGTTCGAACTTCGAACCCCGTTATGGGGGCAAGGATTTTTCATGATGTTACCAGACGCAAGACACTGGTTCAACCCAGGAATCTTCGAGAGGGATTATTGTAAGTTGTAAGAACTTGTTTTCTAATCGGCGTAATAGAAATAAGTATATTAAACAATTGCAGCTACTTGTAATTACTAGAACTCCGCGAGTCGGATGTGTCACCTGACAATGACTTATCTGTTGACAATAAAGATGCCAGTTTGTCACTTTCTTTTAAGGTTGGGTATTAATGCGCAATGATGTTGCCATTAAACAGAGAATGGCTTATAAAGATCAAATAAAATAAATGTAAGGACTAATATAACTTAAAACAAGTATAATGAAATATGATTACTTTTTTGTTGTTTAAACATATTCTTGATAGGAACACCAATAAAAATGACCATTGCAAACATGCTTAAGAGTTTGTAAGATTCTCATTCCCTCAACTATGCATCTCATTCTACTTTGAAATACACTAATAAAATCAATCAAAGGGAAATAACTCCAAAAGACAAGGTAGGTTTTTTGGATTAAGAAACATACATTTCAAGTCTCAAGTATTCAATATGTGAAAAAGTTATGCTCCGGACAAGAAAGCTCAAAGAAAATATATCAAAGGGGAATAACTCAAAAAGCGCACACGGTAGAGTTATGGTTCTTGGGCACAGCACTCCCGGGTCATTATAAGAAACATACATATCAAGTCTCAAGTCATTCAAAGTTATGGTGAAAAAGTTATGCTGTGGACAAGAAATACCCTAAGAAAATCTATCAAAGGGGAAAAGGCTCAAAAAGTGCACAAGGCAGAGTTATGGTTCTTGTGCAATGTACTCCGGGTTATTGCAAGAAACATACATACCAAGTCTCAAGTCATTCCAAAGGTACTTATGATCGGCAAAAGTTAAATAGGCCCTAGATTAGGCAGACTCACAAAATAAACCAGACCAGGTCAAGCCTTTGACACAGCAGTCATCACACAAACAATATTTACAATCACCAAACCGACAACAATCTTAAGCCTGTTTTTATTCCGTGTTTGGCGATATTTTCATTCAGTTTTCATTAAGTTATAAATTTTAAACGAAAAATTAATAATTGTTCAGCCAAATACCGAGCACTAAAAAAAAAACATCATGACTATTGGCAGTATTGCAAACCGGTCTCGATGTCCTATAGTTGAGAGAAACCTCCTCGCAAATTGAAGGTCGCGTGTTCGATCCCCGGTCGCAACATATTAAGGTCTTCAAATTGGTACTTGTTTATCTCCCCCTTTGCCTGGCGACCAGCATACATATAAGGGTAGTTAATGAACTTCGTTGGCCCGGCGCCAGGATAATGTGACTCGGGTGGTATTTATCAAACATCAAGCATTTTTTATCAAACTTAACTCACAAGGAATAGCTATCTGTTAAGTCAGCGTTGGAAGCAGACGGCAAACCCGTTTTGATGTTAAATGTAATCTCGTTTACATGTACTTTTACAAAGCCTTGTGTTTATTTTAAAAGATGGCACCAAAGTAAATATGCTTTTAATATATTTTTCCGCGAATTTCTAAATGCTTCGATCACACCTCGTATATTGGGGGATTTTGAAGCAATTATATTTGAGGGGGTGTCCATATAAGTTCAGTAAGCTCGGCACCCAAACCCTACTGTTTGTGTCTCCATACCTGCCCAGTTATGAATGTATGGATCCGCCACTTGACTGCGTATACAGGTGAGAAATAAGACGCATGCACTTTTGTTTCCATTGTTTGCACCTGACAACAATACAACGGTTTTGTTAGGAATGCACACTCGGCATTCGAAACATTCGTTTTTATGATAATGTAACTACAAACAGTCATGGCCAATGGATTATAACAGGAACTGATAGACAAAAGTAGATATATTTTTATTTATGTGTTCGCATCCTCGCAGAACAAACAATGTTTCACTCGTCTTCCTACACTCAAGGGGATGGGAGGGTATATAAAAAAAACCTCGGGTATAAAACAAGTTCTTCCTGTATTCCTGTCTTCCAGATATATAGACGAGGAATTTTGTTGTTACAAGATGAACAAACATGTCAGAGAAAGTATAAACATGGCTACATTTACAGACATAGAAGCTCTATAAACAACGACCATCATTTACATCCCCAGTAGACATTTCCCTTCTACCGGCCCTGGTGGCCATGTGGTTAGAGCGTCTGCCTCGATTCCGTCCACCCCGGAATCGGGAGGTAGTGAGTCCAACGTCCAACCGACGGTATTCCAGTCAGTTGGAGACGATGTCTACTTTAGACAGATATAGTGCTGCTATAGTTGGCCGATTTCCCCGAATTGGCGTTTACGAAAATAGAGTTTTTCCTACAATGGCCGAGTTTATTTGTCAGGAAACAAAGACCTCAACAATATTTACGACGGAGAGTAAAAGAAATACTTTTTTATTATTCCTACCGATCATCAGCTGGCAATAGAACCACCGTATCAGCTGTCCATAAAAAAAAATCATGAACCATATTTTAAAGCTATTAGAAATAATTATATTATAAAATGCATGGATTTAAATTTAATAGTGCAATTCTGTTTTAAAAAAGTTTAAATAAATGAGGACGTATGTTTCTAATTCCGACTATTTCAAGCGCAACGCTGCCATGTTTCTGTTATTGTATTTTAAGGAAAAGTTGTGTTTTAATTGACACTATATACACCTTCCTGTGTTATCAGTATATCTTAATAGGCTTAGAAGCAATGTTTTGTCAACATTGTTTTGCCAGACTTTACTTCTTCATTAAGATGATAAATACATTGTACTAATTAATAAAAACTGAGTTACTAGTATAGGAAATAACTGAGATTCTATCTAAGGCGAGAAAAAAAATATGTTTATAAATAATCTGCTGCTCACCTGTTGTTTTTTCATGAAAACAAAATATAATGAAATGATAAAGTTTAAAGTAAATTTGACGAACATACACATACACACACACACACACACAATAAATAAATAACCACATTACGACAAACTCGACAATACGGACAACTTGCCATTACGATCGATATTTATCACGGTCAGTAATGTTTTTATATGTATATATTTCAATGGCCGTATTTTACATACAGTCTTAATTTCAAGCTGTGAAGTGCCACAATGATGAACGCTATCCTATATTATGATATTATTATTATACATACAACTAATATGCGGAACTACATTTGAACGGACACTGTATTGCGGACAAAAATCCCGGATGTCACATACGTTATTTTAACAACTACATTTCCTTAGACTTCCTTGAAGTCCCGAGCATCCTATGGGAAACTTCTCCAGCCACATGTTCGACAGAGTAAACATGCGCCTAGAGCTTAGAGGAAACGCTTAATTACACGTTATTTATGATTTGAACAACTCCGATGCGCCTGTTTAACATCTATACAGACTAGTTGTTATTCTTGATATGTTAAAAAGCCAGACGGGCTTATGAGCTTTTTCCAAACGATTCAACATAGGAAAGCAATCGTTCCTGGTTTTTGAGTGGAATTCCAATCGGATGAAATGTGAGATAGGTGGAATTAGTTACAGTGAATTGCAAGGGGGAAAGCTGGATGATATGACTGGTCAACACTGGATAATTGCAAGGTACATGTACTTTTATTTTTAGAAATTTAAATATAAAAATATATTTTAACCCATTGTTATTACGTTCACTTAAAGGCCGGAAAAGGGTGTTCGTGGGTTTGATACCTGACCGTGACTTAGTAAATTCATTAAAAACTAGAAGTCGTTTGTTTAAGATACAAACGAAGCGGCTTTCCGTTTGCTTATTTCAAAGGTATTGAATATATAAGTTAATACAAAGAAATGGAATAATGTTGGCTAATAAGTTTAATTTAATACGTAAATCATCATTATCATAAATATATACTTATGTTCAAAATTAAGCTTTATTTTTTTTTTTATTTTTTTTTTTTTCATTTTCATCTTCTTAGGAAGATATTGAGAAAGCATATATATGGACCTTATTTGATTACGCAACAGTTTACTATCATGCAGAAAAAAATACTAATACAATCCTCAAGTTTTTTTTCTTACGTTAGTCAATCAATTTTAAAAGTTTTTTATTTTTTATTTAATATCTTTTTCTTCGTAAGCATATTACTTAACAAATATTCATTGCAATTTGACCCACAATTGAAATTGTAAAAAAGAAAAAAAATACTTTGAAATCCATGACTTTCAACCTTTAAATTGATTGAGTTTTACATTTCCAAATTAGATAGAAACAAAGGCAGAGGTGTAAACAAACTCATGAAAATAATTTCTTATTTCTATGTAATTAACGTTATAAACGTCTTGAAACTTTCAACAATTCATTTGCTTTATATATTTGCTTATTTTTACAGATTTAGAAAAAGAAACCGTTAAACATTTAGAAAACATAAAAAATCAATAGGTAGATCTACATGTATTTGTCATTTTCTTAAGGTTTGCAGAAAGCCGTGAAAGCAAATGCAATAAGTTATCCGTATAGGTTTTCTGGCTCTAGTATAATTTTACTAATTCATCGTAAATGCGACTCTTTTAGAAAAAATGTACCACAATTCACTATTCAACGCAGGCACTCTTTCCTGCAAAAGAACAATCGGATCTTGCTCAACCAACCCAATAACCGCTTTCATTTCTTTCTTCAAATTAATATATTTTCATGAATTAGCCCTATAAAGAAAAACATGAATAGGTCATGTTTGATAACGTACTCACTTGAAATTTTCTGCGCATGTCAAGGCACGGCAATATTACTTATTTAAAGTTAATATGTCCAATCTTATGTTTTTTTAAATGTATTTTGCTTACAAATCAATGTTGTCATAAACAAGTGACACAACATAAATTCCTTAAGGTATGCTTTAGATTGCCACAATACTCATGACGCTGAAGCGCGAATACGTATTTAAATGAATGATTTTAATATTTCAACCACGGCAAAATCAAGTGACTAAAGAAAAGTATCTGTTTTGGAAGGACATGATTAGCTAACATTCTATTAATCCAGAAAAAAATATATTCGAGAATGTGAACAGGTTTGTTTTCACATTTTCAAGTAAGCGTTCCATCAAACATGAATATCTGCCATGTTTGATGACGTAATAACTTAAAATTTTCAAACCCTTATGAACGTACTAATTTTCGACATTTTTGAAAAGTTTAAGTTCATTGATCTAATTGGCGATTTTATATGAATTTTTAAAATAATTCTTGCTTTAGTATTCATGACGTCATAACCACGTGACAAATCAAACATTTCTTGCAGTATGCATCACTTCAATTTTAACTCTATCAATTCTCAAGATTTCAATTAAGACTGATTCAAAATTCATGATACCAGAGCAAGAGAAATGTTAAAAAATGCCTTTTTGTCATTTTAATGACGTCATAACCACGTGACTTAAAAGAAAATCATTCAGAAAAAAGAATGTAAACCTCTATGCCGATATGCTATCCAATTTTCATGCTTCTAACGCATCAGGGGGCTTTGTAACATTAAAATGTAATTTAAGGACCAAAGTTCGAATCTCAGTTTAACCATGAAATCTTTATATTTTCGAATTTGGAAATTTGAATGCCACGGTGCAAATCAACATCCTAAAATACATCTTTTGTGAAAATATCAATATAATCGGACCGAAATTGAAGGCTCTAGAGCGCGAACAACATTTTGAAGGTGACGTCAAATCTGACGTCATTTGACGTCATTGAAAATTAAAAATAAATGAATTTATAAATTTAAAGATTTTAATCGCTGCAATACAATTTTCAAAAAGATTGAGTCAAAAGTCTTGATACCAGAGGGAAATAATTTTTTTTAAAAGTTGCTTTTTGTCGTTTTTATGACGTCATAATCACGTGACTTAAGAAAAAATCCTTTAAGAAATAGAAAGAAGACCTCTATGCCGATATGCTGTCCAATTTTCATGCTTCTAACGCATCATGGGGCTTTGTAACATTAAAATGTAATTTTAGGACCTACGTTCGAATCTTGGTTTTGCCATGGTATCTTTATATTTTCGAATTTGGAAATTTGAATGCCACGGTGCAAATCTACATCCTAAAATACATCATCTGTGAAAATATCAAAAAAAAATCGGACCAGAATTGAAGCCTTTAGAGCGCGAACAAACTATTAAAGCTGACGTCAAATCTGACGTCATTTGACGTCATTGAAAATTAAAAATAAATTAATTTATAAATGTAAACTTTTTAATCACTGCAATAAATTTTTTAAAAAGATCGAGTGAAAAGTCATGATATAAGAGCGAAATAAATTTGTTAAAAAGTTGCTTTTTGTCGTTTTTATGACGTCATAACCACGTGACTTAAGAAAAAATCCTTTAAGAAATAGAAAGAAGACCTCTAAGCCGATATGCTGTCAAATTTTCATTCTTCTAACGCATTAGGTTCCCTTGAAACATTAAAATATAAATTTAGGACCTAAGTTCGAATCTTGGTTTTGCCATAAAATCTCAATTTTTTCAAATTTTGAAATTTGAATGCCAGGGTGCACATCGACCTTCTAAAATACATCTACTGTGAAAATATCAAGAAAATCAGACCAGAATTGAAGGCTCTAGAGCGCGAACAATCTTTTGAAGCTGACGTCAAATCTGACGTCAATTGACGTCATTAAAAATAAAAAATTATTGAATTTCAAAATTTATACTTTTTTGTCGAAGCATTTTAATTTTCATGTTGCTTGGCTATTTGCAACATATATAAATTAACTCTTGAATTAGGTTGGAAGAAGAAGAATAATAATAATAATAACTAGAAGTCGTTTGTTTAAGATACAAACGAAGCGGCTTTCCGTTTGCTTATTTCAAAAGTATTGAATATATAAGTTAATACAAAGAAATGGAATAATGATGCATAATGATGTAAGATTTAATACGTAAATCATCATTATCATTAATATAAACTTATGTTCAAAAATAAGCTTTAAATCTTTTTTTTTTTCATCTTCTTAAAAAGATATCAATAAAGAATATATATGGATCTTATGTAATTACGCAACCGTTTACTTTCATGCAGAAAAAAAAAAGGAAAATTTTAAGATAATATTCTCCTCAAGATTTTTTCTTACGTAATTCAATCGATTTTATTTTTTTATATTCTTTATTTAATATCTTTTTCTTCGTAAGCATATTCATTGCAATTTGATCCACAAAGGAAATTGTAAAAAAGAAGAAAAAAATACTTTGAAGTCCATGACTTGTATTTGTCCATGTATTTGTCATTTTCTTAAGGTTTGCAGAAAGCCGTGAAAGCAAATGCAATAAGTTATCCGTATAGGTTTTCTGGCTCTAGTATTATTTTGCTTATTTATCGTAAATGCGACTCTTTTAGTAAAAAATGTACCACAATTCATTATTCAACGCAGGCACTCTTTCCTGCAAAAGAACAATCGGATCTTGCTCAACCAACCCAATGACCGCTTTCATTTCTTTCTTCAAATTAATGTATTTTCATGAATTAGCCCTGTAAAGAAAAACATGAATAGGTCATGTTTCATAACGTAATCACTTGAACTTTTCTGCGCATGTCAAGGCACGGCAATATTACTTATTTAAAGTTAATATGTCCAATCTTATGATTTTTTTTAATTTATTTTGCTTACAAATCAATGTTGTCATAAACAAGTGACACAACATATGTTCCTTAAGGTATGCTTTAGATTACCACAATACTCAGGACGCTGAAGCGCGAATACAAATTTAAATGAATGATTTTAATATTTCAACCACGGCAAAATTAAGTGACTAAAGAAAAGTATCTGTTTTGGAAGGACATGATTAGCTAACGTTCTATTAATGCAGCAAAAAATATCTTCGAGAATGTGAACAGGTTTGTTTTCACATTTTCAAGTAAGCGTTCCATCAAACATGAATATCTGCCATGTTTGATAACGTAATAACTTAAAATTTTCAAACCCTTATGAACGTACTAATTTTCTTCATTCTTGAAAATTTCAAGTTCATTGATCTAATTGGCAATTTTATATGCTTTTTTTTTAAAAATAATTATTGCTTTAGTATTCATGACGTCATAACCACGTGACAAATCAAACATTTCTTGCAGTATGCATCACTTCAATTTTAACTCTATCAATTCTGATGATTTCAATTAAGATGGATTCAAAATTCATGATATCAGAGGAAGAGAAATGTTAAAAAAATGCCTTTTTGTCTTTTTAATGACGTCATAACCACGTGACTTAAAAGAAAATCATTCAGAAAAAAAGAATGTGAACCTCTATGCCGATATGCTGTCCAATCTTTATGCTTCTAACGCATCAGGGGGCTTTGTAACATTAAAATGTAATTTAAGGACCTAAGTTCGAATCTCGGTTTTGCCATGATATCTTTAAATTTTCAAATTTGGAAATTTGAAAGCCAAGGTGCAAATCTTCATCCTAAAATACATCTTCTTGAAAATATCAAGATAATCGGACCAAAATTGAAGGCTCTAGAGCGCGAACAAACTTTTAAAGCTGACGTCAAATCTGACGTCATTTGACGTCATTGAAAATTAAAAATAAATGAATTTATAAATTTAACTTTTTAATCGCTGCAATACATTTTTCAAAAAGATTGAGTCTAAAGTCATGTTACCAGAGCGAAATAAATTTAAAAAAGTTGCTTTTTGTCGTTTTTATGACGTCATAACCACGTGACTTAAGAAAATATCCTATAAGAAATAGAAAGCAGACCTCAAGGCCGATTTGCTGTCCAATTTTCATGCTTCTAACCCATTAGGTGGCCTTGTTACATTAAAATATATATTTAAGGACCTAAGTTCGAATCTCGGTTTTGCCATAAAATCTTTATATTTTCGAATTTGGAAATTTGAATGCCAAGGTGCACATCTACATCCCAAAATACATATTCTGAGAAAAATATCAAGATAATTGGACCAGAATTGAAGGCTCTAGAGCACGAACAATCTTTTGAAGCTGACGTCAAATTTGACGTCATTTGACGTCATTGAAAATTACAAATAAATTAATTTATAAATTTTAACTTTTTAATCGCTGCAATACAATTTTCAAAAAGATTGAGTCAAAAGAAATGATACCAGAGCTAAAGAAATTTTTCAAAAATATGCTTTTTGTCTATTGTATGACGTCATAACCACGTGACTTGAGATAAAGTCCTTCAGGAAATAGAAAGCAGACCTCTTGGCCTATACGCTGTCCAATTTTCATGCTTCTAACCCATTAGCTGCCCTTGTTACATTAAAATATAATTTTAGGACCTAAGTTCGAAACTCGGTTTTGCCATAAAATCTCAATTTTTTCAAATTTGGAAATTTGAAAGACAGGGTGCACGTCTACATTCTTAAATACATCTACTGTAAAAATATCAAGAAAATCGGACCAGAATTGAAGGCTCTAGGGCGCGAACAAACTTTTGAAGCTGACGTCAAATCTGACGTCATTTGACGTCAATGAAAATTGAAAACACTTGATTTTAAAAAATTTTACTTTTTTGTCGACGCATTTTAATTTTCATGTTGCTTGGCCATTGGCAACATATATAAATTAACTCTTGAATTAGGTTGGAAGAAGAAGAATAATAATAATAATAATAAGAAAAATAAACATAACAAACCCTATACGTTTTCCGCAAGTTTGCGGAAAGCCGTAATAAGAAAAATAAACATAACAAACCCTATACGTTTTCCGCAAGTTTGCGGAAAGCCGTAATGATACTGGCAGTTTCCTTCTTGGTGCTCAGGAGTTGCAGGACTTGTTGACCCGGTGACAGGATAATGTGACTTGGCTGGTATCATGCCACATATCTATGGTGTGATACTGCAGTGCGGCAGCACTATATCTGTCTAATATATACTTACTAGAAGTCTCTAAAATGACTGAAATACTGACGTCAAACCAAAATACACACTTATAGATGAGTAAGCTTGCAGGCATTAAACATTAAAAATGCCTTAACTTAAAAAAAAAATTCGATTGTACACCATATATTTACACTTTACCACAAAAAAAAGATAGTTAAACATTGTTTTTATAAACATACATTTAAATAATATCTATAATTTTGAATTAAATTATTATTCTTTGGTGCTTTATGATAACTTTCAACAGGAATTATATTGGAAGCAAGTAGTTTCGTTAAATGAAATATTTTAAGTAATAGTACCATTTGTATATAAACTTACAGAACTGATCACACAATTTAGAAACATATCATATATGCTCGGGCATATATGAACAGTCTTTTCATGGATATAATATACGTCCTACCGACCGTAATATAGTTATTAGGGGATCACACAAAGTCAAATTATACTGTCTTAGACCTACACAAATCTGCTGAGTGCCAAGCAAGGGAGATTATTTACCATCTTTTTGTCTCGGCCAGGGATCGAACCCCGCGCTCCCAGACTATGAAGAGGGAGTGGAGACTCAAACCACTTTGTCACTGTGACTGGTAACCTTAATCCTTTATCCCATATAGACACGTTTTGACGCTTATGCCAAGAAAAAAATGTGTGTTTCGGGCAACGGTCTAAAAAATGTTGGGTAGGATCTGTTTTAGTTGTTTTTTTAAGTCCATTTATAACAGTGAATGAATCACGGAAAACGGCGGTCACAAAATGGCTGCTTAAAGCAACCGCTAAAAATTAGGGTCGGCGGGTTTTAGCTAGGTAGGGTCCGGTTGCCCGAAACACAGAATTTATTTTTTAGGCCTTATGGTGTTTTGACGCCGAACAAAATTGTAATTCAATTCTACACAGTCTGCAAGGCATAGAAACATCAGTTATTTCATGATTATACAAAATTTAAGTTCAGTAAATCAATATTCAACAAATCACAAATTTGTGCGTGAATATTCATTATTTAAAGAGTTAATATTCATCAAGTCACAAATCTATACATTTAACATCTAACACAAAATAATAACTACTGGTTGAACGATTAATTGTATATTTAAAGTTTCTGTCTGACTGTATACGAAATGAAAGAAGTACAAGATTAGTAATTCGTAGATTAGTAATTTGTTAAGAGGGTCAACGAGACCAGATTAAGTTACTGGTAAACGTGCCTAGCAACAGTACTTAGTAACGGCCGCATGACTAACACTTGCATGCCTTTTCCAGTACTTTTGTAAGTTTCTCTTATATCTCTTTGCATTGTTTATTTGGATTTGTTTGCACTCTTGTTTGTTTGCTTTTATGTATATACATATGTACCTAAAATATTAAGTGTATTGGTAACGTGCCTAGCAACACAACACTTGTATTGGTTCTTTTTCAGTTTTCGTTTATTGGCGCACCCTATGAGGGGTTTCTATCGTGTAGTTATGAGGGGTGTCTATTGTGTAGTTATATAGAAAAAATATTGATTTTCCGTCCTCACTTGATAAATTCAAAAATGGTGTTCCACTGAAACCAACTTTTTTATTTATTTTTATTTAATGATTCCCTGCCATAAAGCTCAACAAAGGGAAAAAATAATCCAGTTACATAATAATCAGAAAATAATTGTTAATCATTACAATAGAAAAAGAAGAAGAAGAAAACAGTGAAAATTATAAATATATTGTAATATACACTGTTTGAAACAGTGAATACTGCCATTTTTAATTTACTGATATTCCCTTTAATCAAAAAAAATTATTTAAAAAAAAAAAACAATGAAAAATGTATTAAGATAAGGTTTACTTTATGTTCGCCTTCATTTAAAATAAATAAATCAAAAATAAATAAATAATAACTTGTCCCCAAGCTTTGTTTTAATATGTGAGAAAATTAGTGGCTACAATATATTTTTTTTATTATTTCTTTTTGATTAGTCTTATAGCTTTTCTTGTGTTTGTTTTTACCAATATCATAAAAACGTGATCAAAAGAACCTAGATGATATTTAGTAGAAGGAAACACCTTGCATGGACAACGAGCGCATGATGTTCATTAACAGCTGTTTGAATTTTTTAAAGGCGCCCTCTGGTGTTTATATTAATGCTCTTCTTGTATCTTATGTGGACTGACATGATGTATTATAGTACATGAAATTAATTACGCGAGAATGATAATTAGTTTATAGTCTTATCGAGATGCTGAATGAACACAAAATATTTAAAGAGAAATAAATTACATTATGAAGAAGAAAGCCCATAGCATATTGCGGAATAAATACATTTACAGAATACTTTAAGTGTCTAGGTGATGATGAAATACTGATTTCAACAATATAGAGTCTATGAATACACTTCTACATCACAAGTACTTTATTTGACAGTTCAAAGTAAATTTAGCTTCCTTCCATATATTATCTAATACCATCCAATCTCATCCCACCCCGATCCATTCCAAGCCAGTCAAATCCATTCTTTCTATCTATCTATCTATCTATCTATCTTAACCCTTTCCCTCATATAGACTCATTTTGACGCACTCAATAGGTACCACATAAAGCCTGATCTGCAGTAAACCACAGTCAAATTATAACGTCTTCATTTCCAGACCACTGAGGAGCAGCGAACAGCATAAAACCTGATCAGCCTGCGAGTTACTCGCAGGCTGATCTGGTTTTATGCTGTTCGCATAGGTCTTTTCATGGTTTCCTCTATGAGGGAAAGGGTTAAGCAATGCGCAATATCACGAATTTCAGTAGTTATATTATCAAATACAACCGATAAACCTTTAATTAAAACTATTATCACACACACACACACACAGAGGTTTGTCTATATCAACAAGTGAGGTACATAACTGAACGCATCAGTAAGGAGGTATCCCATTAATATAAGATGTTAGGGCCTAGATAAGTATTACTTCATATCTACTTATTGTCCATCACTTTAAAAATGGAAAAAAATGTATAAATTGTTGTTTTGAATTTTTCACATTCACACTGAGGTATGCATATAATGACGGCATTTCCACATATGACATCACACATACGGTCTATACATAGGTATGCATGTTAATTGAGTAAAAAAAATAGAGGTACATTCATTTCTGTACACTTCATTGCATACTACATCTCAATAATTCCTATGATATCTACTAAAACTGGATTGTGATTGGTCGGTAGTTCGACGGGGTCTTCCTCCACCAGTAATTAACATGACTAACTATAGTAAAATTCGGTGAATATCACTCACTAAAAAAGGTGAGTATTGTTCATATAATTGGAACAAATCACTAAAATTTTTTCACCATGTTAAAGTATGTTAGCCTTTTTAAATTCACCTTATCTTATGAGTAAGACTGAAGTAATTACATGAACAATGCCCATTGAAAACAGTGAGTAATGCTAACCTAATTAAATTTGATTTCTCAGCTACTTATGTTCACCTATATCAATGACAATCACCCGTCATGAATGGGTTACTTATTACTTATAAGAACAAAACTCAATAAAATGGGTAAACATTTTAACTGAAAAAAGGGAGAAAAATGTTAGGAGGACTGTGCATGAGAGCCCACGACCAGGATCATGCTTTGATTGAGACAGTTAAGGTAGGTTAAGTTCGCGGAAGCGAACTACATGTATATAGGTATGCATAGTCTGCATTGTGCAGAAACATGATGCAAACTTAACAAATTAGTTCATACCTTATATACGCTTCGTGTTATATCTTTGGCACGGGTTTAGGTTTTCAATAATAATGATAATAATTTTATTTCATTGAACATTTATTTCATTCACTTTTAATTTAAACATTGTATGTTTTCTTTAAAATAATAATAGTACTTATTACCATTGTTTACAAAATAGAGCTCATTTTGTTATTATTGTTCTTTCCGACGTAAGGGAAACGTTTATCAAATAGCACGAGGATAATGTTATTATTGTTGTTAATCGGATTACAATAAGGCTCCAAAGTGGCGTAGTGGTAGCGACACGAAGTCATCAATGAATTACAATTTCACCGCATGGGTTCGAATCCTGAAGGAAACAAATAGATAAAATAGTAATAGATTTAAAACTGAGATTACATATATACTTTTTTTAGCTATTTAAAATAAAAAAAAATATGTATATCACACTAAAAATAATATTTAAAAAAATATTTTCAAGAACTATCAAAGTATATATACAGACATTTATTATATACCTATACATTTTCTGGCCCTAAAACACGCAAAATACGAGACGCAAATACAACTCAACAGATTAAAAATCCGTATTATATCAGCGTCTAATACATAGTATGACGTCACAGTGTGCGGACTACTTTCGGCATGGTTCCCGCTGTAAGTGGGCGCTACGTAGTAAATAGAGACGAGAACCAATACTACTGGGAGAACCAGTTTCTATTTTTATCAAAGAAATCCTCTCGTGAAATTTATTTAATAAACGATAAAAAAGGATGTTCTTGTTGTTGTTTTTTAATTATTATCAAAGAAACTGTTTTTATTTTTTTTCTTTAAATTTCTTTACAAACTTATCACAAATAACAGACACGTTTTCGAGATTCACCGTTATTTCATTGTTGTCGGCTGCAGCAATTGTTTACATTTCAGGATAGGTCTAAAACGCTGACTATCTCTTTCTTCAATTAAGTGCTCACAGAAATGTCCAAAGCATCAATAATTATGCCAATGCATCTCTAGAAATGCAAGAACAAATGTCAGACATACTGTCTCTAAACCCAAATCCTTCTCATGTGGCTAAAGCTCTTACAAAATTTGATCAGCCTATGAGCAAATATCAACATACTTCCAGTTCCACTTCCTTTCATCCCTGTCCAGCCCTTGAACCCGTTCCTTCAACATCTAAATCTGTGGTGTCATCAAAATGCAACGCTGATGAACTGTCCTATCACAATCATAAACAACACCTCGAAAACTGACGACACTTCTCCTACCTTGCCCAAACGCCGGAAAAGAATCTGTCCAGTTATCACGTCTGACACTGACAGTGATTGAAAAACGAAAGGTTTTCCAGCAGACATGTTTTATTCCAAATTCAGTGTTCACATGTTAGTGTTTTTCATTTTGTTAAAATCTACTTAGCATTACAGTTAGCGTATTGGCCGCCATTTTTCTTAAATACATGAGAAGAGGTGGGGGCGTGGCTTAAATTCCATAGTAAAATTCATCCGCTATTGATGATTTTTTTTTCTTTCTTTTTTTTTGAAGAAAAAAGTAATAAAGCCATCAAAACCCTAAAAACTGACTTCTTCTGTTTTGAAAATGTAAAGGTATATAATAAAAGGAAAATTATGTTGCAGTAGCTTTCCGTGGCTTTTATTTTGCTCCGAGCAGCGTAGAAGAAAGATATCTCGCTCGACCTTGGTCTCGCGAGATATCTTTCTTTCACGCTCTCGGAGCAAAATACAAAGCCACGGAAAGCTACTGCAACATAATATTCCCTATATATACACACAACATGTCTGACATATGCACAATTATGCATATTAAAATACATATAGCAAATGTTTATTCTTTATTCTGCTGTCGTGAGAAAACAAAATGTGATAGATTATCAATGATTGTGTTAATTAATTACCAATGATTATTGATATATATTGGCTTTTTCAGACAAAAATAAAAAAGTAAGTTAGTTTTGGCTCACAACATGGGCTTTGGAACCGGGATAGAGGTATCTTTTTAGCCTGGTCAAACTATTTTCTTTTCTCTTATTAAAAAAAAATAGAACAAAGTGGACTGGCATACAACGTAACACATTAATTTAACACGAAGGCACGCTGGAATAACCATCCTCGGAACGCACTCTATATATTTAGCTATTATCTCCGCATACACAATGGTATTGCTTCGTTTTTATGAATACATGTATTAACCAACTACTTGATGATCAGTGAAACCACGCATAGTAAGAGATAATTAATCGATTAATTGATTGGTTAATTAATTAATTAATTAATTGACGTTTCTTTCCATGAACATGTTATAACGAGTGTATCTTCATGAACATGTTTGACGAGTGTATCCTGAAATATATATCCGTGAAACAGATAATCATGTATACTTGGTAAAAGAGGGGCAAGGGGTATTCTCCGTTAGAGATCGGAACTTGGGTATAGCACCCTTTATTTTGAACTACTACATTTAAATATCAAATTTATATTATTATAAATATACTTACCTTATCACACACACACACACACACACACACACACCACACACGTGTTGAATGTTCCATATGGCAATTATAAAGCTATTATAAAAACACTTTATTTGGAAAAGTACTTTGCGCCTGGGAATGTCATGATTTTTTCCCCGTAATTAGGTATGTTACCACTGGACCACGGGACCTTGCATACTTTTCTGTGTCTTTTTCCAAATATAATGTTGAACTCAGTATCCTATGTTCCTATAACCTGTTAATGTCGAAATAACTTAAATATACTGTTATAATTAACACAAACACAAAGCTAACGGAACACATGTATTTAAAATAATGATTATGCAATTATCTTTAAAACTGTAGTATACCACAATATTTAATAAATATCAAACACTTTTCATGATTGAGAGATTATGTTGCTTGGAATTGGAATGTTACATTTATTGTCCGAAATAATTAAAACTAATGGTTTAAAATGAGGAGAGGGAAAAATATACAATGAAGACCTGTTTTCAAAACAAATATATGTCGATTCATGATACAAAACAGAAATAAAGCGAATTATTCAAAGAGTCTTTTAACTCAAAACCAGTTAACAAGCTATTAACGTTAAAGTGTACGATTATGACTTCAAAACCCTGTTTACCTATGAATTTGTTTTAAATAGATCTAGCAATGTTATGCACAATACCATACGATTTTGATAATTTAATTATTCTACCGTCATTATTTCATTATTTTGCAACAAAGATTTGCAGCCACCGTAACTGGAATTCTTGGAATGCTGGTTTCCCCCTTAGTCATTGGCAGACTTCATACTCCTGCGTCTTTAAAAAAATCATTCATTTTACATTAATTGAAGTCGATTCCCATATCGTATCAGGTATTTCCATGATAAACAATATGTATGATGATATTATTGACTTAAGAGTAAGAAATCTGTGCAGCAATAGAGATGGCGGTGGTGGTGGTAGTAGTGGTAGCGGTGAAGTCAAATTAAATCACTCAATTATAAGAACGACACGCTTTAAAATCAACTAAATAAAAGGTTGTATGTTCTTTATAAAAATAGATACTGTTTAAGACGATTTTAGATTTTATATTATTTTAAAATGATATCAGGAGCATAAAAGTGCACAGGAACCGGTTCCGGTTTAATTAAGCAAAAGATACGCAAAAGGCAGGTTGGGACTCCTGAAAACAGTAAAAAGGCTAATGCCCGTATACATAAATAAACTCAAAATGTACTACAGTAGGCTTCCAAAAAAAAAATAAGTAAAGTACCTTAAAATAAAGACATATGGCCAGATTCTTTAACTCTAACAAAAACATTAAATCTGTCTCATTAAGTCCAAGTCCTCAGACGACTGACGTACTGTAACACAAATGAACAAGCAAATACACGCGCGCGCGCGATCTTGCAATTTCTCCCGACATTTTTATTTTCGAGCTCTTGTTGAATCTGACACAATGGGGTTTACAAAAATAAAAATCTGTAAAAGAAATTCATCTGTTGCCTTCAAACGCCATAATTCTTATTAATGCTTTAAACAAGATTATAGATCATTCTCACTGAGATTTGTATCGAAAAGAAATATTGATATAAACACGATTTTCGGCGTTTTTTATGTTAAAAAAACTGATGGTTAGGATAGATAAAACAAGTTATAACTTCACACGAGCGCGTGCTTATTCCTTCATAGAACCAGTTTACAAAATTGCTTGGAAAAAATCCTGGTCTTTACCGAAGACCTATTTTTTTATAAGACATATAAATGTATATGTAGGTCTGTATCTTGCCAATCTAAGAATATGTCTCATGCAGAATCACCTAAAGGGACAGAGCCTTCTACTTTCCTATGTCGCCTGCGCCTAGAACCCTACGGTGCTAATATGCGGTTTTTATAGGGACTCCTCTCATAAAACATCTGGTCAACAGACGCTATCGGTTACCCGGCTACAGATAACAGCAGAGGATGTTTATCACGCAGGTGACTATCATTTGGTATCCTGCAATTCTTAATCAGTGATTACAAACCATCGCTTAAATTCGTCAAAGAATGGCCATTTCTAAGATGAAGGCTATGGCACATTATCTTTAGACGGAATTAACAGAGAGTATCCGGATGATCGCCTGTTATGTGACGTAGTCTTCACTTCTGGCGAATCATGTGACACATTTGTAAACCATGAAAACTGTTTTAGTTGATGAAGTAAATATTTAAAAGGACTGAGTAGAATTAGTAGATCATAACTTAGTTTGTTTCTTTGTTTGTTTGCTTGCTTGTTGGGTTTAACGTCCTACCGACAGTATTTCAGTCATTTGGAGACGATCTCTACTTGAGACAGATAAAGTGCTGCCACAATGCAGTATCACGCCGTATACATGTGACATGATACCACACCCAGTCACATTATCCTAGAACTACCCTTTTATGCTGAGCGTAAAGCAAGGGAGTCAGACCAGTACCATTTCTTACGACTTTGGTATGTTGCGGCCGGGGATCGAACCCACGACCTCCTGCTCCTGAGGCGGACCATAACATAGTTATATGCGAAAAAAATAATAATAGGAATAAACAAAGGAATGTGTCTCTGTGACATTAATGCTCCGCTGACATACGTTGGTCACATCCAAATAACTTGCTTGTATTTTCAAATACTTTTTTTATATCTTGTTGTACATTGGTATTAAGCTTCATGATGGTGTTAAGTAATCTTCATAGAAAAAAAAAACAAAAAAACTTAAGCACAAAGGTAAACCTAAGGCAGAACAAACATTTTCACCATGTTCACTCAACCGTGAAATATAGGTTTCAGCCCATAGAACTTTAAAACAGATTAAATAGTTCATATAATAATGTACATGTGTACCAAGTTTCATGAAAATAGGATGTCATCTTCACCGGAAAAAAAGCTTAAACGCGAAGATAAACCGGAGGTGAGACGGATGGACAAGAAGACAAACGAATAAACAAACGAACGAACAGCCCAAAACATGTATAAACATTAGAATCTAAGACAGAAAGGGGGGATTAGTGTGTGCTCTCATAATCAAACTATTATCCTCATAACTCCAAAGCCAAAGAGAAACTTTCCTTATGAAAAGGCTGATTTTTTTTAATCATTCAGTCAGTTAGTTAGAACCCGAATCTTAACTTTGCCTTCTCGCACGGACACTCTTACGTAAGTCATAATCACGTGTCTTTTATTTCAATTCAATAACTAGAACTGTCACAGCGATGACTTACCCCCGGTAACTTCTTTGTCATAGTATGGAAATATGCTGAGACCGGTCACTATGATTAATTACACAAAATTTCTTTGTAAAAAGAAACAACTGTAATGTGAATACATTCCAATCAATTCTTGTATAGAATTTTAGATAATATAATCGGAGAGATATACAACCAGTTCAAAAAGAAAATGTGGACTGGGTTGTGTTTTATGTGATTTTCATCGACGTTTTCCTGAAATTCTATATATTTGGTAGTGTACAAAATAAAATAAAATAAAATAAAAAGAAAATCTCTATGCCAAAGTGTAAAACTGATTTGTTTGCAAAATACTGAAATAATTTAGTTAAAAAGTACACACACTTTTGAAAATGAGTGCATTTAAAACTTCATCCAAGTTCGCACATATTATCAAAATATAGCCTGGCATGCATATCTTGGAACCTATAAGTACTATTTATCTTTCATACCTTTTATCTTTCCACACTATTTATCTCTCACACTATTTATCTTTCACACTACTTTCACACAGTAGATAAATTTATGTACAAAAATGGTTTGATATATAAACCCTATTAGACGTTAACAGTTATGGGAGTTTTTATTAACAGTGACATTGACCTATCATCCTCCAACAGCTCTTCAAAGCTTTATCTTCACACAAGCTAAATATGTAGCAAGTTTATGATATTTAATCCCTGGCGTAAATCATTAATAAAAATCGATTTTTGAGCAGTAAGCAGCAACAAAAATCTACTTTTAGTAGCAATGACCTTGACATTGACCCCAACAGATGATCAAAGCTTTATCTTCATATTTCCTGATAAAAAGTGATAACAGTCTTGCCATACTACGTGATATATAAATTTGATGCTAGTTTGTCTCGACTGCTGTAAATATTTTATTTCTTTGTAAATTTTAATGGAATAGGGCGCTTGCAAAGCGAAAAATTATTCATTGCAAATAGGCCCTAATGATTCTTTTGTCATATGTACATGATTTCCAAACATTATTGAAAACATGCAGAGCTCGCGAGCATCCGCTTTTTTGTTGTTGTTGTTGTTGTTTTTTTGTTGTTGTTTTTTTTTTGTTTTTTTTCCTGAATCGAGAGGCAAATTTACTTGAAATGACGTCATATACCACGTGGTAGTGTCACACTGAGTACCGGTAAATACATATCAGAACTAAACAGCACATTAAAGCTTTTTTTTACAAAGTATACAGGTACCAAATTTGATAATAGTATATCATTCATGACAAAAGTGATTAAGAAAATAAATTCCTGGGAAATAGTGATAAAAGTGTATTGCTAGTAACAGTGACCTTGACCATGACCCATTAGACCCAAACAGCACAGCAAAGCTTTTTCTCCACACAAGGAATACATGTCCTAAATTTGGTCAAGAAAACTTTCTTATGACAAACGTTATTTAAGAAGTTCCCTTTTGGTAGCAGACGGACAGACGGACCGACTAACTGACACAGTAATTCAACTAAACATTCGTTGGCGGGGGTATAACAAGCTTTTGATTTATTAAATTTGATATTTACACTTTCACATGTTTGATTTCATATATGCACGTACATACATATATTTTTTACTGGGTGTGATATAATGCCACATGTCTATGATATGATACTTCAGTGTGGCAACACTATATCTGTGTAAAGTAAACATAGTCACCAAATGACTGAAATTCTGTCGGTGGGACGTAATACCAAACAATCACTCAAAAATTACTACCAAACAACAATACTCGTATTTGATTGACGTTCCTATGAAAATATACTATCCAAATGACAAAGCTGCTAACATGAGATTAAGAAGGATTCACGTAGAGCGCCTGGTTGCCTAGCAACTGTGTCATGTGTTGATGCTTGCTTATGTTATTGTGATTAGCAACAAAAATAAGAATTAAACTGATTACATTTGCACTATCCATCTTAATATTTACCAAATGTTGTTACAACAAAACAAAATCTCTTCTTTCGATCCTTTCCCAAACAACATGTTTAACGCATTGGCACAGTTAAGTCTTAGCTTTGATGTTTATGATGACAAGTTCTCGATAATTTTATCAGAAACACTAAATTCTAATTACGATATCTAGCTCTTTGAGATATGGTGGTTACGAAAACAGAAGGGGGCGAAGTAGCACGAAGGCTGCAATTTTTGTTGGTTTAACGTTCCACCGACAGTGTTTCGGTCATTTTGGGACTTTGTATGAGAACGTAGACTAGCAGCATCAGTCACATTATCCTGACATTGGGCCAACCAGTCTTGGAACTACCTTGATATGCTGAGCGCCACGCAAGGGAGCTATTACAGTACTGTTTTAATGACTGTGGTAAGTGATCGAACTAAAAACCTCACGATTAAACCACTGGGCGACTGAAATCGTTTTTTTTGGGGGGGGGGCAAGAAATTGAACAAGGATTTCATAAGGAATCTGATTTTGATCTATGTAGACACAGGGACAGAACACGATAAATAAGAAACTTTTTTTCTTTTCAGGTTCAAAGAAATGTTTTTCATTGATATGCTCTTTCAAGTCTTCAGATAAAGCTGGGTCCATATGTCATTACCTGGTTATATTTCACTATGTTTTTTACGCATTTTAAAGATATACTTGTATTTGGATCATGAATCTCCATCAGTATACTGGAAGGAAACATACTGGAATATATCATTCGTAGCACCTCGCCCATTTCTATGTCTTGCATCCGTACAACGACGGATATGATATGGCCGAGTAGATACAATTATGAAATGTATAAGATGAAAAAATATCATTACATGTTGGCCTTAAATTTTTCAAGAAGAAAAGTTTATACGAGTATTTACTTTTCACCTTTTCAGCAAGATTTGATGAAATTTCTACTGATTACAAAAATATACAATGCAAAAAAAGGCTCGGGGAAACTGAAGGACTCAACCCCCACCCCGATCGAGCCACGTTCCGTGACATATACGGTTCAACAAACCTTCCCCGTTTGCCCTTGGTGAATCTGTCCCTGCATTCATCTATCCACACACACACACACACACACACACACACACAGATTAACATACATTCTACGTGAAAAATATACATGATATATTTCTGGCCGACAGCAGGTATTCTATTTCTGAATGTACAAGTATCGTTTCACTGAGATGACATTTTTACGGCCATAACCGAACGCTTTTTACTTGAACGAATGAACGTCTGCCATCATACCCATGAATATGAGGAATGTCAATGGCTTGATAATTGCTTGAGAGGTTGAAAACAGGAACCGTTTCCTTACTCACTTTTACGTGCTACTAAATAGCTCTTTCTATCTCACGTTGCCCATGTCTTTGAACATTTTACCGGGTTTGACCGGAAATTGCCGAGTGGACATGAGTGTTTATCATCTTTACCTATCTACTTTGGCTCGCACATGGAAAATATTACAAGGCTCGTAATACATGAAGAACTATGAGAATTTTTATTTGCCGAGACAGAGTGTTCACATGTATTTCGAACAATATTGTTTCTCTGCCTTTCTCCGGAATTCGGATGATTTTCTTCGCTAAAAGAGTAACTGTATTTATATAACGCGCTGTTTCATTGGTCAAATAATCCGTGTTGTCTCCGCCACAAATCAAATAATATGCATAGCAACGCGTATTAAACGATCATAGGTTCCGACTGTGTTTCTTCTTCTTCTTCTTCTTCTTCTAAATTCAATATAAACGTATTAATCAGCATTATATTCCTTAAATTATATAAAAGATATTTGACTGCATTGGTACACATATTGGTTTTTATATCAATTTTGATTGTTTGTATGAGATCTAAAACAAATATTCTCAGACAGATTAAATTATTTTATTGACTTATAGAAAAGGTTAGAATTTTTTTTTGCAATTTTCAAATCGGTTTTAGCATTGCTTTTTTATATCAAAATTAATTGTTAAGATAATCAGATAATCTGTAAATTACACCACAATTGTGTCCATTACTGCCCAAGTCACATTCTGACTTAAGCAGCGATTATCTCCGAAAATTCATTCGGAGGACTCCGGAGATAGGCGGAGTAACACGACTGACCAAACCATGTGCAGAAATTTATTTACTTATTTATTTATCTAATAAAAATCAATATTTTTCATTATCTATCTATCAGTAATCTATTTATTCATTTTATATGGAATATTTCATTTTACAAGCGTGTCCCCTCATAAATATATTAGTGGAGAGAGAGAGAAAGGAAGAACTGTGAAAGAGAGTATTGCTATTTATCCATTCTTATCTCCCACAGAACCTTCACCTTTTGAAACAACAGAACGTATTTAGCTGCAGACAATGCAAATGCTTCCCAGTAATCATTTCTAATCGCTTGGATATAAACAAAATCCCGCACAAAATCATCTGTTTCAAAAACATGAACTATAGTTCTTGTGATCTCGTAATACTTCAAAATGAAGAACAACCGGTTCCGGTTTAAAGGATTATGGGAGGTCATAGCTGGTAAAGGCTGCTTTTTTGTAGGTCTTTAATCTATTTGCAAATATCATATTATGACTTTGCAGTTTTCTAACAAACGCCTGTATGTCTATGTGTACCTTTTCATCCGTAATTGTCCATAAAATCTCATCATCTGCTAAAGAGAGCGCATCTTTTAGTGATAGATATTGCAGTGTTTTTAAAACGAAACAATCTGAAAACAGAGCTGGCCGGCGTTTCATGAAACTTTTCCTCTACTCAAAATAGTTAGGTAATCCATCTTTCATTAGTTATAATCATGGTCCCTGAAATGCTCCAGAAGACATCAGTGCAGATGCAAGCATCCATTGACATGGAGTTATTTTGCTCAAAGTCTGTAAAAGCTTACTGTAAAATTTCCACGATCACTTGATGGTATGATCACAAATTGATGGATTACCTTAAGATCCAGTCGGCTTCAGAAAAATTACGTACGGCAAAAATCTAACGTTAGGTCTGAACAAAATTTTCAGATATAAAATATTGTGCCTGTGCTGTTTAGGTCACCTTTCTTTATGTTTAATTGTGCAAATAAGAAATTAATACGGTATATACATCATATAGCGTGGACAACTTACGACTCAGCTCAAATTTGCTCGTAAGAAGTGTAATGAAACGGGCCCGATATCACCCTTATCATATCTTTTTCGGCCGTTAGGCCGTTTATTTTCACCCTGACTTCCTGTGAAACACACAGTAATGAAGCGGAATAAAATTAGGCTTTTCATTGGTTATTATTTACTTTATAAATTCCCATTGCTCATTGTAAAATTAGTCAAAAGAAAAGAAAGGAGTTGCGGAAATGAGTTCTTTAGATCTCTGTTTGTTTTAAAAGTTAAAGTTTTCTTCCCCTGCGAACGATTTGTCCCGAAAAGTAAGACACTGCACCTTCTTAAGGTAAACTAAAAGAGTAGAAGGCTAAAAAACAGGAAACACATAGATTTCGGAATTGATTGTTCGACCCCGACAGACCCTATATTTAACAAAAACGTAACATCCGGTTTCGTTTTGTAGCCCGCGAAACGAAATCTGATGCGCAGATGTTTTAAGGCTGTAAGTGTCTACCTAGCTTGTACAAATTATTTGGATCCGTGGTATTTCAAAGAGCTGCACTGACACAGGGATTACACAACTATTAAACCAGCAACAAAATCTATTACATGTTAAACCATTCAGACACACTAATCATCAAGCTGGTTACCACGGCCGAGTATCATTTTTAAAGATAGTTCTTGTTTCATACTTATTTAATATGTCCATCCTCCATGTTATAACTGACATTATATGCATTTACATCCTTTACATATCGAGGGTTGAAAGCGAAACTATGCTAAGTGCATATAAATATATAAACACTTAACATAGTTTCGCTCTCACCCCTCGATATGTGTGTGTTTTCTTTTTCACTTCACAACGATCAAGTGATGATATTTTATTTTTTTTATAATTGCTTATACTACTGACAAGAAACTTTAAAGATTACGTCAATAAAATACACTGTCTGTCTGATTGTCCAATAAACCATTTCAATCCGAAATGAGATGTAAATCTAAGTAAATCAACGAGCACTTCCCAACACCTAATCTACATCCTGGTGTAAAATTTCATACAATGTTCAATGTGAAATATACATACATTTGAGATTTTCCCCCAGTCATTGATTGGTCAATTAATATCAGCGAATTCAATCGGGTATTGCCGATCCTCTGTTGAAATGGTCTATTCATAGACCATTTGCATATATACGTTAATGTCATTAATGTAATTTTCTTTCTATTACAGAAAATGACCTTACGTTTCTTAAATGTTTTAATTTTAGGGAGACAAAATCTAAGATTTTTTAATCTGAGATACTACGTGAAACAAAAGTATGTTCGCTTATGCCCAAAACTAGGACGTGTGTTGTTTTACACGATTATCGAGGTAAAAAAAACTTTCCATAGTTTGTCTTATTATACTTTCTGTATAATAATAATAATAATAATAATAATAATAATAATAATAATAATAAAATGATGATGATGATGATGATGATAATATCTTTATTTATAGAAGGTAACTAAGTAAGTTTACAAACATCGTAAATAAAAATTCTTTACACGAGGCCCTCTGAAATAAAATATCAAAGTTGATAAAAATGTTATTAAGTTGATAGGTAATATATTTTTTGTTGTTGTTCTTGTTTTTGATTGTTGTTGTTTTTTTGTGTGTTGTTCTTTTGTTGTTTTTTTTTTGTTTTTTTTATGTTTTAGATGTTGTCTTCATCGTTGGTGTTGTTTTTATATGTTGTTGGATGTTTATTGTTGTTTTATCTTTGCATTGTTTTTCTTTTTTCATTTTTTTTGGCGGGTGGTGGGAAGTAAGGTCCGATGGTCAGCATGTACAAGTTATTATAGGCAAAACATTATAGAATGTTAAACATTTTGGCAAAATTTAAATTTACAATGTATATTTAGTAACTTTGAAGCATCTGTGATTGAAAGAGCAATTAGAATAAGACTATGAGAAAAGGGGCCTTTTGCCTTTGACACACTGAGTCGTTCAGTGACCTCGTGGCTCGAACCCTGTTG
>CM037794.1:10603323-10653323 GCA_021229015.1 Solen grandis
GTTTAGCATGCATTTGGTCATCTATCGTTCTTTCTCCGATACCATTTCGATCACATATTTTTTTTTGTACATTATAGCCGAAATAAGGGGAGCTAACTTTAATCTAATCTTTTTCTTGCCTTGCGCTTAGCATATAAGGGTAGTTCAAGAACTGGTTGGCCCGGTGACAGGATAAAATGACAGGGTGTGGTATCATGCCACATGTCTACGGCGTGATACTGCAGTATGGCAGCACCATATCTGTTTCAAGTAGACAAAATCTCCAAATGACTGGAATACTGTCGGCGGGACGTTAAAACCCAACAAACAAACAATCCGGAAAATCAAAGATGTAGCTAAAAGCTCCTGTAAGAACACGATATTCGAACTTAAAATGATGATTTATTTTGTTTTATTTTCTATACATGTATTTAGTTTGTATATTCATTTTCTTTAATGTTCATTTTCTTTTTTACATTAAAAGTCACAAATAAACAGAAGATAATTCCCAAACCGCTGATGATGAGTTACAGCCCTCCCTAAACTTCATTTATCAAATATCACTCATGATTGATATAAAGTATTGGTGCTAGAAGATGATACCCCGTGCTGTCAGAAATAAGCTTGACGATACTTTTAGTTTGTCAGGTTTACGTCGATTAGTAAACAAGTTCTTGTAACCTATACTAAATCCCTCTCGTAAGTTCCTGGATGGGACCAGTACTTTGCGCCTTGTAAGGTCATGAAAATTCTTGCCCCCAACAAGTTTGAACCTTCAACATTCGAATCCACAGTCGGAAACGTTAACACTGGATCACAGCAGCGCCCTTACGAAAAAAAAAATCCTAAGATTGCAGATAAAATATATATAACGATCACATAGCCCCTTTCCCTCTGCGTCCATTTTTTAAATTTGAATTCAAGTACTGATTGTTAATATTAATACTTTTTTTATAGCTTTAGATAAACCGCTGCCGGTTTAACGAAGAAAAGTGACCCCCATAGAATATGACCCCGGTCATTATTCTTCAGAAAAAAATGACCCCTGTCATAATATTATAATATTATTATTATATTATTAGTAATAGAGCCCTTGACCTTGGCCATAATGACAACTCGCTCACAGACTTAACATAAAAGCGTATGGTGGCACTGAGATGACATTCATGTTTTTTATGTTTATTTTTTTCATTATTCATACAAGGGTCACTATCCTCTAAAAATACTGACAGGGGATCGTTACTCTATGTGGGTCACTTTACTACGTTACACCGATCCTCAAATTATTGAAATGTTACTGAATAACCAAATGTTTTATTTCATATACTTATTGCTGTTTGGACTTACATACTTATAACGACATAGCGAATATTCGGCTATGTTTATGTTTTAAACAATATAGGTCATTTCCTCAAAGTTATTTCTGACCAATGTTTATTCGTATTCACGAATATTGCAAAATAGCCGCCGTAATAATCAATGATATATTCTCAGCCCCTTACCGCTTGGGTTCGAATCCCGGCAGTGTCATTTGGATTTTCATGTGAGGAAGCCTTCCAGCTGTGCATTTGGGGTCTTCCTCCACCTGTAATTAGCTGGACGTCGCTATATGACTGAAATACTGTCGAGGCGACGGTAAACTCAAATAGTCAAGTCATTGATATATTCAGTGTACTTTGAAATTTAAATATAAGACAAGACTTTATCATCGTCACTCTGTGATGTATATTTGTATTATTCATTCAAAGTTTCAGATTATGTCTGGAGAGGAACAAAATGGATTTATGTTGCATTTCAATACATATTGCATTTCAATTTACAAACCCACGATGAAGAATAATAAACATTCGTGAATATTTTAACAGTGCGTGGTTTAGAAATATTCTAATGGCGTAAACATTCGGATAAAATGCGTGTAATCATAACAACATCACATATTAAATATAAACATATTTTCAGAATATAATCCATGAAAATCTACCCTGTCATAATTTAAATTTACCTTTAATAAAAACAAGTAAAAATAGTCACTCCGCCCTACTTAAATTCCAAAACTTTTTGGTTTTGTTTCATCCCTAGGATAAACAAGTAGATGAAAATTCTTGAAATCCTGTTACTTGAATATTTGAAGTTTTTTTTTTTTGTCTGTTAAGATATGTTTATCGTGTTGAAATGAGATCTGTAAAATAAGACCGTCTGCTCCCGTTTTTGCACGTGTAATCAGTGTTGTAGATATTCAACGAAAATACTAGCGGATTGAGAACATGCCAACTGTATATGACGATCTTCTTTTTATCTTCATCTAAATACATGTATAATAGTCGTGTTTCTTGATGATATGTCTGCAAGTTCTAGATTCTGCAGGTGAACTCTCTCCCCATATCTCTCTCTTTTCTCTCTTTCTCTCTCTCTCTCTCACACACACACACACATTTTTAATTTACGTCGATTGGGAAACCATATAATACAACTTCTACTAATCCCTCTCCTGGGTTGGACCAGTACATTATGCCTGGGAAGGTCATGAGAAATCCTTTCCCCCGCAGGGTTTAAACCCACAACCTTCGGATCCGTAATCTGATACGTTACCACTGGACTACGGCGCCCTTTGTTTTATATAAACTTATTTCATTAGATTGGGGGAAATATTTTTATAGGCTTGTTTAATCCGTCTATGTCCATTCTAAAGAGATATACGATTGATTGTAAAAAATATATTCCATTTTGTAATTAAGCAATCCAAGCAAATGAGATAAATATTGTACAAATAAGCTATCATTGACTATGTATGTGCATGGAAAGTGCCAATATACAACGCGATTTCAATGAAGCTCTTTGATTACAAAGGTTTTATTTTTGTTGTTGTTTTCAAATCGCTAACTCCTGATTTTATTGCGCTCTCTCTCTCTCTCTCTCTCTCTCTCTCTGGACTTAGGTCCAAGAAATGTTTGGAAAGTTGTTTGTTTGTTTGGTTGTTTGTTTTGGTTTAACGTCAAACCGACAGTATTTCAGTCATTTGGAGACGATGGAAAGTTGTTTAAATCATAATAGATAACATTCTAACAAAACATACGTGTATTATTTATATATGTGCAATATTCAGGTCACTCAAACCTTCACCGCTGAAAAGCTCGGTCTGGGAACTTCAGATGAGTCACGTGAGATAGCCTTCCATCCGGCTTGTGGTTAGTATCTGGTTCTGTGTCAGTCTCATTGAAACTGGTCTCAACTAACTCCGCCGCAGTAGTTACCTCCCCTTACAGTTGTCGCTAACCACTGCCACCTCAAGCTGATTCGGCTGATATAGGCCGGATTTTTTCACTTTTGACTTTAGTTTTTAATAATCATGTCAGTTTCATTATATATTCCACGAAAATAACATTCTTGATTATGAGAAAAGTAAAAAATCAAATCAAAGAACATTAATTTATAAAATTATGAGTGTTGGTCACGTGGTTTCAGCCATCATCACGTGACTTGTGTGGTGGCAGTGGTTAAAGTAGCGTAGCGTGACGTAACCGGTGAGCAGAGTTTGCTCAACTCACTGCTAACTGGATCTGACCACATCGTATAGAGGGTCGTCTCAGATTGACCTTTGTATAAGCCAATCAAATCGGCGGCTACAGAATCGTTCGGTATAACCAGAGGAAGTAACCGCATTCATCTCACAATAGGGTAGAAAGATTTGTAATCGACCGGGTAGTTCATTCGATAGAGCATTCGCTCTGTAAGCAGAAGGCCCCGGGTTCGAGTCATGGTCACGCTGCACATCTTTCTCACCCAGTGACAAATGTTTCACCGAAGTCAGTTTGAAACGCGTTATTTAATTGGTTTAAAATCGAGAACTTGTTAATGCATGTAAATTAATTTAAATGTCATTCTGACATGAACCCTAATGCGATGTTGTCAGATCCTAATCGCGGATAGTAAAGGAGCGAAAATTAGGATATGATTTTAATGAGATTGGTTCTGTGTCTGAAATAGTATTAACTGGCATTAACTGGACATCGCGGTATCGCTTGAATAATGATGATAGGTTTCCGGAGTCTTCCACCATCAGAGGCGAGTTGCTCAGGCAAATAGTGTCAATGTGTTTTGTAGTCTGGTTCCCGGTCGTCCTCAGTATTACAGATAACGTAGTGCTGGGGAAGGTACCCCAGCCGAGAACCAGACTAAAAAACACATTGGAACTATTTGTTTTAGCAACGCGTTCCTGTTATTAACTGCTCCATGTATGGGGGCGGTGGTCCAGTGACAGGACACGCTCTTCGGAATCGATAGGTCCCTGGTTCGAATCTTGCCTTGGATACTGCTAATTTTCTTGAACAAGAAATAAACCCCGCATTGTGTCACTTCATGTGCAAATGGGTACATGAAAGGTATCATTACGTGGTGCCAATAAGCGAAGGGAAAGACAACATGAAGATCAATAGATGGAACCTCGTAGCCCGATGACCAGCGCTAAAAACTGTAAAATCGGTGTACATACTCACGACATGAAACTAACTTAGACTGTAAAAGGCCTTTATTTTACTTTTTATTGACTGGACGTCGCGGTATAACTGAAAAGAAAATGACGAAAAGACGTCAAATTTAACAATAAAACTATGAATACTATTCTGGAGAACTTCTCTTTCCACCGTTACATGCAATTAGTTCCAATATCTAACCATGGTTGCTCACCATCTGGTTTTGTATGGACAGGCTACCGAGGCAACCTTACAAGACAAGTGTTGTCTCACTAGGGAGGTGTTGGCCGATATTGAGAGTGACAGCAGGTGAAATAAAAATGTTTCTTTTGCGTTTCTAGCATTACAAACTGCCAAAGAATCACTCAGTAATTGCGCTTGAGAGTATCAGAAGAAATAGTTTCAATCTCTCAGATTTTTCCAACAAGAAATTGTACGGCCCACACATGAACACGTGCAAATGATAATATACAAATAATATCTTTTCCGCATGGGTTGGTAAGAAAAGAAACGCGCGTGCACTTCACTCTATCATATTTGACTGATATATGTACATTTCTAAGCTGACACTTAATTGCAAATAAACGTATCGAATTTTTTTTTTCATGAAAATACATTTCTTATGAAGCGGGTGTGTATTGCATGCTAATGTACCAGGCCAGTCTATTCATTTTTTTCGGGGTCTGATAGTCTCATCCAACGTCTGAAGTTTTTCTAAGGTTAGTTGTAAGAATGTGTAATGAATCACGTGGTTGATGGCAGAGATCGGATCAAGTGCCGTCTGCTCTGATTTATTGCTGGTTTTGTTTCCGGCTCTTGAATAAATGGCGAATTCGGCAAAAACAAGTGAAGTCGACTCTTATTTCACTACGGTGCAGTTACATCCGACAAATAAAACCAGTATATTGTGATATACGTAGAACTATACTTGAAGTATGTAGGTATGTAATTTTAAAGAAAAAAAATTAAATTCAGAGTAAACAGATATGACGTACATCATTTTGAATTAAATCAATAATGTTCATGATTATTTTTAATGAAGTTCATATATACTGGCCGTCAATGAAAAGTTACCACATTAGATACCCGTATAGAATCTTACCCCTATTACTTGGATTATGTCTGACGATATAAACAATCACACTGCTTGGTTATATACACAAATGTGCCAAGTGTATGAGGCTCTGTTGTGTATAGAATTGTGTCACGGATACCCGTGCAAAATGAGATTTTGCGGCCATTTGTCGCTTACACGTGGTCAGTCTCGCTCATACCTGGATATTTCGATTCAAATACGAAATCTAAACAAAACGCCATCAATATTAAATCATAACCAGAAGAAATGGCTCGTCTTAGTGACGCCGAACGTCATGAAGCCGTCATGTCTTATCGTACTGTAGCACGGCATTTCGGATGCTCACACCATACAGTGATGAAACTAATCCAAAGAAACGAAACTTTTGGTTCTGAAGCTGACAGACAGCGCCTAGGACGTCAGAGAGTAACGTCACGTCAACAGGGCCGGTATATTGTGCTCACGCACCTCCGGGATCGCTTCCAGACAGCAGCCAAAACAGCACAGAACACCACTGGCATCAATCAGCGTCGAATCAGTGAATCAAAAGTTCCCCTCCGCCTCATATTAGAGTATATATGCTTACCGGGGTAACATGTTGACGCAAGAGAGACGTCAGAATCGCTTACGTTGGTGCACAGCGCATGTCCATTGGCCTCAGAGACAATGGCAAGCCGTTCTCTTTACAGATGAATCCAGATTCTGCATTAATATGCACGACAGACGTTTGAAAGTGTGACGTCGTTGAGGCGAACGATACGCAGGCTTCTTTGTGCGTCAAGCTCCGCGTTGGGGGGGGGGGGGGGGAGAAACGTCACGGTGTGGGCCGGCATTTCCTGGAGACACAAGACCCTTTTAATTATCACTGATGGTATTTGACGGCACGTCGTTACGTTGACGCGGTGCTTCAACCAACTGTCATACCGTTCCTGCAGGACCACGCTGACGTTACAATGTTTCAGCAGGACAACGCTCAGCCCCACAAAACTTACATCACGTTTCTTCACGACAACAACCATCATGTCCTACACTAGCCTGCATTTTCACCAAACCTCAGTCTTATCAAACATTTGTGGGATCGGCTGGGGCGGAGCTTCTACGTACAATGGCCGACGTAACGTAAACAACCGTGATGAACTGATCAGGTCACTGTTAGAGGGATGGGATGCGATACCCTAGTACCATATACAGCGCCTTCTTAGAAGTAGGCGCCGTAAATGCCAGGCAGGAATTGATGCAAATGGTGGCCACACCTGTTATTAAGGTTGGTGACTTTTGTTTTCTACCCTTCAAACTCCGCGCACCGGTTACGTCACGCTACGCTACTATAACCACTGCTTCCACACAAGTCACGTGATGATAGTTGAAACCATGTGACCAACACTTATATATAAAGCGGTAACTTTTCATTGACGGCCAGCATTTTTGCCGCCCATGGTCAGTAATGTGGTATATATGATTAAACGTTTTACATAATGATTGTTTCACTCAAATGATTCTCTACTTTTAGCAGTTACTGTTTGGAAATTCCAAATCCTTTTTTGTACTAAAATTATATCTAAGTTTAAACTTATTCATTTTACATCGTCTGGGAAACAAGTTCTAACAACTTAGTACTAATCCTCTCGAAGGTTCCTGTGTTGGACCAGTACTTTGCGCCTGTGAAGGTCATGTTTATTCTTTGTCCAAAACGGGGTTTCGAACCCACAACTTTCGGGTCCGCAGTCGGGTTACCACTGGACCAAGACGCCCTTATTATTATTTTAACAGTCAAGCAAATGTTCTTATACAACATTCCATGATATGGCGATATCATAGCAGAATGCTTTTTCTGTTCCTTTGAATGTTTCATCTTTGGCAAAGCCAGGTGTTCGCTAACCAACAGTATTTAAGACTTGTAGGGAGTGGTGCACACAGGTTTCCACTTCTTTAATGTGCATACCTGTGATACCTACATCTCCACCCAAAATATAACTATTAGTAGAATATTGACTTAATGTCGAGTGCAAATTAAGGTTATAACTGTATCCATGACAAAAGATTGACGTGCTCTTGTATACACCTGCTCACTTGTTGTTTTATGAAAGCTTTAAGTGTCGTTTCTTTTATAGCAAGTAAATCTTTTAAGATACCATATGTCAAGCTAAAACATGTACGTTACTCGGTACATTTCCGTATATTTTACAGTTCTAAGTAGTTCTAGGGCATTCTTGGGGTTTCTGTAAATAATCAAAGAAGAAATTGCTAGTTAATAAAAATAGATTAAGTGTGACTGACATTAAGGGTTCCGTGGAATTGAATATCAAAAGTAGCAAACTCTTTTTTTAACCAAAGCGATGTTCTTATTTTTTTCCCATGTAATATTTGGAAACCAATGTCAACTGAAAGCATTTTCCTGGGACCCTTATACTTCCATATATAAACCTTTTGGACTTTGTATGCTATGAATTTGTAAGTGGTTTCCAAGAAGGATTAGTAAATAGTCGATTTTATTTGAAAGCAGTTCGTTCACCAATGGGCATTGACTAAGAAATTGATTGTTACTATATGTGTGTATTACGTCTATCAAAACCCATTGTCACCTAATGCAGCCATCCATGAGTGTAAAAAGGGTGGTTTCCCTTATAGTATATTAAAATTATAAAACCTATATTTAGATTTTCTAGATTTACTTGCTTATTTATTTTACAACGATGTGACGCAAAAAAAAATATCACTCATGAAAATGTTCGTGGGCACAGATGGTAGGGTTTGCATAATACATGATATGTGAAAAAAACAAACTAATCGATGTATAAGAAGGAGAATGTTTTAAAACTATTACTCGAGTGACGCAATTAAGCTATAGTATTTTTTTTTTTGTTTTGTTTTTGTTTGTTTGTTGTTGTGTTGTTGTTTTTTTGTTGTTTGTTTTTTTGGTTTTTTTTCCAAAATTGTTTGCTTTGCTAGCATTCAAAACCTCATCATAACTTGACTAGCTAACATTAGATTGCCGAAAGTATATGTAATTCCATATGCTAAATATGCATGTATGTATAAGATTTATTTCACATTCTTTCTGGGAAACACAAATAAGCATGCACATATACATAGACAAAATGTAGAAAATAAACATTTCGCTATTTATTGCCATTTTTACAAAAATAATTATACAGCTTTTGCAGACATTTCACATTAAGGGCTAAAGTAGCAAAGTTATAGTTTTTTAAGGAATAATAAAATGTATACAATGAATTGCAATAGGACAAAAAGAGAAATCCCACGCAATATTAAAAATTAACCAACTCCAGTAGGTGGTACATGTGAATGGAAAAAAAAAACACGGAGACAGAACGTTGTATAAAATAGAGAAGTACCAACAGGTATCGCCATTGGCAATAGGATCAACATGGATTTTTAAAGACATGAAAGGTTTGACTTTTTTCTTCAGTAAATGTGGAGTTTAGTGTTTACATACGTCTTCAAAGGCAGTTTCGTTTATGCGCTACAAAAGAGTATTAAATAATTAAATATGCAGTTAAATGCGTGAGCCATGAAAGATCTCGTCACACCAAATCCTCCATCTCACTACCCTACACTCCGAGAGCGAGGTGGTAAGGCGTAGAAAGCCATTGTTGTTTAATGGAAAAAAAACTTTGCCCCCAATGGGGTTGGAACCCACAACCTTGGGGTCTGATGTGTGCATTTAGTGTATACAGCACTAAAATGTCCAAATTCGTGTACAGTTAAGTGTAAACGACTCAAAATACGTTAAAATATATGTAATTTAATAATACGCCGCAAAGTGTGGTGTACGTCACGACTTGCAGTTTAGTTTATACGACACGAAAGATGTAAACATATTGCACTTGTATTTGATGCATCTACTTAGTTCAACAAGCATTCCATTTGTTATATTTTTCTTACCAATGATATGTTTCATTTACTCTTGAAAGGTCACATCCAGATATATTTATCTTTATCTCAATGGCTTTCGAGAGAAATAGAATCATTTGTTCTGTTTGCTCCTTCTTCACATCAACAGTTGCACATACTGTTTTGTTACAAATCAATCTCAAGATTCGATACAGAACTATGATCTTATCGCATTTTTACAATTAACAACCTCTCCAAAGCATGATGCTTCGTGCTTAATACGCAATTATACTTGGTAAGTTTCCCGGAAGGGTCTAATAATACCTGTGTCATAAAGAGATGATAGCCACCTTCAGTACCACTAACGAACGGCCTTTCCCTTAAGTAGATCCATCAAGTGGTTTCAATGAGTGGGAATCAACAGTTCGAAGTCATGTGCAATCCGGGGTCGGGTATGCACCTGCTGTCTCCGCCTGCAGATACTCGATGGTTCTCTGTGTTTTTTTGTTCTGAAAGCATCCTGGGATTCTTGAGATGTAATCAAAATGTAAATGATATAAAGTAAATGCAATATGTTTTATAACTACGATTCCTTACCAGTGACGAATAGACTGGGACTGCAATATACCTCCCAGTGCAATTCAATAGCATCGTAAGGTTCATCTAAGGTAATTTTCTTTAATGACTTGACTTGAATATTTGAGTTTACCGTCGCTTCGACAGTATTTCAGTGATATAGCGACGTCCAGCTAATTACAGGTGGAGGAAGACCCCGAATGCACGGAGGCATCCGGGTAGAACCATCGACCTACCGCAAGCCAGCTGGAAGGCTTCCTCACATGAAAATCCGAATGACCCTGCTGGGATTCGAACCCACGCGGTGAGGGGCTGAGTGAGTATTAAAGTTAGCGACTTTACCCTCGCGGCCACGGGGGCCCCATTTTCTTTAATAACTTTGGAGCTACATTTAGCGTATCTATCAGGACGTCCCGACCTATCGATTTTATTCTACATGTTGGAGACGTTTCTTTCTCAATGCTACAATGAGGTTTCTTGCCATAGATACGTACGTAGCACAATTTCAGACTCAGCAGCAACGTCAAGTCTTCAAAAATAATGTTAACACATTAGAGTAGAGTCTCTTTTTCCGAGGAGAAGGTCTAATCAACCTAATTGATATCCTCTATTGAAACCAGGCCTCGTATCAATTAAAATTCAAAAGGTATATATTCAGATAGGGTCCTCAATGGTGGTCAAGTATATTCACCCTGTATTTCTGGATGAATCTGCACAGCAGACATCACGAAGAAGGAGCTTTAATATCAAATCCATAGATCCTGTGGCTAGTTTTAAACTTAGGATGAACTTCAAACTCAATCTCAACTATTGTTTGAGTTATTGTTAATTTAGATAGACTATTTTAGTTAGAATATAGAGGATTAAAGAAGTTAAGGCCTGATCTATCCATTTCTTTTGAATAAGAAATAGCCAGCTTAACGAAATATCCCAGACAAATTGTCCTCAACTCAAATAAAGAACACCCATTAACCATTGACATAAAAATAGCGTACATGTTATCATTTGCATGGTCCTACAGATAATTATACATCAGCGCTATGGTTTCATGACATGTGTAAACAATAGTTATACCTCACAGTTATGGTTTCATGACATGTATGCAATAGTTATACATCACAGCTATGGTTTTATGACATGTGTACAATAGTTATACATTACAGCTATGTTTTATGACATGTGTATACAATAGTTATACATTACAGCTATGTTTTATGACATGTGTATACAATAGTTATACATCACAGCTATGGTTTCATGACATGTGTATACAATAGTTATACATCACAGCTATGGTTTCATGACATGTGTATACAATAGTTATACATCACAGCTATGGTTTCATGACATGTGTATACAATAGTTATACATCACAGCTATGGTTTCATGATCCGTGTTGTGGTTTCATTCAATATTAAAACATCACAGCTATGGTTTCATTACGTGTTTACAATAGTTATACATCACAGTTATGGTTTCATGACATGTGTAAATAATAGTTATACATCACAGCTATGGTTTCATGACATGTGTAAACAATAGTTATGCATCACAGCTATGGTTTCATGACATGTGTATAGAAATAGTTATACATCACAGCTATGGTTTCATGACATGTGTATACAATAGTTATACATCACAGTTATGGTATCATGACGTGTGTAAACAATAGTTATACATCACAGTTATGGTTTCATGACATGTGTAAACAATAGTTTTACATCACAGCTATGGTTTCATGACCTGTGTATAGAAATAGTTATACATCACAGCTATGGTTTCATGACAGGTGTAAACAATAGTTATACATCACAGCTATGGTTTCATGACATGTGTATACAATAGTTATACATCACAGCTATGGTTTCATGACAGGTGTAAACAATAGTTATACATCACAGCTATGGTTTCATGACCTGTGTATAAACAATACTTATACATCACAGCTATGGTTTCATGATATGTGTAAACAATAGTTATACATCACAGCTATGGTTTCATGATATGTGTAAACAATAGTTATACATCACAGGTATGGTTTCATGATATGTGTATACAATAGTTATACATCACAGGTATGGTTTTCATGATCTTTTTAAACAATAGTTATACATCACAGCTATGGTTTCATGACATGTGTATACAATAGTTATACATCACAGCTATGGTTTTATGACATGTGTAAACAATAGCTATGCGTCACGGATATGGTTTCATGACATGTATACAATAGTTAGACATCAACGTTATGATTTCATGACGTGTGTATATAATAGTTATACATCACAAGCTATAGTTTATTGAATACGATATTCATACATGGCAGCTATTTTTTCATGAATACAATATTCATACATCACAGCTATGATTTTATGAATACAAAAGTTATTCATCACAGCTATGGTTTATTGAATACAATATTCATATATCACAGCTATAGTTTAATGAATACGATATTCATACATCGCAGCTATGGTTTTCTGGATACAATATTCATACATCACAATATTCAACATCACAGTTATGGTTTTCGGAATACAATATTCATGCATTACAGCTATTGTTTCATGAATATAAAATTTATACATCACAGCTATCGTTTCATGACATTCATACAATAGTTATACACCAGAGCCATGGTTTCATGACATGTATACAATAGTTATACATCACAGCTATTGTTTAATGACATGTTTAAACAATATTCATACATCACAGCTATGGTTTCATGACATGTGTAAACAATAGTTATACATCACAGATATGATTTCATGACATGTATACAAAAGTTATATATCAAAGCTATGGTTTCATGACATGTATACAATAGTTATACATCAAAGTTATGGTTTCATGACGTGTGTATATAATAGTTATACATCACAGCTTTAGTTTATTGAATACGATATTCATACATCACAGCTATGGTTTTATGAATAAAATAGTTATACATCACAGCTATATTAATACATCACAGCTATGGTTTAATGAATACAATATTTATACATCAGAGATATTCATACATCACAGCTATGGTTAAATGAATACAATATTATACATCACTGCTATGGTTTAATGAATACAATATTCATACATCACAGCTATATTAATACATCACAGTTATGGTTTATGAATACAATATTCATACATCACAATTATAATTTAATGAATACAATATTCATACATTACAGCAATGGTTTAATGAATACAATATTCATACATCACAGCTATATTAATACATCACAGTTATGGTTTTATGATAACAATATTCATACATCACAGTTATAATTTAATGAATACAATATTCATACATCACAGCAATGGTTTAATGAATACAATATTCATACATCACAGCTATGGTTTAATGAATACAATATTCATACATCACAGCTATGGTTTTATGAATACAATATTCATACATCACAGCTATGGTTTTATGAATACAATATTCATACATCACATCTATGGTTTTATGAATACAACATTCATACATCACAACTATTTTCATACATTACAGCTATGGTTTCCTAAATACAATATTCATACATCACAGTTATTTTCATACATCACAGCTATGGTTTAGTGAATACAATATTCATACACCACAGCTATGGTTTCATAAATACAATATTCATACATCACATGGTTTCATGACACGAGAGGGGCCGCCGTGGCCGAGCGGTTACAGTCGTGGACTACAAATCTCTCAGCCCCTCACCGGTAGGGACTTCGGATTTTTCATGTGAGGAAGCTTTCCAGCTGGCTTGCGGTAGGTCGGTGGTTCTACCCGTAATTAGCTGGACGTCGCTATATGATTGAAATACTATCGCAGCGACGGTAAACCCCAATACAACAACATCATGACACGTGAATACATATTATATCCCTTTATATGATATAAATTCTTCCAAAACGTTCCATCAGAGAACTGCAGCAGACATGTCCCTACCTCATCATCTAAGAAATTCTTCACAGCATTCATCAGTAGAGTTCTTGCACTGAATGCAAGTTCATTTCTCAGAGAAGTAGGTGTACTTATATTCCTTGATAGACCAAAAACTTTCTCCGCCGACTGTAATTAAGTCAGCAGTAAGCTGAACTATGATTATATTTGCGATATGTCTTTGTTTCCGTGGTAAAAGATACAAACAGGTGTGTTGTTGTTCCGATAAAGTTTGAAGACGCGTAGGTTTTGACACTTCAGAAGAAATTTTTGTGGGGTTTCTTTTTGGATTTCCTTTTTAAATGACTAAGTTGTAAATGTTTTCATGTGTTGAAGTATTCGTGCCTTATGCGCCATTAGGAGTGAATGAATCAGGGTCTGCAGTTATATTTTGCTCATTTGGTATTAATTAAATGAATATAAATATCCATGATTTATAGTACGCCCAAGTTGCTGCAGCTGTTCAAAGTGTCAGAGATTAAACCAGCCAAACCGTTTGACTGGTGTCTGGAAGTAAGAGAAAAAATAAAACAGTTTTATTTCTCATTTTGTTATTGGTTTCTATGGTGGTACAGTTATAGGAATTTCAAACAATACTTCTATGTTTTAATTCTGAAAGTTAAACAAGCTGCTAAAGAAAGGCAATTCACAAGACCGGGTTTTGTTGTTGTTGTTGGTGTTGTTTGTTGTTGTTGTTGTTGTTTGTTTTTTCAGTTCCAAATTATGAAAAACACGTCTACTTAAATATACATATATTACAAATTGCATTTTAATTTAGAGGAATTACCGGTACGTCACTTTCCTAAACACAATTTCAACATCTATATGTATAGATTGTTGTCATTATGATCATATTGTTATTAGTATATTAATTGTATATTGTCTTCTAACATACATGTTAGTTTAACATAATAGTTTTGTCCATAGGCTACAAGTAAAACTTGGTGAATGTCAAGCAAACCCCGCTAAAATTTGCCGCATCCAAGGGATCAAACCTTCGCTATCTGGGACCACAGTGTAAATGCAGTTCGAATAGTCTGATAGTTTTTAAAATGCATTCATTGATTTCCTAAAATGATTTTTCAATGATATCCGGAAAGATTGATTACCAACAGTCATGGACAGACTAGATCAATACGTTGTACACATACAGGTATAAACGCACGTAAAGTAAATTATTAATGTCGCATATTCTTGAGACTGGGTCCACCAGACACACCGGCAATTCCACCCGACGTTAATGAGACACCAGTGGCAGAGATAGACAGTTCATCCAGTGTTAGTTTGAAATCTCTTGCGCCATTCTTTCATTCAGAACAACGTATATATCGAATCCACGTTCATGAACTTATCTATGCCTGGATCTGTTTAACTCATTTGGGTGGAAATTTATATCATGCTAGAATGTTGCTATGCTTAATTTAATCGTTGGTATCCTCTAATTTTAGCTTGCGGTTTTTTCTCTCCGTTTTTATATCCCAATTGAATAGTATGGTATGCCTGTTTTACCAATGTTAGAGGCATACCTGCTTTCATTTTATGTAGAAAAATACGGAGTTCCTTTAAGTCAATAACATCAAAAGCTAAATAACGACCTCTATCTCGTGTTATCTGTATACATTATTTTAAAGTGTGTCTTTGCGTTGTTCCAGACAGTTCTATTTAAACTTAAAGCCAATCTGTTCAACGTTCCGAAATCTGAACACTTAAACTTCGAACTCCAGGAAATCATAAACGCATTATTATGGATAATGACCAATTGAAGCTTTTAAGGAAGGCGAATAAATTTCCGATATATAGATTTTTAAATCTAATGAAATGAAAAAAAAGACTGAAATACTGTAATACTGTTGCAAAAGGCAGCGTGGAGTGTTTGCGTGACATGCAATTAGTTTTTGTTTCGAGTCACGATTGTCTATTTTTTTCATTTATTTTAGTAATACAGTGTTCATGACGCCTGCTTTCTTCCAAACTGAAAGAAAACAAACACTGAACTATTGGGTTTATCTATGTTCCTTATGGCCATTTCTCGTTAAGAAATGGTCGAAACTGTTTATTTAAGCTTATAAATCAGTGTACATGAAAATTATACTTTGTTTTATTATAGGAACTCAATTTAAATGGAGTTTGTGTCCTGTATCTGTATTTAAATGCAGCTAACTGAACTAAGTTACCAAATCAATACGCAATATGAGTCAGTGTCATAATTTTAAGGCACAAACTAGTTACCTGGTACTATTATTCAAAGGATTCAAAATGTCTTTTCATTATTGGATATAGAATATATATAATTTTTAAAAAAGAATAAATGAACATTGGATTTCAAATTGTGCAAAACTTTAATGACAACCATTTTTGCCCTTTCTCTTTACTCTGACCTATAATCAGTGATGTCCCAGACGTCAATATTTTGATTTTCAAATGTTTTCTTTTATCTTGTGATCACGATTATAATCTTTTTTCAAACATGTCTCAGATCAACGTCTCTTGTGAACTTGTCTCAAATATCATCACATCTTGTGACATGTCACATCCCCTTGTCAACATGTCACATGTCACCATCCTTGACTTGTGAAATGAAATAATCTCTTGTGAACATGTCACAGATCACAATCACTTGTGAACATGTCACAGATCACATCTCTTGTGAACATGTCACAGATCACAATTTCTTGTGAACATTTTACAGATAATAATCTCTTGTGAACATGTCACAGATCACAATCACTTGTGAACATGTCACAGATAATAATCACTTGTGAACATGTCACAGATTATCTCTTGTGAACATGTCACAGATCATACTCTCTTGTGAACATTTCACAGATAATAATCTTTTGTGAACATGTCACAGATCACAATTTCTTGTCAACATGTCACAGATCATCATCTTGTGAACATGTCACAGATCATCATCACTTGTGAACATGTCACAGATCACAATCACTTGTGAACATGTCACAGATCACCATCACTTGTGAACATGTCACAGATCACAATCTCTTGTGAACATGTCACAGATAATAATCTCTTGTGAACATGTCACAGATAATAACCTTTTGTGAATATGTCACAGATAATAATCTCTTGTGAACATGTCATAGATCATCACAATTCGTTTGTTTCGCTGCACCAGTCGTTTTACCTCGCCTTTCTCCGGAACCTTCCATACGCCTTTTTCCGGAACCGTCCGGAAAATATATTTCCGTAATAATTCCAGATGACGTCAGAATGTTGCTAGCCAACGCGACAAAAATAAATAAATACGTTTATTCAAAAAGAAAATTAAGAGAATTATGTGGGCGAGGTAAAGGAAACACCTGTTTGTGTCATTTATTAAATTCTGTAATACTGAAGTGTTAATTTCGATACCAAAATACCCATAGTTCGTCAGGTAAATGTTTGATTTTAATCTTAAAGATAGAGTATAAAAGTATTTTAAGCATAAACAGATGCGAAAATGATTATTATGCAAGCGTGAGAAAAGAGCTGAAACATGTCTTGGTATTTGTAAGTTTTCGCTGAGAGTCAAATTTACGGAAAAACAAAAGAAAATATTTTGATTCCGTGTATCAGTTGACGTCAGGGTGAACATAAAAAGGAGTGTTTTGTTTTTAAAATTTCAGTTTTACGAGCGTTCGTCAAACATGCATTATATTTTATCTTAGATTTATTTTTCATCTTGAACTTTATATCTACACAATCCTCCGAAATAAGTCGCATATGAAATAAATGGACTAAAATATATATCTCATTATTATTTCTGTAAATGGAAGAAGAGAGAAAACAACATTCGAGCCCAACCATCAACTTCCTCAATATATCTGAAAGATAAAACGATGCAATTTGAAACTTTAATACTGCTCTTGAAATGTTTCTCCGGATAGATCTACATGTACATGTCCGTTCTCTGCAACACTGACGGACGACGTGAGGCTACATTGCAGTAATCTTGTTATTTTCATCAATCTCCCGGTTTACTACAAATGTCCATTTGGCTCACTGAGTACTGCAAGTTAATAGCATATAACAATAACAATACCAGTTATGTTTCGGGCATGCGGTAATAAAAAGCTTTCCGGCTAAAGCAAAGTTATGTATACCGTCGTTATAATACTTTAATGTGGACACAAAACCATCTCGAGGCTTATGCTTGTTGTGTTTTGATCTTTTCAAAGTAAAAAAAGAAATAGGAATCGTGTGTTTTTATCATTAGTATTACTCGTGGTTGTTGGATAAAATAGGATTCTGGCATGTTGAACTTTAGAAACGTTTATAAATCACAGTTTTATCCGATATTTATGCTTCCCGACGAGCGAACATATAGCTGCCGCTTTGTCCTTCCGTCTGTCCTTCCGATCTTCCATCATAATTTTTGTCCGGGTCATAACTTCGTCATTTTTTAACGGATTGGCATAATTGTTATCCATCATAAGAAATTATGCAGTCTGCAAGACCCAGGTCATTAGCTTCGAGGTCAAGGTCACACTTAAGAGTGACATTCGAGGAACAGCAAACCTCCGACGATGATTTCTATTTTATTTTTTTATTATTTTTTTTTTTTGAGAGAGAGAAGGAGGTAAGAGCGGTTTTGCCGAAATAGAAAGTGGTGTCTAGTAGTCTAGTACATCATACGATGATGTCTCTTCCCATTTCAATCGATTTTGTTCACTTATCTGTATAAAATGCATTAAATCATTAAAAAACACATACGTGTATAAACTTCACCCACATGTTAATTTCAAGATTTAACTTTTGTGAAATCTGGCAAAGAACCATGGAAACACACACAAACACTCACATATACAATGCACTACAATAGGATATGCTGCTATTGGCAGTATACAGTACACTGCAATAGGATATGCTGCTATTGGCAGTTTACAATGCACTACAATAGGATATCCTACTATTTGCAGTTTTTCAATACACTACAATAGCATATGCTGCTATTGACAGTAAACAAAACACTACGAAAGGATATGCTGCTATTGACAGTAAACAAAACACTTACGAAAGGATATGCTGCTTTTGGCAGTATACAATACACTACAATAGGATATGCTTCTATTGGCAGTATACATAACACTTAAATAGGGTATGCTGTATTGGCAGTTAAAAATGCACTACAATAGGATATGCTGCTATTGACAGTATACAATACACTACAATAAATATGCTGCTATTGGCAGTATGCAATATACTACAATAGGATATGCTGCTATTATCATTTAACAATACACTACAACAGGATATGCTGCTATAGACAGTAAACAAAACACTACGAAAGGATATGCCACTATAGGCAGTATACAATACACTACAATAGGATATGCTTCTATTGGCAGTATACATAACACTTCTATAGGATATGCTGCTATTGGCTGTATGCAATACACTACAATAGGATATGATGCTATTTCAATAGGAAATGCTGCTATTGGTAGTATACAATCCTATTGTAATGCACTGTATACTGCCGCAAGCAGCATATCCTATTGTAGTGTATTGTATACTGCCAATCGGAGCATATCTTATTGTACTGCATTGTATGCTACCAATAGCAGCATATCCTATTTTAGTGTATTGTATACTGCCAATCGGAGCATATGTTATTGTACTGCATTGTATGCTACCAATAGCATCATATCCTATTGTAGTGTATTGTAAACTGCCAATCGGAGCATATCTTATTGTACTGCATTGTATGCTACCAACAGCAGCATATCCTATTGTAGTGTTTGTAAACTGCCAAAAGCAACATATCATATTGCAGTGTTTGTAAACTGCCAAAAGCAGCATGTCATATTGTAGTGCATTGTTTTCTGCCAATAGCAGCAAATCCATTAGTAGTGCATTGTTTGTATACTGCCGACAGCAGCATATCCTATTGTAATAGCAGCATAACATATTGTAGTGTATTGTATAGTGCCAATAGCATCATGTGCTTTTGTAGTGTTTTGTATACTGCCAATAGCAGCATAACATATTGTAGTGTATTGTATAGTGCCAATAGCGGCATATGCTTTTGTAGTGTTTTGTTTACTGTCAATAGCAGCATATCCTGTTGAAGTGTTTTGTATACTGCTAATAGCAATATATGCTATTGTAGTGTATTGTTTAATGGTAATAGCAACATATCCTATTTTGGTGTATTGTTTAATGGTAATGGCAACATATCCTATTTTAGTGTATTGTTTAATGGTAATAGCAACATATCCTATTTTAGTGTATTGTTTAATGGTAATAGCAGCATATCCTATTTTAGTGTATTGTTTAATGGTAATAGCAGCATTTCCCTTTTTTAGTGTATTGTTTAATGGTAATAGCAACATATCCTATTTTAGTGTATTGTTTAATGGTAATAGCAACATATCCTATTTTAGTGTATTGTTTAATGGTAATAGCAACATATCCTATTTTAGTGTATTGTTTAATGGTAATAGCAACATATGCTATTGTAGTGTATTGAAAACTGTCAATAGCAGCATATCCTATTGTAATGTATTGTTTACTGCCAATTTCAAATACAAAAGTTGTACAATATGAGATAATCACGTGAATAACTGTTTGTATTGTACGATACGAGGCATATTTAATTCTTTTCTATCATTTACTTCAAAAAACATTCATACAAACATGCACTCTAGCACGCAGACACACGCACACACAAACATGTCATTCAGTCTTACAAACATCTTCCTCAAATACTAATTAACAGCCCATTTGCTTGAAAAACAAAAACAAAATTCTATGCAAAACAAAATGCCTCGTGTTTTAATAGCTGGTCTCTGACAGTACCCATCCTTATTCAATCAATGAAATTGCAGCATTATAATCAGTAAAGAACATGTTTAATGCAGTTTGTCCCTCTAAGGTGAAGTCAAACCCTTGATCATTTCGAGGTGGTATTTAGTGCGACGTTTACAAGATATGTTTTACGAGATAAACAACAGTTGCCCGTTTAAATGTCACACAAATCTGAAAACGAGAGAATCTATAAATAATGATGTCTATAAAACATTAAGTTAGGATTAATTTAGTATTCGGTGATTATTTTTTGCACAAATGCATCTCCGCATGAATTATTTGAAATACATATGTTTTATATTAACTACAAATATGTTTGTCGAGTGATTAAGCAATAGGTAATAATGATAACTATATCAGATATATCTATATTGACGTACACTTATGTTTTTTAAAAGTAAGTCATTTTTTATCTTTTTTTTTTTCCTTGTTAGGTTGTGTTTTTCACATGCCATACGTTGCAATAACTAATTGTTATTGTTGTTGTTGTTGTTTCGCGATTTGTTATGCTGATGTGACGTGAAATAAAGAAATAGTTAATTATCAGGCAAAGCGTGCTAGAAACTTCATCAGTACGGTTTCACTTTCTTCTAATAAAACTGTTACAGAAAAAAAAAACACCAAGTGTGATTCTTGTAGTATTTGTAAATCTGTGTGAAAACTCGACTTATCCCTGGAAAGCCGATGGAAACAAAACATTGTAATTATCAATCAGAGTTGGAACATGTCATTTGTAGCTTTGATATAAACAAGCACGAAACCGCGGTGTGCTTTCTCAAATTCATTTCATTGCTATCGCGACATTTGTTTCAGCGTTTTCTTTCAATTTTTGTTCTTATTTTACGTCGCGTGGAAAGCAGGTTCTTGAAACTCGTTGTAGATGGCTGACAAGATAAGGTCAACTTTCAGGTCTCCTGGGAGGCGTAACATTAAAGGTGAATGACTGAATAAAGATCGCTCAATAAGAGTCCTAAAGAGTTTTAAGCATTATAGTTCAAGGCTCGGAATCGCGTGTTCAGAATGAGAATGTTTTAATTAAGGTAATCCATCCATCATTAAATCGTGATCATGGCCCATCAAATGATCATGGAAATTTCATAGTAAACGCAAGCCTTTATATACTGTGAGCAAAAGAGCCTATTACCCCAAGTCATTGGATGTTTGCATTTGTTCTGAAGGACCATGATTACGATTTAATGATGGATTTCCTTAAATATAGGTTAAATACATCTTTGATTTCCCCCTAATTCAATCAGCTAACTCGTTAACAAATGTCTTGGAGCCTTTGTTTTGTGGCAAGTGTTCTCTTGACTGCAAAAAGGGGGTGGGTATCAGAAAGATGCATAGAACGAGAGCTCTATACACTATACAATATATTATATATATGTAAACTATCAAGTTTATATCCACTTACATCGAATAAGGAACCTCGGTTTGTTGTATTCGCCAACAGAGGGACAAGAAAATTACTAGGCAAGTGCGTGATAAACGGCGTGTCTAACTTACGGGAACGGTGTTCTTGAACTGGTGTGGTGGAACTTATACATTTATTGATCAAAACAAAAGTCAAATTGCGAAATAACTTTTCCCAGACTTCCACGTGGCAAGCAAATAACGACGATTATGGCGACGTAATGGCTTAAATTGGAAACCACCGCATTACCGAGTTCTCAAATACTGAGATTGGCAGATCAGACTGGGTAAAGCAACACACCGATCAATCGCCTAATATCGGGTATCTCCGGACAAACTCGGAATATTACCCTGAGGATTAGTATTGATTAAGGTATGAAAAAGTCTTCGATGACCTATATACAGTAATATTATTATTGCATATCAATTACCTTACCTTGCATCATTTAATATGTTGATAAAGAAAATCGTCATTTCTACTTTTCTGGCACCACTTGATCTATGAGTTTAATATACATAATGTCGGGGGAGGCACAAGGTAAGGCAAAGGGAAACAACTGCAAAAAGTTTTATAAAGTGATTGCTGTTAACTTACGATATCTTGGTCCACAGGCCATGTATACCCATGAGGTAACCATCTATATTATCAATAATAAAAATAATAATTCCTCACAAAAAAGTAATTACCTTCGAAACCCTGAAATATTTCGGATATTAACATAATAAGCCAACAACAACAATCTGACTCGATGGACGCTTTCTAACTTACTCGTCCTACAAATGTATTTTACGCTGTTAAATTAAATATTTATGATAAGATTTATCTTGGAAATTTCATTAGAATTGCTGTTATTTATGATAATCACTTTTTTATTTATGAAATGGTAAAGTAATGGATATTTCAGCCGTGTGATACTATACTTTCTCTATACTTTTAATGGGGTCGCGATGAGATCTTCCTGGGCCCTATCCATATAAACCTCTATACTTTTAATGGGGTCGCGATGAGATCTTCCTTGGCACTATCCATTTACCCATTTCCTGTTTCTTTTGTTTCACCAGTAAGCTACAAACAGGCAAAAAGCCATGTCAGACCGACTTTGGCGATGAATCAATAAATACGTCGAACAGTTTCTGAAATTTAAGGACATGCGGAATATGATGAATGCTTTCCGAGTTCTTCATCTTAACTTCATGTTTAGTGTTACAGTTTCGATCAGTTAAATAGTTCAAGGTCGATACCAGAACAGTTTGTGTTTATTTACAGCCACACACAAATAAAAACTAAAACAATCAGACACATGCTTGTTTGTACAAAAGACTAAAACAATCAAGCCCAGGCTTGTTTATAAATGGAGTAGATTGAAAAAGAAAGAAATGAACCAAACTGGGTATAAAGACCCACATGTACGTCGAACTGAAATGAAGATATTTTTTCTTGTAAATGATGAAATAACTGACATAGGGTGTAGAGATATAAACATAAAATATGAGAAAGACAATTTTATTATCGGTAATTAAATTGCAGCCAGTAATTCATCATGTCCGACACCAGCCTATCTTTTTTGAATCAGTCTTTTTTTTTAATGTCGAATGGATGTTACCATTCCAGTGCTACATATATTTCATTCCAAAACTACCATGATAAATGGCTGCATCTCTCCCAAAACCCCGCTTCTAAATAGTTCATTTTTCGAGCTACAAGAAGGCCCGTTTTTCTTCCCAGAGAAACGAGTTTTCTACGAAGACAGTGATTTCCAATTTCAGTCATTATGTTGCTATAATCGGTGTTATTTAGCTGCCAGGAAGAAGGCTCAAGACCATTATTTCCCCATTTAGCTTTTAGCGTAATCAATAAACATATTGCATTTTATTGTAACAGTAACAACAACAGTGTTTCCTGCTAACGTCTTCTGTTGAGTCAGTGTTGGAACGTCCCGGGGCTCGGGTCGGTCTCTGCTTGACGGATGGACCGGGGGTCAAGCGTCCTCGTGAAGGGGATTTAGTTTCAAATCAATCATAATGGACCCGTGGAGATACACGAACGAACTTCCTGTGGTTTAATAATCGTCTGGTACTTGGCTTTCATTGAAAATGAAGAAAATTCAAGAGGTCCGCCAGATGAAAAAAAAACACTGTTTGTGTTAGAGGAGATGAATATCACTGAAATCTAAATGAGTCATCTCCCAAATATCTTAAATGTATTCAGTACGTATTCTATACATTATATATTATGGGGAATCAATGATATATTTTTGTTGGGTTTAATAACGTCCCACCGACAGTATTTCAGTCATTTGGAGACGATGTCTACTTGAGACAGATATAGTGCTACCACACTGCAGTATCACGCGGTAGATATGTGTCATGATATCACATCCAGTCTCATTATCCTGACACCGGGCCAACCAGTCCTGCAACTACCCTTATATGTTGAGTGCCAAGCAAGGGAGCTATATCAGTACCATTTTTTACGACTTTGGTATGTCGCGGCTGATTGTGTAAATCGAATGTAATATTGATTACATATTCAAAAAATTGAATGGTTTACAAACTGAAAACGGGCCAAAATTTAGTAAGTAAAGTTTTAAAAGATACCAAATCAAGGTTCAAGTTGAGTACTACTCTATATACATTTAATGATCTTAGATTGGAAAGTGTTGTTTGTTTGTTGTTTTTCCAGCCAGTGGTTATGGTTCTGACTTCGGATCCGAAGATTGTGGGGTCGAACCTGTTTAGGGCAAGGATTTTTCGTTACCTTTCCAGGCGCTAAGTACTGGTCCAACCCAACTGTCGAGAGGGATAAGTCAAGTTGTCACAACAAGTTTCCCAATCGACGTAAATGAATAAGTTTAAAGTAAACATTAGCAATACTTAGCTCATTCTTCGATCTAACTTGGCGCATCTAGTAAGGTAGACGTATTCATTGACACAAACTGCATCACCTGTTCATCAATTATGCACCAGCATCCGATACCGAACAGCTATATATCCTGCGAAACTAATAAATCAAGGCAAACTATGGCATTAAATCTGCGCGCTTGCTTTAATCAGTGATGAACATGTTCACATCCATTTTCTATCTTAACATTGTTTGTAAAATGATGCAGGCAGACAAATGTACATGATATAGGGGTGAGGAATACCTCGCAATGTATCGGATATATCGAACTATGAAGAATACCTCGCAATGTATCGGATATATCGAACTATGAAGAATACCTCGCAATGTATCGGATATATCGAACTATATAACTGGGTTATAATATTGCAATATGATTTTTAAAATGTTAATAAATCGAACCTCTATTTATTTTGATTAAATATTCAAACTTTGATAAATAGCATTAATCAAATTGAAAAAGTGGCTCAATAATCTAAATCACACAAGTCACTTATAATAAAACTTTGAGATCTTTCTCCATTCATAATGTTTTAAACCTATTATAGATTCTTCATAGACAGATTCTAAACAATATATTACAATATAAATATATTCCTTAAATATTGCAATACATGTATATTACAATATCATTTTCCCTTCCAAGACCACGGCTCAATATTACATACAAACATACATACTTACATACGTACGTACGTACATACAGGCACGCACGTGCACACGCACACATACAAGCACAGTAGGAAGTCCAAACAAACAACAATTCTTATTTTTATTTTTTATTACCATTATTATTTTTATTTCATACCAGATTTTAAAGCGCTCTTTTCATAAAGAAAATACAAATGAACATTAAAGAATACATGTACATAGAAAAACAATACACCATAAAAAGGGAAATACAGAATTACATCAAACTATCAGCATTAAAATTAAAGGGCGGGGCTTAATCAGAGTCCTAGAAAGTATGGTTAAAATTAATTTCAAATGCCTTATTTTAATTTGAAACAAATAAAATACACATAAAAACAGCAAAAATACACCCAGCATAAGCGTTAAAGTTGAATGATGAACGTAATAAGGGACACAGATTACTCTTAAAATAAATATGACTATTCATGATTTGAAACGGATAAAATGCAACAAAAAATAAATATAGAGGTACTCTAAACTATTTCAAAATTTGATCAATCCGACCATTAATACATGATTAGACTTATAAACATGGAAAAAGGAACACCACAGTGTGAGAAATGTTTTAAACAAATGAAATATGGTACATCGACCCTTTTCTGGGTTGTTTAGAATAAAGTGAAGAAAAGCGGGATTTTAATCATCAGCATTAACTTTTTCAGAATCGACACCACTGCCCCTCTAGGTATTATAGCAAATATTCTTTTTCGTTGAGCAAAAGTAAAACTTAGATCATAAAGGGTGTGTATTTTTTTCTCTTCAAGTAAAAAGAGTGAAATTCTTTTCTTTTGAATCATGTAGGTCTACAAATATTCAAAGCATTTTTTCAAATCATAAAAAACATTGTTCTTTCTTATTACATCATTAAGCCAACAATTCATTTGATCTGCTTGAACATCAATTATCACAAATTTTTTATTGCAGTCCATTGTAAAATGAGTTTATGAATCTTATAATTCATAATTCAAAGCATAACCAATTTACAACAGAGACTTTTTCCTCAGTGTATGTTGATGCAAATTGTATATAGACATGTGTCTCTCTCCGTATCTTTAAGATGCAGAAATCTCACCCATACATATTCCATGTTAAAAGAAAATGTTAAAAAATAAAACCTGGCCCCGAGGTTATAAAACTTTTTCCAGCTCAACTCAGTTTGAGACTGAAACTTTTGCTTATTTTATGTATATCAAAACAAATGGAGTAACTTTGATAGTAAAATTATGTAAATTGTAGTAGGGGCTAACTGTGGAACAGAGAAAGTATAGCAAAATTTGAAAAAAATTTAACTGACTAGAACATTTAACTTTGAGCACAAACCCGAGTTGAGCACAAAAAATGTTTATAACCTCGGGGCTAGACCCTACTTGTTGCTTATCCATGACCGCAAGGGCTCAATATGGCTATAAGATCAATAAATGATTGCTAGCCATTACTATAGAATAATTCTGGTGAGCGAAATGTCCGCACATTAAAAAGGTAAACTTAAAATAAAACGATTAAATATGTTTTATTGTGAAAATAACCTGTGCCCGAAGACAATTCAGTCTGATGAAGACATATATTGTAGAACTTTATTCAGATTAACCTCTTAATGGCACAGGTAGACTATAATAGGACCTCTTATAGAGGTACACGTTTTTGAATCTTGTTTTCTTACATTTATAGCAACTGTAATTGCGTCTGCTGTGTCTTTCTTTCCTATAAGAGCACACATTTTCGGAAATTGCGTTTAAAAAAAACTCTGTACCAGACAAAGTATGTGGTTTTCGGTTTATTGAGATTCTTAGATTGTTTAAGTCAACAGTATATATACAACACTTATCTTTTATGCAAGCACTAATCAATAATGTTTATATGCGTCATCATCATCATCATCATCATCATCAATAATATAGTAATAAAAAGACATGTTATTATCATTTCGAACGTCCCCTGTGGTAGAGTGATAAGAGCGTCCGTCTCAGGAGCGGGAGGTCGTGGGTGCTATTCCCGGCTACGACATACTAAAGTCGTAAAAATAGTACTGTTCTAATAGCTCCCTTGCTTAGGGTTCAGCATATATAGGTAGTTCCATGACTGTTTAGCCCGGTGTCAGGATAATGTGACTGGATGTGGTATCAAGCCACATGTCTACGGCGTGATACTGAAGTGTGGCAGCACTACATATGTCTCAAGTAGACCAAATGACTGAAATATTATCAAACAAACAATTGTTATTGATGATGGTGGTTTTGTGTGTTCTTGTCATTATCGTAGTGGTGTGTTTTAAGTATAATTTCTTTTTAATTACTCTTGCTTCCACCGTCATCATCATCATTATCGTTGTTGTTGTCAGATGCGCTTGTTTGACCCAGTGTGCCTATCCCAGCACAAGGAACAAAACTCTCGCTTCACGAGAATCTGCGCCCTCGCAGTGATGAGATTCCAACCGACATTACAGGATGTTTCTTTCACACTTCGTTACATGTTTACAATCAATATGTTTGGATGCTCGGTCGTGCAATAAAGTGGGATAAATCATTTCCGAGACGTCCTTTCCCATACACGGAACTGAGGCATTTAGCGAAATTAATTATCCCTATTATACGCTTGATTCGCATACAAACCACTGGGGACGTTTAAAACTTCGGCCTTTAGTCCCAACTTCTCACCCCCATCCCTTCCCGTGTTAAAATTTTCTAAGAAACTGTTTTTGTTGCTGGTTTTGTTTTTATAATAAGTTGTGTGTTTGTTCTGTGCAGATGTTTTGAATTAAATGCCAGAAGAAAAAGTGCATGCTTGGTTCGGTTAATCATAGTGGCTTGTATAAAAATAAAATGAAATGCCTGTGTTGTGAGAAACAATTTACAGCTGAAATTATATCGTCTAAAATTCAATTATAAAGAAATATTACAACTAGATAGATTGAATCGGCAAAAGACAATGTGAGAAATGTGGATAAATGGATTAGAGTTTGAGGACGAGCGGAGAGAGGAAAAGAAAGAAAGAAAGAAAGAAAGAGCCTACATTTGTCTAGTCTAATCACCTGGCATTTAAATACAAGAGACAAGGATCGGAAGGTAAAGCTGCTGTCACGTAAAGCAGCTCGTTCACAAATGGTCATTGATTAAGAATTTGGTTTCTAACTAAATGTATTACGTCTATCAATAGCCAATATTCATCTACAGACGCATGGTCATCCTATGTAACCCTACAAGATTTAAACAATGGGTAGATTATCCATCAGTATCAATAGCCCTACAACGTACCACCGACATCGGACGATTTCCCCGACGTTGCGTTTATGAAAATCGCGTTTTCCCGTGAAATGTGACCAACACTTGCCGAATTATTTTCAAAATGTGACCTACACTTGCCGCGTGATTGTCAAAATGTGACCTACACTCGCCGAGTGATTGTCAAAATGTGACCTACACTCGCCGAGTGATTGTCAAAATGTGACCTACACTTGCCGAGTGATTGTCAAAATGTGACCTACACTCGCCGAGTGATTGTCAAAATGTGACCTACACTTGCCGAGAGATTGTCAAAATGTGGCCTACACTCGCCGAGTGATTGTCAAAATGTGACCTACACTTGCCGAGTGATTGTCAAAATGTGGCCTACACTTGCTGAGTGATTGTCAAAATGTGACCTACACTTGCCGAGTGATTGTCAAAATGTGACCTACACTTGCCGAGTGATTGTCAAAATGTGACCTACACTTGCTGAGTGATTGTCAAAATGTGACCTACACTTGCCGAGTGATTGTCAAAATGTGACCTACACTTGCTGAGTGATTGTCAATAAACACAACTCCTGCTCTTAGCAATGGCCGCCCTATTGGTGAGATAGAAGAGGAAGTCCATGGATGGGGAAAATTACTTAATAATAATAATGATAATACTATTTTTTTAGCTCACCTGAGCACTTTGTGCTCAAGTGAGCTTTTGTGATCGCCCTTCGTCCGGCGTCCGTCGTCGTCCGTCGTGCGTCGTCCGTCGTCAACAATTTGCTTTAAATGACATCTCCTCTGAAACCACTGGACAGAATTTGATTAAACTTGGCAGGAATGGTCCTTGGGTCAACCTTTACAAAAGTTGCTAAAATAAACTTGATCCATGAAGAATTCTGGTTGCCATGGCAAATGGAAAGAAAAAAACAACTTTAAAAATCATCTCCTTCAAAACAACTGGCCAAAATTTGAAATATTTTGGTACAGATGTTCCTTGGGTCAACCTCTACCAAAGTTGCTAAAATTATTCCGATCCGTAAAAAAACATGGCCGCCAGGGGAGGGGCTTATTTGCCTTATATGTATATAGAGAAACCTTTAAACAACATCTCCTCTGAAACCACTGGACAGAATTTGATTAAACTTGGCAGGGATGATCCTTGGGTCAACCTTCACAAAAGTTGCTAAAATGATCTATATAGAACTCTGGTTGCCATGGCAACAAAAAGAAAAAAAATGAAAACTTTAAAAATCATCTTCTTCAAAACTACTGGCCAGATTTGGAAATATTTTGGTACAGATGTTCCTTGGGTCAACCTCTACCAAAGTTGCTAAAATTAGTCCGATCCGTAAAAAAACATGGCCGCCAGGGGCGGGGCTTATTTGCCTTATATGTATATAGAGAAACCTTTAAACAACAACTCCTCTGAAACCACTGGACAGAATTTGATTAAACTTAGCAGGAATGATCTTTGGGTCAACCTTCACAAAAGTTCCTAAAATAAACTTGATCCATATAGAACTCTGGTTGCCATGGCAACAAACAAAAAATATGAAAACTTTAAAAAATCATCTGCTTCAAAACTACTGGCCAGTTATGTCGGGGGTTAGGCCCCTTTCAATGCTAAAAAGTCTATATTTCACATTGTTTGCCTTCTAGCATTTTTATTTCTTAACCAATCATCTCTAAAATTTGTGACAATGTTAAGTGTCATAAAATTTTGAATTTTAGCTGATATTTGCCCTTTAGGACAGGAGTTATGCCCCTTTTGAAATGATAAAAATGGCTTATTTGGCTTTGTTTGCACTCTAAGTAATTTCTGAAAACCTCAAATTTCACTGTTTACGCCTCAGCATCTCTATTTCTAAAGCAGTATGTTTAGCATGTTTGGCATTGAGGGCTATTTATCTTAGGTGAGCGATTTAGGGCCATCATGGCCCTCTTGTTTTTCTTACAGAAGATAACTCAATAAGATTACAAACAATGATAATAAAACTTCTTTACACGAGACCATCTGAAATCAAATATCAATGTTTTATACAATGGTGATAAAAATAGTCTGAAGTTCTTAGCCACATGGAAATCAGCATATTTATGACCAAATGAACAGTAAATGAGCGACAGCCGTTAAATGCTGTATGTACAATGAGGCCTCTTCAGCTACAAAAGTATATACGCAAACAAAGAAGACTGATAAACTTTATTCCATTCGTGAATAGAGGAATGCAATTAGAGGTAATAAAGGAATTGAATCATGCCGGTTGAAGTCGGTGATGTACAGGGCAGTAACTACGAGATTTATCTACATTGTGCATTGAACATTACAGGCATATCGTGGTTGAATCATCTACATCGTACATTATAGGAATATCGTGGTTGAATCATCTACATTGTACATTATAGGCATATCGTGGTTGAATCATCTACATTGTACATTATAGGCATATCGTGGTTGAATCATCTACATTGTACATTATAGGAATATCGTGGTTGAATCATCTACAGTGTACATTACAGGCATATCGTTGTTAATTCATCTACAATATACATTACAGGCATATCGTGGTTGAATCATCTACATTGTACATTACAGGCATATTGTTGTTGAATCATCTACATTGCACATTAGAGGCATATCGTGGTTGAATCACCTACATTGTACATTATAGGAATATCGTCGTTGAATCATCTACATTGTACATTATAGGAATATCGTGGTTGAATCATCTACATTGTACATTATAGGCATATCGTGGTTGAATCATCTACATTGTACATTATAGGCATATCGTGGTTGAATCTTCTACATTGTACATTATAGGCATATCGTGGTTGAATCTTCTACATTGTACATTATATGAATATCGTGGTTGAATCATCTACATTGTACATTATAGACATATCGTGGTTGAATCATCTACATTGTACATTAAAGGCATATTGTTGTTAATTCATCTACATTGTACATTATAGGCATATCGTGGTTGAATCATCTACATTGTACATTAAAGGCATATTGTTGTTAATTCATCTACATTGTACATTATAGGAATATCGTGGTTGAATCATCTACATTGTCAATTATAGGAATATCGTGGTTGAATCATCTACATTGTACATTATAGGCATATCGTGGTTGAATCATCTACATTGTACATTATAGGCATATCGTTGTTGAATTCATCTACATTGTACATTATAGGCATATCGTGGTTGAATCATCTACATTGTACATTATAGGAATATCGTGGTTGAATCATCTACATTGTACATTATAGGAATATCGTGGTTGAATCTTCTACAGTGTACATTACAGGCATATTGTTATTAATTCATCTACATTATACATTACAGGCATATCGTGGTTGAATCATCTACATTGTACATGACAGGCATATTGTTGTTGAATCATCTACATTGTACATTATAGGAATATCGTGGTTGAATCATCTACATTGTACATTATAGACATATCGTGGTTGAATCATCTACATTGTACATTAAAGGCATATTGTTGTTAATTCATCTACATTGTACATTATAGGAATATCGTGGTTGAATCATCTACATTGTACATTAAAGGCATATTGTTGTTAATTCATCTACATTGTACATTATAGGCATATCGTGGTTAAATCATCTACATTGTACATTATAGGCATATCGTGGTTGAATCTTCTACATTGTACATTATAGGCATATCGTGGTTGAATTATCTACATTGTACATTATAGGCATATCGTGGTTGAATCATCTACATTGTACATTATAGGAATATCGTGGTTGAATCATCTACATTTTACATTATAGACATATCGTGGTTGAATCATCTACATTGTACATTATAGACATATCGTTGTTAATTCATCTACATTGAACATTATAGGCATATTCGTGTTAATCATCTACATTGTACATTTAGGCATATCGTGGTTAATCATCTACATTGTACATTACAGGCATATCGTGGTTGAATCTTTCTAATTGTACATTACAGGCATATCGTTGTTAATTCATCTACATTGACATTAAGGAATATCGTGGTTGAATCATCTACATTGTACATTACAGGCATATCGTGGTTGAATCATCTACATTGTACATTAAGGCATAATGTTGTTAATTCATTACATTGTACATTATAGGCATATCGTGGTTGAATCATCTACATTGTACATTAAGGCATATTGTTGTAATCATCTACATTGTACATTATAGGACATATCGTGGTTGAATCATCTACATTGTACATTATAGGCATATCGTGGTGAATCATCTACATTGTCACATTATAGGCAATCGTGGTTGAATCATCTACATTGTACATTAAGGCATATGTGTTGATTCATCTACATTGTACATTATAGGCATATCGTGGTTGAATCATTTACATTGTACATTATAAGGCATATCGCGATTGAATCATCTACATTGTACATTATAGGCATATCGTGGTTGAATCATCTACATTGTACATTATAGGCATATCGTGGTTGAATCATCTACATTGTACATTATAAGGCATATCGTGTTAATCATCTACATTGTACATTATAGGCATATCGTGGTTGAATCATCTACATTGTACATTATAGGCATATCGTTTAATCATCTACATTGTACATTATAAGGCATATCGTGGTTGAATCATCTACATTGTACATTATAGCATATCGTGGTTAATTCATCTACATTGTACATTATAGGCATATCGTGGTTGAAATCATCTACATTGTACATTATAGGCATATCGTGTTGAATATCTACATTTTACATTATAGACATATCGTGGTTGAATCATCTACATTGACATTATAGGCATATCGCGGTTAAATCATCTACATTGTACATTATAGGAATATCGTGGTTGAATCATCTACATTGTACATTATAGGCATATCGTGGTTGAATCATCTACATTGTACATTAAAGGCATATTGTTGTTAATTCATCTACATTGTACATTATAGGAATATCGTGGTTGAATCATCTACATTGTCAAATATATAAGGATATCGGGATTGAATCATCTACATTGTACATTATAGGCATATCGTGGTTGAATCATCTACATTGTACATTATAGGCATATCTTGGTTGAATCATTTACATTGTACATTATAAGGCATATCGCGTTGAATCATCTACATTGTACATTATAGGCATATCGTGTTGAATCATCTACATTGTACATTATAAGGCATATCGCGTTAATATCTACATTGTACATTATAGCATATCGGTAATCACTACATTTACATTAAGGCATATCGCGGTTAAATCATCTACATTGTACATTATAAGGCATATCGTGGTTGAATCATCTACATTGTACATTATAGGCATATCGTGGTTGAATCATCTACATTGTACATTATAGGCATATCGTGGTTGAATCATCTACATTGTACATTATAGGCATATCGTGGTTGAATCATCTACATTGTACATTACAAGGCATATCGTGGTTGAATCATCTACATTGTACATTACAGGCATATCGTGGTTGAATCATCTACATTGTACAATACAGGCATATCGTGGTTGAATCATTACATTGTACATTATAAGGCATATCTGCGATTGAATCATCTACATTGTACATTATAGGATATCGTGGTTGAATCATCTACATTGTAATTATAATGATATCGTGGTTGAATCATCTCATTGTACATTAAGGCATATCGGGTTGAATCATCTACATTGTACATTATAGGCATATCGTGGTTGAATCATTTACATTGTACATTATAAGGCATATCGCGATTGAATCATCTACATTGTACATTATAAGGCATATCGTGGTTGAATCATCTACATTGTACATTATAAGGCATATCGCGGTTAAATCATCTACATTGTACATTATAAGGCATATCGCGGTTAAATCATCTACATTGTACATTATAAGGCATATCGCGGTTGAATCATCTACATTGTACATTATAAGGCATATCGCGGTTAAATCATCTACATTGTACATTATAAGGCATATCGCGGTTAAATCATCTACATTGTACATTATAAGGCATATCGTGGTTGAATCATCTACATTGTACTTTATAAGGCATATCGCGGTTAAATCATCTACATTGTACATTATAGGCATATCGTGGTTAAATCATCTACATTGTACATTATAAGGCATATCGCGGTTAAATCATCTACATTGTACATTATAAGGCATATCGCGGTTTAATCATCTACATTGTACATTATAAGGCATATCGCGGTTAAATCATCTACATTGTACATTATAAGGCATATCGCGGTTAAATCATCTACATTGTACATTATAGGCATATCGTGGTTAAATCATCTACATTGTACATTATAAGGCATATCGCGGTTAAATCATCTACATTGTACATTATAAGGCATATCGTGGTCGCGGTTAAATCATCTACATTGTACATTATAAGGCATATCGCGGTTAAATCATCTACATTGTACATTATAAGGCATATCGTGGTTAAATCATCTACATTGTACATTATAGGCATATCGCGGTTAAATCATCTACATTGTACATTATAAGGCATATCGCGGTTAAATCATCTACATTGTACATTATAAGGCATATCGTGGTTAAATCATCTACATTGTACATTATAAGGCATATCGCGGTTAAATCATCTACATTGTACATTATAAGGCATATCGCGGTTAAATCATCTACATTGTACATTATAAGGCATATCGTGGTTGAATCATCTACATTGTACATTATAAGGCATATCGCGGTTAAATCATCTACATTGTACATTATAAGGCATATCGCGGTTAAATCATCTACATTGTACATTATAAGGCATGTACATTATAAGGCATATCGCGGTTAAATCATCTACATTGTACATTATAAGGCATATCGCAGTTAAATCATCTACATTGTACATTATAAGGCATATCGCGGTTAAATCATCTACATTGTACATTATAAGGCATATCGCGGTTAATCATCTACATTGTACATTATAGGCATATCGCGGTTGAATCATCTACATTGTACATTATAAGGCATATCGCGGTTAAATCATCTACATTGTACATTATATGGCATATCATGGTTGAATCATCTACATTGTACATTATAAGGCATATCGCGGTTGAATCATCTACATTGTACATTATAAGGCATATCGCGGTTGAATCATCTACATTGTACATTATAAGGCATATCGCGGTTAAATCATCTACATTGTACATTATAGGCATATCGTGGTTGAATCATCTACATTGTACATTATAGGCATATCGTGGTTAAATCATCTACATTGTACATTATAGGCATATCGTGGTTGAATCATCTACATTGTACATTATAAGGCATATCGCGGTTAAATTATCTACATTGTACATTATAAGGCATATCGCGGTTAAATCATCTACATTGTACATTATAAGGCATATCGCGGTTAAATCATCTACATTGTACATTATAGGCATATCGCGGTTAAATCATCTACATTGTACATTATAAGGCATATCGCGGTTAAATCATCTACATTGTACATTATAAGGCATATCGCGGTTAAATCATCTACATTGTACATTATAGGCATATCGCGGTTAAATCATCTACATTGTACATTATAGGCATATCGTGGTTGAATCATCTACATTGTACATTATAAGGCATATCGTGGTTGAATCATCTACATTGTACATTATAAGGCATATCGCGGTTAAATCATCTACATTGTACATTTAAGGCATATCGCGGTTAAATCATCTACATTGTACATTATAAGGCATATCGCGGTTAAATCATCTACATTGTACATTATAGGCATATCGCGGTTAAATCATCTTCATTGTACATTATAAGGCATATCGTGGTTGAATCATCTACATTGTACATTATAAGGCATATCGTGGTTAAATCATCTACATTGTACATTATAGACATATTGTGGTTTAATCATCTACATTGTAAATCAGGCATATCATGGTTGAAGAGAGAGACGTCTTGTTTCAGGCCAAGAATATTCAACTTGGTTGGCGCATCGTTGAGTGCTTTATGGGTGGCACCGAAACACACAAAATATAGAATTTCATTTATTGATGAAATACCTTCGACAGAGTCATTTGAAAGAGTAAAATAGTTCACTAGTTTTGATATGTGTGTCTGACAGCCTATATAGGCAACATATATTTCATTTAAAGTAAAGTCACAAACTCCACACAGTGATCTCCCTTGCAAGCAAAAAAAAAAAAAATATCACTGCCTTCACAAATGTCACGTGATGATGGTAAACTAACAAAATGGCGTCTCCGTCTGCTGTAACAACAAAAATATAATTTTAAATTATTTATTTTTACCACGAGGCGATATTTGATGTTTATTAAAGAAAACATACTTAGGGAAATGACACTCGCAGTAAATATATATATATATATATATATATATATATATATATATATATATATATATTTATGTTTTCTGTTTATTTTTACTTGTGGTTGCAGTGGTTATCTACAACTATAAGGGGAGGTAACTACTGCGGGGAGTTTGGTAAAGTCCCTGTAATTGTTCCGCTACATTTCGGACCTCATGGCCTTTCACGGAGAGATAAATATGGTTTCCTAATATTTTAATATTAGGGCACCTTGGTTATCTTAGAAGAGAATAAGTGGTCCAAGACGTAGCTGAACCATTACAGGGACTTTACCTTAAACCAAACATTCATTGACCTAACAACGTGACATTCAGTACGTGACATTCAGTACTTACCTTATAACGTTCGAACGTGTTGTGCACTATTCGAACTTCCTTGATGTACGTGGCCGTGTAGCTTTTTAGGTATTGTATGGCTCTAATGGAATTTTGTGGTAATTTGATGATAGTTGCTGAGACCGTATTCAAATATATACGATAGTAAAACTGGAACCGTTGGGAGAATCAAATTGTAAATATGCCGTTATATTCTCTGATCTGAAATGTTCAATTATCTTCTATAGATACATTCTCGATATGACGAGGTTTAGGTATGCAGCATATTACGTGTTTGCATCATAGGATGCGTCACTTGCCTTAAGCTGTGCAGAAAAGAAACATTTTCATGTAATAATAAATGCCTGGTTATATACAAACTGTTCGAGAATTTTATGTGCGATATGCCTAAACGATCAAAAAGTGAGTTTGGTGTTCCTTCGGTATGCGTATGTTTGAGGGAAAATTGGTGCAATGTACCCAAGACAAATCGAAATTTCATAGTACTGACATTCGTAGCGCCCGACCGGCGTGAGAGAAATCGGCCGATTTGTTTTCATCTGTACCTAATTCGACAGGCATAAATGGCCTATGTTGCAATCCTTACAATTTCTAGCAATGAAAAATGCGATCTGCCACTTCCAATATCTCTCTACATGCATTGTAGACTGTATATAAGTATAATAAACCACTTGTGCTTCCCGTTTCCATCTAGCAATTTGAAAACCTCTTTTCAATTGCTTCATATATTCATTAGCATAAATCAGCATGCATGTGTACGTGTTTGTACTTTTGGTTTTTGAAACGAACACGTTTGAGAATGAAATGCGCCCCTACTAGCTGGTAAAACCGTTTAATAAAGATGTGAGAAACAAAAAAGAACCCCATGCTCTCCTCTCTCTCTCTCTCTCTCTCTCTCTAATATGGGAGAGCGGGGACAAGAACGGCAGAGAATGATTTGGCCTTTTAACACGTATCATATAACCCAGAAAATATTCTAAGTTGCGAGTCTTGCACGTCTTAAACTCTCCATACATTCATATTTCTCCTTATTAAATTGGTATAATTTTAAAGTCTAGTGCATAGATTTGTGTAATTATATTCAATTAAGCATTTAAGGAAGCTGGAGCAAATTGTCTCAAAGAATTTATAATTAAGAAAATTAGTATCCAAATGTTGATGGCCATTTAGAAACACATAAATTATACGAGATATACAGGCGAATTCAGTAGTGTTTACACAGTTTCTTAAGGTAGTCTATCCATCATTAAATTATAATCAAAAATTTTTTTTTTAGACTGCCTATAAATGTTTTTTGTAAAAAAAAGTTCTTTATAAAAATTATTGACTCATTGTCAAGTTACTGATCACTTGCAGTACACTATCAAACTCTAAGCCCTAAGTGTGTGTATGTGTAAACGCAGTTACTTTTATATATAGTTAATTAAAGTTCACAGCTGTACTGTGTCACATACTTGTTTAAATTCACTGTAAATAGTACCGCTGGTATTTATGAATTCATATAAAATGTTATACATGTTTTATTCTATACCTTTTTTTAAACGTTTAATCATTGACGCTTTGTTAATCACGTGGCCATACAATAAACTTGTTTCTGGACGCACGTGCGTACAAAAATCATGTATTTTTTTCTATATTGTACGATTCATAGGTCCCATGTTAAACTGATAGAGTCCCTGTTTATTCCTATGATAAAGAACTCGTAAAAAGGTTCCGAATATGAATCTCAATCGGCAGGTGCTTTAGATATTTGCATTACGATAAGGTTTATTATTGTCGTTTGTATAAATAAATATTAATATGTTGTCAGATTCTGAAATTATTGACTTTGTTATTGAACAACAAATATATAGAAATAGAATAAAAGATCATTTAACATTTTTCTGTACAATGCGGAATATTCGTAATTACACTCGTTCACTGCTTTAAAAATCAAATTGGACTCGCTTAAATGTGTACTCGCACAAATATATATCCGCATTGTACAGAACAATGTTAAATAAACTCATATTAGTGTCCGTAAAACAAACAAAATAATAAGGTTGTCCTAAAAAAAACGTTTGTTTGCGCCCCTTTTTCGAATGCAACATATCATAACTGATCGTAGGAATATCGGTACCCGATATTCAAATTCAGTGTCTTTAGCGGGCATGTTCTACGTACAGCTGTTTGCACACAACGAACGTTAGCAAGAAAAATATCAACGAAAATACTATGAATGAAATTGTGTGACGTAGGCTAGTGGCGCGCCTTACACAATGTGCGGCAGTTCACGCACCTCTGGTATATATGGCAAATACAATTAGAACTATGAGTCCCCACATATCCCCTCCACCCCAAACAACTAGACTCAAGTCTTGTGAGCAGGGCTTGGCAATAGCTATTTCACATGAATGTGGAAATGCAGGGATACAAATAAAAAGGCATATAGATGTATGTATATGCATTTATTTGTCTATAAATATACAACAAGAGGGCCATGATGGCCCTTAACCGCTCACCTCATTACTGACCATGCCTTACCCATGATTGAACTTGACAGAGTCATCATCAAGTCAAACATTCTGATCAAGTTTGAGAAAGATTTAGCTAATAATGTGACCCTTAAACAGGATTATACAAAATTTGACCTAGTGACCTACTTTTTGACCCTCGTCCCACCCATGACTGAAGCTGACGAAGATATTATCAAGACAAACATTCTGAGCAAGTTTGAGAAAGGTTGTGCCAAAAATGTGCCTGTGGTGTGTAAACAAGATTTATCCATGATTTGACCTAGTGACCTATTTTTTGACCTGGCCCACCCATGATCAAACTTGACTGAGAAATTATTAAGATAATCTGAGGCAGATTGGATAAAAATTGTAGCTTCTAGAGTGTAAACACTTAAGTTGTTGACAAGTAAAGGGCCATAGCTTCTGACCTTATTTTCCAATGTCAGTCATAATCAAGTTTAGCTGAGAGATTATGACCATAAACATTGTTGAAAAGTTTAAAGAAGATTGCTTCAGAAATGAAGATGCTAGAGTGTAAACAAAATGAATTCTGGTATTTTTGAAAAATAAAGGACAATAACTCCAGATCTAATGAACATATATCTGCCAAAATCGAACTTGACTAAAGATTATGGTCATAAACATTGTAATTAAGTTTGAAGATCATTGTTCAAGAAATAGAGATGATAGAGCGTAAACAAATAGAAATCTTTTTTTTTATATTTTAAAAGGAGCATAACTCCTTACCTTATTAGCCAATCTCAGCCATTATCGACCTCGATTGAGATATTATGGTCATAAACATTGTCATAAAGTTTGAAGATGATTGCTTAAGAAATAGAAATGATAGTGTGTAAACACTAAAATTATTGACTACGCACGATGGACACCGGACACTCTAAGGATCACAAAAGTTCACCCTGAGCTTTGCTCATGTGAGCTAAAAACCAAGTTCAACTGTTTCAAATGTAAAGGAAACCAAATTTTGGCTATAGTAAGTCAGTAAATGTTTTTATTTATCTATTTTGGCGTAAAGCCTGAAGCAATCTTAAAGGGTACATATTTGCAAAACAAATAAAAATAAAAAGGCAATACAATTCAATAAAAAGTGCAATAACTCCTGCAAAAGTTGATTAATCATATAAATGAAAAACTCATGTTATAGTTGATTAATCAAATGAGGCAAAACCAGGTTTTCAAGTGTCCGACTTGAAAATCAATCCCAACCTTAATCTTACCTACCAAATATGATTATCTTAAAATTATACTAATTTACCGCCTCAGGCAAGCTAAACTATTTTTAGTGACATTGACCTTGACTATACTGACATGAAAATAGGTCCCAGTCTTTCTCTACCGATAAGGTATCTGTAAACTTAATCTGATCATCATACCTCACTCCTAAAAGAAGTTATTTGACGGATATGAAAAATCTTTTTTAGCAACAGTGACCTTGACCTTGACCCTATCATACTGAAAATCAATCCCAATATTCCTCTTCCCATAAGGTATCTACAATGTATCTCTATTGTAACAAGATATATTTGACGGGACCTAATATTCCTTATATATTATATTTGGGAAGAAAAGTCAAAGGGCAGTAACTCAGGCTTAAATTGTAAAAAACAAAATTTCCAAAACACATGCACATCATCACATATATGCTGTCCATCTGTGAAAGATTTGGGTAAATCACAACAATAGTGTTGGAGGACTTAGACACACAATATTTGTTCCCTATATATTCTACAAAGGGAAAAAATTCAAAAAGTGGCATAACTCCTGTAATAGTTGATGAATCATAATGAAAATTGCAGGTGCACAAGTTCCCACAGTAGGAAGGATTCCTGTGAAGTTTCATCAAAATTGTCAAAAAACTGTGGAAGAGGAACCTCACACAAAATTGTACGGACGGACAGACAACCCGATTCCAGTATACCCCCCAAAAATTTCATTGTTGGGAGTATATTTATGTCGTTTAATGAAATTTGTTCAGTCCTCAAAAGAATATCAATCTGATGTGGAAAATCAATAAAACAATTCCAAATTACAAGCTGCTGGACTTTTTTTCATTTACTGTTTCAGTCTATGCTTTACGCAACATTAGGACTCTCAGACAATAGGACAAATACTATTCCACTTTCAGCTTGTTTTGTGGGTGAAGTCACGTGATATGTATTTATGCGCTGAACATTGCTGGTGTCGTTTATGATAATGAGGACTTGTTATTGATAAAATCATCATATCAAAAGTAAGCAATAACAAATTGGATGTGTAAGAAATCCTCTGAATCAGTACAAGTCGACTGAAAAATATAACAGGAGCTGTCAGAGGACAGCATGCTCGACTATTCAAAATGCTTGTTGGTAAATCAAATGAAATCTCTTTCAATTTTTTTCCCTTCACATACCCTGTACATAATAACTGTCAAAAATGATAAACCTTGTTAGTCTGATACCCTTTAATATTATTATGAAGTTTAAAATCAATCCCATGCCTAGTTACATGCACAAAATCGTGTAGTAGACAGCCAAAAAAGCAAATGAGCTGCACGATGAATACCAAAGTTGGGGCATAATTTTCAAATACTCTGTTTTTACAATATCCACAAGCCCACTTTCATGACTGTACACGGACATGGGACACAAACACACGTCAGCAGACATGGCGCAAATACCCCCCGCATCCGCTTTATCACAGGGATTTTAAAATGACACCAATGAGTGTTACAGTTCTTGGGCACTGCATTTCCCTTCAATGAGATCTATCCAAACAGTTCAAAGGGTGAGAGCAAAATTATGCTAAGTGCATATATGTATATAAGCACTTAGCCTAGTTTAGCTCTCACCCCTTGAGTAATGAAGTTTCATCTTGAAACCTTTTATCCTTTTTGAGTTATGGTCCAAACAAAAATTAAGCATAAAACTTTACAAAGGGCAATAACTCCAATATCAGGCAACAGACAGTTATGGTTCTTGGTCACTGCACTCCTCCTCAAAGAGATCTATCTACATATGAAGTTTCATCCTGACACCTTTTATACTTTTTGAGTTATGGTCCGGACAAAAAAAAAACACAGACGGCCAGACAGACAGACCAGCTGAATCCAGTATATCCCCCTTAAATGTTTGTTGTGCAAGGGTTATAATGAGTCCAATCATGAAAACAGTCAAAATAAGAAATGAACCCAAACCATCACTTTGACTTTTCTAAGTATGTATCCTTTTTACCTTGCTACTGCAGGTATCAAGTCATACAGAGTGTATAAACGTAATATATGGAGGCACAAATACGACATGCATACATTTTCAATTGTGTGTAAGTGTGTGTTTTCAATATCAAGTTTGTCATGGCAGGTAACAATTATTTTTTTATTTTTTAGATTTCATATCAAATACATGTACATCGATTAGACATAAGTCATTATTGTGTTCACTGAGCTCAGTCAATGTGCACTTACCTGCATGCAGGATTTCAAAATAAACATAGTATCTTCTACAGTGAAATATAAGATTAATCATACATAAATCTTGCTCAGTCATTTCACCAAATGCATGGAATAAAAGACAATCAGAATGGATATAATAAACCTTTTATTGCACAAGATTAATGATTATCACAAAGAAAGATGGAGAATATCTATACTGAAAGCAATTATAAATCAAAGTACAGAAAATAAGACGGTGGTATAAATACAGAAGAAAGTTATGATAAAAACAAGTAAAATCCAGGGATCACTAATGCATAGAAAAGACATTGTCTCCATAATACCTTTACAGGAAGATCTTTAAAGTCCCATTCTGGTATTAAACCAGAATTAGTATGGCTGAAACTTCTTACAAAATCACATAATTGTAATTCCATATAATCCGATATACATGTGTGTGTTTGGGTCCTTTACTTGCAGGAAATATTTCTACTTTAAATTAATGGTTCGCAAATTACCTTGCTAAGAATTAACATAGTACATATAAAACACCAGTAGCCTTAAATAACGAGTTTAACACCAAAAAGAGCGAGAGGAAAGTGATAAAACAATATGTGTTATTTTAAGATTATCAGAAAATTTCCTAATGCCATGGTTATTTAGACTTTGTATGGTCTCTAAAGAAACATGGCTATTTGTTGGTAAGTTCACATAAAACTAGAGATATTCTATTATGCTGTCTAGCTAAAAAATAGGAAGACTTAAAAGTTAACTAAAATATCAAACTTAAGTGAGATAAATATGGCAACAAAGGCATGTTGGCAGTGTACTCTATGCCCCAGTTGCTGGCGTATTTGACAGGCTAGATAAAATGCTCTTAAAAGTTCTATGGTATTCAATTCCATCAAAAAAACATGTATTTAACTTCACAATATAAGCTTTTAAAATGTCAAACAATGGAAATCTTTGAGGCAAATTGACATGTTATGATTTGTGACAGAAATTCTTTTATTACCTCCCCAGGATCATGTTGTCATGAGTTATCTCCCCTGAAAACTAAAAAAAAATGACTTCTCAATTTTTCTAAGGTAAATAGATTTTTTTCATGAGATTTGAAAGAGAATCATATAATTCATCTTTCTACCATGAGTTTTTCTCGTCGAAAATTAAACTCAGTTTTTCATAATCACAGAAATTGTATATTATTTCCCAAAGACTTAAATACAGATTATCTCCCCCACATGTAATTTAACTTTGAAAAACTCTTGGTGAAACATTTTTATTTTTGGATGTCTTCAAAGTTTCAAAGAAATATTACCATCCAGTGGCAAGATACAGAAGATGGTTATTATGGGATGTATACCTAAACAAGTAAATCCAAGGGAAAAAAAAAGGATTAGGTAATACTTTGATAGTTACCCTGTTAGATAAAGGGTCATACAGACCGTTACATTAGTCATCCATTGTTTTACACAATGTAACAAAATCTAGATATTTCACATAATTTACATTCTCTACATTAACAAAAACATTGTGATATTTAGTCACTAAATGTTCCGTCTATCGTGACCTACAATAGTAAAATATGTTGGCGTATCCAGTTACTGAATACTGCCACTGTTCCAATTAATCTTACGTGACCTACAGTAGGAATAAATATTGCCTTATCCCGTTACTGAATATTGCTTTATTTGGTCAAAATTTGTTTAATTCACTCTTTCCTGACCTACATTACAATTTATCAATCGTGACCTATAAGAGAAAAAAATATTATAACAATGATTTATATCAGTAAAATTACTTTCTATTTAATCTATCTTATGTAAAATAACAAAAACATTGCAATATTCACTGATTAACTTTAGTTCTTCACTTACAAAACAAAAATATGAGATTGCAATATGTGATCACTTTCGATAATTAAGTATGCCGTTTCATCCATCTATTGTAACCAAAAGGCAAAATGTTGCAATATTTGGTCACTATCAATCCCTTTTATTTGGTCACTATCAATGGTCACTATCAATTCCTTATATTTGATCACTATCAATTCCTTATATTTGATCACTATCAATTCCTTATATTTGATCACTATCAATTCCTTATATTTGATCACTATCAATTCCTTATATTTGATCACTATCAATTTCTTATATTTGGTCACTATCAATTCCATGTATACCATAAGTATAAACTAATATCGTGCATTGCAGGCTACAAAGATTAAATATGAATATAAAAAATATGTATTGCAAAACAAGGTAATCTTACTCTCTTGCTATATAATATTGCCACATCGTCCTTTTTGTTGACATAAAGTCAATTATTGTGATCTGTAACATTTATTTCCTAAGTTCTAATAACAAATTATACATGTAAAGTGAGACAAGGTCATTTTCATTGCTTTTTTTTCATTAAGCTCAATTCTGGTGAACTCAGAAATACTATTTCTATGTTCACCAATGCTTTAAGAATGAATTGCTTATGTCTCAATTCTACTGCGCTATGTTCTATTATACTTCCTCTATCACATTCCAACACACAAAACACACAGATGATTTGAGAACAGATAATTCATTCAAATATTTTTCTCCTCTTGAAATTCATCTAAATGAACACCATTAGCATTACAATAGGGTAGCTTCCACAGTCTGTAGGAAGGAATCACAAAGGACAACATTTACTACTTAATCTCTATTGATCCTTCATATGTTCCTCATCTTGAAAGAAAGCTGACTTTACAGGCACTCCATGATGGTGGAAAGCATAAACAAGAGGGCCATCATGGCCCTCGATCACTCACCTGAGTACCAAGTGCCTAAATAAGGTAATCCATCCATCAATAAATTGTGATCATGGTTCATCAAGTGATCATGGAAATTTATAGTAAATGGTAAATGACTTTGAGCAAAAGAGCCTATTACTCTGAATCAATAGATGCTTGCATCTGCACTGAAGTCTTTTTAAGCATTTGAAGGACCATGATTATGATTTAATGATGGATGAATTACCTTAAAATTGAATTCTGACTACAGAGGATAATTTTCTAGCTAACCCACTGGAGGCCTCATTTTTCTGAGGATCGCCTTTATTTTTGAATCAGCAATATTGGAAGGGAGTCATTAGGTGATAATTTTTGAAAATTATAATTAATTCTGACTTTTTTTTATATATTTACAAATAGGTTTCAGAAAACTACAAGAGCCCCAATTTTCAATGGATCAATTTTGTAAAGGGAAATGAATGGAATAATTTATGCAAGATAAAATTTGTCTTAAGTTCTGAACACTGATTACAGGGGGGAAATATTTATTTAGAAATGTAAAGAAAAATATCTACCAAGGGAGGCAACCATATCATTTTTTAAAAAATAACAGTTCAGCACTCTCCCTTAAGTATTTTACTGGACAGAATTTCATAATCATCCAGAATAAGTTTCATTATTTTCTTTTCGGTGGTTAAAGAGATGTCATTTAAAGCAAATTACAGACATGCATGCAGGCTGATAACAACATATATAATTAAGATGAGTTACTAATGTCCAGGCAAAACCTTTTTTCAGCAGCAGCTGTAAGCTAAGCAATAGATTTTTCAACAGATTTTGATCACTCAAAAATGATCAGAAATTTATAGCTAAGCACATATGCTTATAGGCAGTGTTCTCATTGGCTAATGGTCCAGGCTGGTTTATTTACTTTTCACAAATGTATTACTGGACATGAAAACTGTGTGAAAAATTAGAGATACAGACTATTTGCTATGTAACTGTACCGGAATTAAATAATTTTTATGTGTTACGTACAGCTAATGACTAAGCATGCCACCAATTATCTTTTTTAAAGATATATCTTGACACATAATATCTGAATTTCTTGTAAGTGGGTAGAATAAAATAACTACTTAAGTATGGAAAAACATATTAGAGTAGTGTGCAATTGTATATGTGATACAGCGTACAATGAAAATCGGTATTGTAAGAATTTTACTGAAAATAGGCAAATAAACAATTGAAATCAACCATCATGGACATTTTTAATGACTTTGATGACTATACGGAGTTTAATTGGTGTCTGTGTAGAAATCTCCTAGCCAAAGGGAGACAACCTGAAGAAATTCCATTAAAAAAAACTTTAATCAGTTACTTCAAGATGGCATCTAACAGTAAAGATTCTTTGGTGGAATCATCAATTACTGAAAATCCACCTAGCCATAAGGTATAATAATCAATATTATTTCAAAGTGTACTTGCTTTTAGATATTTTAAATCAATTCACTAGAACTTTTTTATCTATCCTTCTGTGGACCATGAAATGTATGTGTGTTCATTACAGTAAGAATTCATCAAACCATTGTACACACTAGTCACCAATCTAATACATTCATACCAAACTACTGAATCTCTGTAATAATGGTAATGACTCTGCCAATAATACCTATATTTTTTACCCATGAATTATCAAATGCTCAACAGTTAAGATCTTCATAAAAAACTTTCTCTTACATTGGTAACTACAGTGCTATATTCAACTATGTATGCTATACTTGTACTGCTCTTTGTTAATCCCAATCAACATGTAACATTTATCACTGATTTTGAATACATTCAACAAACAACCATAACATTCAGTTATACAAAATCCCAATCCTATACACAGCATCCAATTTCAAAAATAACTAAATCGGGGATGAACGGATTGTAGTTAGATAATCGATGCCGAATCACCAGAAACCAAATGTAACATATTCGGACATTTTCAATTTTCTATGTGTGGCACAGTTAGCAAAGTTTCCATTAAGGGTTCTTCATTTACATTACAGTATCAAGAAATATACAAGTGATTTTTGGTTAGAAATACTTGTAATTTTCATATTATGTCCTCTATCTTTTTATCTATCTCATAATTTGTTAATTAATTCATATAATTTGTTAATTAATTCATATAAGATGGTGAAACAAAAGTAAACTTTGAATGTCACTTTTTAGGAACAAAAACCTGAGGTAAACAATGCTGGCAAAAAATGGCCTTCCTAATAAATTACCAAGTATGTTTTGGTAAAACAATTAAACTGTCTTCCTTTAACCCTTTCCCTCATAGAGGACACCAAGAAAAGACCTATGCAAACAGCATAAAACCAGATCAGCCTGCGAGTAACTTCGAGGCTGATCAGGTTTTATGCTGTTCGCTGCTCCTCAGTGGTCTGGAAAAGAGGATTTTGTAATTAAATTTGGTAAGGTTTAACTGTGGTTTTCTGTAGATCAGGCTTTATGTGGTACCTATTGAGTGTGTCAAAATGAGTCTATATGAGGGAAAGAGTTAAATAACGTGTTTCAAGTATTAAAATATAATGACTAATACTGCAATTGTACTGTGACAGGAGAAAAAGGATTATGCATATAATTCCCTTCTGATGTCATAGGCACTGACAAGGCATTTTGGCAGCTATTTTGTATGGCATAAGTTGATAAAGGCCAAAATCTGAGAATACTGTTTTTAAATCACCATTGTGTTTTTATTTTTTCAGTCTGTCGTACTGAAATCTTTATATCATTGAATATCTTTAATAAATCATTATTATCATTAAAACTATTTTCGATATTTTCAAATGTAAAAACTATAACTGAGAAATTTACACTGTTTATTTTGTTTTAAGATGAACCTTTACAATTTTTCTTTATCATGAATTTATATTTTGTGCATATTATACAACTTGGAAACTTTTATTCTGAAAAAAAAATTTCAAGAGCTTTTCAATGGTGTATACATTTTGGTTTTTGGAGCAGAAATAACAAAATTGAAAGAAAAAGAAATTTCTGCTTCTATTAAATTCAAATAAAACCCCTTTAACTTGCCTTTCAAAATGACAGCCAAGAGTGGGGATATTCACTGATGTGTGAATTATGTTTACATACCTTAATCATTATGCCATACTTAAAATAATATGCCAAAATAATTTGTGAAGAGAATATGTGAATAGATAAAATTAAACATACATTGCATAAGTATGCCAAACCAGTAAAGATATGTCAGAAAAAATACAATAAAATTACCACAAAAAAACAAAATAGATATAAATTTGTAATAGTGAACATATTTGTCTTCTCAAAGTGTAACTGTACAATAATTTTTTATTTCTTAAGATAAAAATGTTCTAAGTGCTGAACATACAACTAAGTATACTAGATGTACTGTACTACTCAAATTTTGCTACAGTTCACTTAGTGAAATCAAAACAGATTTATCTTTAAAATCACTTACAGAATTGACTCATAATCAATCATAATGCAATGTTCATTCAGACAGTACCATCACCCCTTCCAACGAAATTGTGACCTTCACCTCATGTGAAATAACGGTAACTTTTCATTAATCATTCAATGCGACATAGCAGTGTAGCGGGGTAGGAG